>CM033025.1:5286087-5886087 GCA_019207045.1 Branchiostoma floridae x Branchiostoma belcheri | reverse complement strand
AAAGAAATAAAGAAGAGAGCTAGCATCTCCTCATGTCACTGGCGGGCCAATCAAGCTCAAGGATAACATCTCATCTCCGCTCATCCCTCCGGGGGGATGACGAATTTTTCCTCCCATGAATTATCGGCGGAGACAGAACCTATAATGTGCCAAGTCCACCCTGAAGCGATCGATGAGAGAAAATGAACCACTCCTGGTGTGATTTACCGTCGGGCTACCGTGATTATAGACATCACATTCCTCCCGAGATAAGCCCAGAACGAACTTCTGAAATGAGAAGATTTTACAACCATTTGTAACCGGCAAGGGGGGTGTGAGGGACCGAATTTATGCCCGTCCGTTCTTCAGTGCCAGATTGATCAAGTCAAACGTCCAGTGATAGATAGGAGTGGACCGATCAGGCATGTTGTTGCAATCAAAATGGCTCGTATGTTTTGGAGACGGATTACCTTGGAATCATATCCGGGGCCTCATAAATCTGAATCGTCCTGTCATATCTGTTTTTGTAACAAAAGATTGATGTTTCATCTTATCTTTCGTACCTTCAGACAGCTAAAAGTTGTCACATCTGGCCAATCTGTATTTCGTTGGTGTCTTGACTCCAAGAAATAGCATCTGAAATTGCAAGATCTTTGTTTGCTTGTTTTGTTTTTTTGTGCAACTCATGACGTAGCTCATGAGGTTTTTAATGAAGAGCACAATCTATTTTCAAACAGCCAAACATTGTCACAACTGTACTTTCTTTCGTGCCTTGACTCCAAGAAATAGCATCTGAAATTGCAAGTTCTTTGTTCGCATTTCTTGTTTGTGCACCTCATAACGTAGCGCACGAGGCTTCTACTGAAAAGCTCAAACAGTAAAACATTGTCACATCTGGCCAATCTGTAACCTTTGGTCTTTTGACTCCAAGAAATAGCATCTAAAATTGCAATTATATAGTTCTCTGATTGCTTCTTTTGTTCATAGACCTCATGACGTAACACACCGGGTTCCTACTGAAGCGCACAAACTGCACATCAGGACAGATCTACTCGCAGTGAGAAGGTGATCAATTTCTTACCGGCTTACGCCAAAGCTTAATAAGAAGGATGATGCTTTTATTTTGTACCATACATTGTCCCATCTGGTCAATCTGTAATTCATTTGGCTCCTTGAATCTACAAAATAGCTTTAAACTATCACAACCATCATTTTCTATGTGTCATTCCCATCCTTTACAATGTATATTTAGATACTGATTGAGCAAGGATACCCAAGGCAAATCTGTAGTGCAAAATGAATGGCCAACAGCTACACACACACACATATGACAATTATGGTGGGCAGTTCGAGTGAACAAATGAGAGAGCACAAGCTGCATATCTGGACAGCTCTATTTGATCTACTCACAACGAAGAATGGTCCCCTTTTGTTTTCGATAAGTGTGTTTTTTATTCTTTATCTTTAAATATGATGGAGTTTGGTTCTCCTAAAACACGGGACCTCCATCTAATGCCCTATGCTAGGGGCGTCCCTAGCCAAAGCCAGGTACTCATTTTCACCTGAGTCAAGTGAAGAAAGACATGTAAAGTCAGCCTTTCTCAAGGGCACAACGGCGATGAACTCACAACCTCTGTTTCCTGGTCCAAATACTCTAACCATTAGGCCAACACAATACCATATCTTGTTGATGTAGAAATTCTAGCCTTTAATTACTACGTAAACGTGAAACATATGCAAGAGTATCAGTGCGAGCAGACCATGGATATCATGCAAACCACAGGCATTGAAAAGGAGGCGAAATATTGGCCGCAATGTACAAATGACTTCCTTTTTCATACATGTATTTTTAGACTCTCTGGTTATATGAAAGCTTAGGAAAAATTCACCCAATTTCCTTGGCTAACACCAACCAACCTTTGGGGAATTAATGTAAGAGATTGAAAATTAATGCAGCATGTTATAGTGAAGGAGTCTTGCAAAGAAGTCATCAATGTCTGCATTAAAGGATTCTTTGCAGACGTGATCAGCTGATATGAAAATTTTGTGAGCAGAATATTTTAATACTGGAGGTTATATCTGATGTACACTACTTGTGTTTGATTATGTTCTCACTGCAGTTGTAGGTGACCTTATTAAAGTCTCAGTCTGTGATTTTGTCATGTCGATAAAGCTTTATACATCAGAGTGTGTGAGACTCATCTCCTATGGCCAGTATTCCATTGGTCTGTATACAGAATTGTGGGGTCAAATCATTATCAGATTTTATTTTGGTGGGAATGGAATGTGAAATGACATTCCATCTAGTTATAAATAATTACTTACATCCCGATACATCAGATTAACTAGCTCTAACTAAATTTCTTCTAGAAGCTTCTACCATAGCCTAAAATCAAGCTGTGAAAGATATAATGTTACTTCACCTTTACCCACGGGGTAACCTATATCCGTTGTTTTGAAAATGGGGTATTTAGGGATATCAAGTTGATGGACATTGGTTTAAAACTGCCATATTTTGAATATATTTTCCAAACTTTGAAGAGAGTTTCCGAATTCATATCCAGTTGCTTGAGTGATTGCCATATCTCATTACCTGGATGTCTAACCTCTATTGACGTAGATTGAAACATGATCAAATCTATAGTTGACACCATGAAGATAATATTGCAGAGGGGACACTTAAAGGCAAGAATGATATTGTAACCATAATGCATGTCAAAGGTGCTAAAAAAACCTACAGTACTGTACACTAAACAGTCTATCATATATATACAAAATAATGGTTCACTGTAATTTCTCATACATGTGGTTTATACAAAGGAATGTATCCTTGGAGAGTCAAGTTTTGTATCATTTCCATCCAGAAACAGACTCGATCAGTCGTCCTCCATTGGTGAGTGCAGTCGTAGCAACTAGGAATCTGTACCCTGCATAGAAGTAAAAACAGGAACAAGTCACATATATATATATACATATATTTACATATGTGTATCATATATACACATTTACATATGTGTATCATATATATATATATAACGTTATATATATATGTACATAGACATTCTGAGGTTGCAAGAGAATAATGATAGCATTACACAAAACACTACATGCATCAAAATTAATCATAATTTGTATATTCAGTCACAGCTCAAAGTCAGTGTGCAAAGCAGTTGGAAAGTCAGATACTGTAATAGCTGCATGTTCAAGATTAACTCAAGTAATCAAATGGAAGGCTTAATATAATAAATTAGAGATTGCCTAGTTTTACGTCATAGTCTGTAAAGACTGACTGACAATATATAGAGGTGTACACACAACATCACCAAAAAATAATGAAGCTATTTCACAAAGGTAACAAACTCAGAATGTTCACAAATGATTGGGGATATCAGAAACAGACTATCATTAGACACAGATTTTCACAGACTCTGCAAACCTACCTTTTTGCTTCCCCAGAAATCTGAGTGCAGAAACTTCCGTATAACTGCAGCCACCCAGGAAGTACACCAACACTATCTTGTCTGAGTCTGGGTTAGAGCCACCTGCCTTTCCTATAGAAGGCAAAATAAAGTCCAAATTATATCATTGTGAATGACTATTTCAAATTAAACCACAAACAAAAGCTATATGTTGGTAAGCTTATGTACAGTTGACCTCATTGGTATCCTTGATATATTAGTGTCTACAATATCAAATCATCGGTGACAAGACCTCTACTTAAAATCGGTTGCCATCTCCCTACCTCTTGCTGATTTTGCCTTGAGATGAACAAAGTTGTCTCCAGGTAGGAGTTTAGCTATGTCTTCAACACCTGTCCATCCTTCTCTCTGTAACACCTGTGATATACACACACATAGGTAAAAATTAAGTCATAGTGTTCAAGCAGTTATGAATAATAGTATTACTCACACACAAGCATGCACACACACACACCACATGCACTTATGCACGTATGCACACACACACACACACACATACACACACACACACACACACACACACACATACACAAAGAACAATACCTTCATGGAGGCAACAAATGCTAATACACGGTACAAGGGACTATAAAGAAGGGAGGAAAACAAATCCAATCAAATGGGCCTAAGGATGATATATTACATAAAGGTCATTTAAAAACAAATTACTCAATGTAAAGGTTATTTAGAAAACACATAACTCAATCTGTAGATCATTTTGAGGATAAGGAATCCAATGCAAATCTCATCTAGCGTCAGCAATCAAATTAGTACAAATGCAATTTTGATCTAAAGAACAAAAAATCAGTGCAAAGTATGGTCACTGCCAATGGCAATATCATTAGGATTTATCATGAGTAAAGACTTAGTCCAGCATATTTGCTGGCTATATGAAAAAGGGAAAACATCAAGTCATTTGATTTAAATAAAAGGCACAGGACCCAACAAATATCCAATATTTAAGCAAATTTTATCTTTTTTATCTTTTTTAAACACACCAATAAGCATGAACAAAGTCTTGAGGGCATACATGTATGTCCAAGGCACCCCTACATGTATGTAGAATTTTAGATCATTTGCTTGAAGTACCAGAGCACAGGAGGCCAAAATATATATTTTCAATATCCAAATGATAAAGTTGAGAACTTGAGATGTGAGTGTTAGTCAGCATCAGAAGGAGGGACATTGCATTCCAAATGTAATTTGTCACCAGGTTACTGTGTGGAGAGATAATGCAAATGTTTTTCAATACAAGACACAGTGATTATGAAATAAAGGATTCAAAATTAGACAGGATTGTTTGTGGGACTGTAATTTAGAACCATCGTGATCCTAATTGAATATGATCCCATATGGAAGGAAACATGTGATTCAGCACCAGGGACAGGGATGGCGGTATAAATGTTTTCAGCACTAGCAACAGTGATACTAATGTGAATATAATTGAGCTCCCAGGAAAGTCATGTTCACATGAATGTCATTCAGCCAAATAGCTGGTGACAGCACCAGGGACAGTGCCATCAACCTCAGTCTGGTTCCACAACTAAAACATGTGTCTGCAACTGTCATTAAGCACCAGGAACAGTGACAACAACATCAGCCTGGTTGGGACAGTGACAACAACCTCAGCCTGGTTCCATAACTAAAACATGTGTCTGAGACTGTCATTCAGCACCAGGGACAGTGACATCAACCTCAACCTGGTTCCATAACTAAAACATGTGTCTGAAACTGTCATTCAGCACCAGGGACAGTGACATCAACCTCAACCTGGTTCCATAACTAAAACATGTGTCTGCAACTGCCATTCAGCACCAGGGACAGTGACATCAGCCTCAACCTGGTTCCATAACTAAAACATGTGTCTGAAACTGTCATTCAGCACCAGGGACAGTGACAGCAACCTCAATTTGTTCTATAACTAAAATGTGTGTGTAACTGTCATTCAGCACCAGAGACAGTGACAACAACCTCAACCTGGTTCCATAACTAAAACATGTGTCTGAAACTGTCATTTAGCACCAGGGACAGTGACAGCAACCTCAACCTGGCTCCATAATTAAACATGTGTCTGAAACTGTCATTCAGCACCAGGGACAGTGACAGCAACCTCAACCTGGTTCCATAACTAAAACATGTGTCTGAAAGTGTCATTCAGCACCAGAGACAGTGACAGCAACCTCAGTCTGGTTCCATAACTAAAACATGTGTCTGAAACTGTCATTCAGCACCAGAGACAGTGACAACAGCCTCAACCTGGTTCCATAACTTGAACGTGTGTCTGCTACTGTCATTCAGAACCAGGGACAGTGACAACAACATCAGCCTGGTTCCATAACTAAAATGTGTGTCTGCAACTGTCATTCAGCACCAGGACAGTGACATCAACCTCAACCTGGTTTCATAACTTGAACGTGTGTCTGCTACTGTCATTCAGAACCAGGGACAGTGACAACAACATGAACTTGATTCAATATCTGGGGAAATTAATGTTCTTGTGTAAAGGACTGTAGGACTATCCACTAATTACACACAATGCCACCACATTATGACTATGATTCTGTAGCAAGTCACAAGACTGACAGCAACAACAGAAGATTATTGTTTCCATATTTAGGAATAGGGGGATCTTATCACCTGTTCAATGAGTTTGCAGCTCAGAGGTGCATAAGCTCCGCTGAAGACATACGCCATGTCGTTGGGGTTCCTCAGTTCAAAGTTCTCTGCAGACTTGGGTATCTGTATGGAGTAAATGTTTTTGTTATGTAATGTTACTTGTGACTAAAAAAAAAATGTTGAAGGGGCATCACTTGCATATTGCACCCAAGCAATGATGCTGGAGGATGAAGGCTCTGGTGCAACCTCGGAAGTTTTTTTAATCTAATTCTTCTTTTTTTCCCCTTTTCGACAAATATCTTAATATATATATACAATGCTTCCATCTTGCAAACAGGGCACTGCAAGTTTGACAAACAGCTTTTTTAAAATTCCTTTTCTAACGATATTTCTTTTTTCTCCCCTTTGAAAACATCCTGCATTTTCATTGAAAATGTGGCCTTTCTTACCAGATTGAGCTTCCTGCTGACCGCTCGGAACTGGCTCTTCTTGGGCAGCTGGAGCTGCAGCTGCAGCGATGCCATGCCGTCCGTCAGCTTGGCAGCCATCTTGTCCGCCAGTTTGTTTGCCGTCGCATCCTGTGCCTGCTGCTCCACGAATAGCCCCAGCTTCTTCAGATTGTGCAGCGTGAGGAGATGTTCTGTCCCGTAACTCTGTGATAATGTCAAAACAGCATTTTTATCCTTCTCCCCCTTATTCATAAATAATATTAGGAGTCATGAGTTTTGACGCCCTTTGATTCATAATTTTTTAGCACTTAAAACTGTTACTAAGTTACTGTTACTTGAAGTATGACTAAAATTTAAAGCTCATATAAAAAAAAATCATATCTAAAATATTTCACTTCTTAGCATATCATTACATGTATTTCCCACCTTTTGGCACATAGACTTTGATTTGTATGCTATTACATGATGGTACTTTCTTTCTTCACGAAAAGTTGTTCATCTTTTTGTTTGTATTCTATTTACTGAGCTATAATGTAACACTAGTTCAACTTTATCTGCAGGGTATCCTATGCTTTTAAATTACAATATTCTCAGAGTCAGAAATCACTCAGAATTCTCGACTGATACGCCTTCTTTTTACTGATGCACCTGGTCATCAGTAAAAATGATATAGGATCCAGATTAAGGTGAACCAGCATAATGTGACAAATATAGGTCAGATAATTGCTGACAATAGCAAACTCAATATCAGTCATAAAAAGGTAATTATTATAAATTATGACAACAAAAATCATTGACATGCGTGTGTTTAAGTCACTACATTAAACAAACACCGACACCATGTTCACATTTTTCTCCCCTAAACCAGCACCACAGATGTAAAACAGCAGCACACTTGGGATTTATAACAACCAAACGGGTGAGGGATTCATGGTTTGACCTCTTACCTGCAGAAACTGGGTTTTCAAAGATTTGTAGTCCTTGGACGGGAGACCTGCAACGATCAAAAAATAGCCGGCATCGCTAAATCAATATCTAATCCAATAACAAACACAGAGTACAAAGGAAATGAGGCAGGGGTGCCCTAGTTTGGCAGGATCGGAGCAGCCGAACATCTGTTTCCATAACACGGTCGTTTCTCTTGCTGCCAGAGCACTTGAAACCATCAGCAAATTTCACTAACACCTCATTCATCATGAACAATATAAACTCTTGATCAGCTCAGGAGCTGGACATTGTGATTAAGTGTTATCCTGGTGATTTTTGATGGAAACTAAAACATAGATGATAAATAGACTACACAGAGGTTAATACTCTAGTTTGGTGGTAGGAAGTTCAACCCAGGTGAAAAAGTCTCCTACCTCCTTGTGTGGACGAGAGCATGCACAGCAGTCTTAGAACCTCTGTACGGCTGTGCTGTGATGGGAAATTGACAAAGACTGTAAGAGTTTGACTGGTAGAAGTTGAGTGTTATTAATCTCTCCACCATTAGAAATTAACAATGAGATTTCAGCAAAATTATATAAGCCCAAATCCAATTGGCATGCAATCTTAAAACACTTTAGATAACACACTCCCATTTGTACGACAATGACAAGAAAAACAAATTAGAAAATGAATAAATAAAGATAATAATATAACAAAATAAACACCCACCTAAGAAATTTGCAGACAAATTTTACAGCATTACAACAAGTCAAACATATGAAGAACTAATTTGAACTTATTATCTGACTCACAATTTGCAGGAAGCAGAAACATTTTAAGGCCTACAAATAATGGCACTGTGTCTTATTACCATTGCTTTAGTCACTGTGGTAATCATAATTCAAGGGCACTTATTGTCAATTTATGAAGTACCTGTCTGTTGATGGACTCTTCAATGAAGTTAATGCACTCTCTCACATCAACACCCTCCAATAAACCTGTGACAAGATAGAAAATACATAGAGTAAATTATACACATTGTGTCTGTGTGGTGTGCATATTTATTTCCAGTAGAATATCTACTTGGTCTTGTCTTGTGTTAAGGTTTCTAAGCGTGACAGGTCGTTCAGTGTAACATAACCAGCTGCTGCCGCGCCGTGTGCCTGCAAAGCTGTTGTGTTACGCCGAAGGGCGGTTATCCCAGCTATGTAGATACGAGGGGCATTCAATAAGTAATAACTCTTACTCATTTCCCATAGCAGGAGAGTAATGAAACTTGGCACAGATATTAGTTGTTCTCTTCATAAGAACCTCCCAGAGTTATGCATTTCTCCCATCGTTTGATGCAGCTCTGGACACCGTTTTTGTAGGACACCCCAGGTTGGTCCTCCAACAGATGCCTCATCAATGGCAGAAGAGGAACGAACAGGTCTGGGAGCTGTTTCCACAGACTTCCGGCCATGTTTGAATTCAGGATGCCAGCGTTTTGCAAGGTCATATGATGGGGCATCATCACCATAAGTTTCTTTCATTTCATCAAAAGTCTCCTTTGGTGTGCGTCCTTTCAAATACAAAAACCGGATCACTGCGCAACACTCAACTGGCTCCATTTCACACCTGGTCCATTTCACACCTAACTCAGTTCAAACACCAGTAAATCAGAAACCAAATTAGTTCAGAGCTCTATTTTTGCAACATAAACTATAGAGATATGAATCATTACACATGCAAAATTTCATTTAGATCAGACAACTGAAAGTGGGTCAGAGTTATTACTTATTGAACGCCCCTCGTACAGATAGATACATAAATAACGCCGTTCAAACAAATTTATGGGAAAGATGTTATTTTTTGCTTTGACTAAACATTATGCAGCCTAGTTATCAAACTGGTTCAGACTTTACCTGAGGCAAAATGATGTCTATTGCAAGTCATACTGACTTGAAATATTTGCACATTATCAAGTGTGAACGGGGACTAATGTGGGTTCATAAAATGTTGCAACTAGAAATGTATTTTAGGTCGTAAATGATTCTGTAGATTTTCTACAAGGCCACATATTGACTTTGTGACTCCATATTCTGCAGATTGCCCAAGGTTGACAGAGTGGCATCATCCAGATTCCTATACAGCACACCTCAGAGGTATAGAAACAGCAAAAAAATCTTTGTATGGACTGCATTGCACGCTTATCAGTCTCTGCATGCCACGAGACTAATTTGGGTCTATCACAGGATGCCTGTTCCTTTTTTGCATGTTTTCACAATGCTATGATATTTATCTAACTGTTGACCCATAATATTGATTTCAGATTGTTGAAAAAAATCTGAGAACAAAGAAATCAATTTGGCGTAGCCTAACATGATGATTGTATACCTTGCATGTTCTTTCTACACATAAAACTGCTTGAATGATATCTTTAATAATATTAGATATAATCAGGCTAAACATTTGCCATAAAAAAGAGACAGTAATAAATGAAAAACTGTAGTGTTACCACCAGGCTTTCATAATGCTGTATTTTTTTTCTCAAATTCAACAGTGCTCTCCAGAAAACACTTTCAGGCGGTGCAGTGTTGTGGAACCCGGGGCCCTCCACACACTTTGCATGCACAATTAATTTTCCGGTGCAACATGGCAACCCTGACATTATCAATGAAAAACCAATTTCCTCTGGCAGGGGTCCCACCAGACAAAGGATCAATCAAATATCCCCGGCTCAGGGCTGGTCCACTATAAATATCAATGCGGGTAGAAGGGAAATTTTCCAAGAAAATCAGTTGAGGATTACTCTATAAAAATATCTAAGTGCTGTGAAGAGGTTGGTCTAATGAAACATGAAAATATAAAGCCCTGCTCATACTTTGCATATATTGCTAAATCTTAGTAGAATTGTATCATTCTACATTGTTTAATTAGTAGAATTTTAAGATTTATTCTGTATTTCTTTTTTGTAGTTTATAGCTGACCATAAAAAAAGTCACTGTACTTTTTGTCATGTCAATAAAGCTTAGTATATTCAAGTGGCAGAATGAATTGCATATTGATAATTTCTGTGGCTCAGGTAAAGTTTGCAGGGAAGACATTATTTGTTTTGTGTGCTTAATTAACCCACCATAGTGCAGCCTGGTTATCTGCTAAAAATATTACTTCTCCGGCCTAAAACTTTACCTGAACCAAAATAATGTCAATACACAACTCCTACAGATTGAGTACACGTGCACGCACAAGTGTGAACAAGGCCTAGGATAGAATTGCGATATTTGTTAACATAATTTTGCTGACCATGTTCTGTTCTCATTTGTTCTTCAAAGTCTCCTCGGCTCTTGTTCTTTGTTATGGTTTCACAGGCTCCGATATCTGAAATCAAACCCAGAGGCACATCAGCAAACAGTGAAACTGCATTATTCTGTAATAATACAGACCTTTCACAACAAGTTACATAAAATAACTGCTGAAATAAAGCATTTATCGCAGATGAGCAATAAGAATCTAAGCAGAAAGCTGAAAAGACATAAAAGTAGTCATCCTAGGCCCTATATAAATCCTAAGAATGTCATGGCTATCAGCATTTGTATGGTCCATACTGTCAGTGCTATAATAGCTATCCCCATTATGGTGTAGCTGCTAAATGTACCCATAAGAGCAGACAGCACTGCGAAAACACATCATATGACTTAACAAGAAAGGAGAAAAAGGACGGGTACTTCGTGCATTTCTAGAGTTTTGCCGGGGGGGGGGGGGGTTGGGGGGGGGGGGCAACGATAGATTGTCAGAGAGATATTCAGTCCGTCAGTCACCCGTCCCAAGAGGAGCAAGGCGACTGACGAGTTATTGCTTCGATCATGTTGCACAAAACACCAGTGATCTGTGCAACCTCATCATCAATCTGGCACCGTTCCAGAATCCAGATATAGAAATATGAGCAAGCAGAATTTAGTACTGAAATACTTTCTCAAGCTTTCTCAGCCTAGCTACAGGGCTGTATTCAGAATCTACACAATCTTTCATAGTTTTGAAGACAACACAGAGTAGGTGAAAGCTATCTAAAGTCTGTTTAGCACACTACTACTAAAGTCATGACAGGAAAGACAGGTGTTTGTATCTACAGATTAAATGTAAGGAGACTTAAAATGTCAAAGCACAAACTCTGCGATTTGTTTTCATGTTTTATATGAATGGATTCTGACAACTATAGGTTAATGAAGATTACAGGGCTCAAAATATGTTTTTTTTTTCTACCTGCACTGGTGCAACTTTTGAAATTACCTGCACCAGAGAAATGTTACCTGCACCCGTTTAAAATATGCCCCGAAAGGTAATAAAACAATCTTTTAAACATATTTTGAACATCTCTTTACTAACAAATACGTAGGTAAGGAAATACTACTGTGCACAGAGACTAAATAAGTTACAACCTATACAGAAAAGAAAAATCCAACAATAATACACAGTCCATAAAATGTTGCAGGATAGGTGCAGGTAGACATCAGAGATACCTGCACAGCCCAACTTACACCTGTACTAACCTTCATATGCAGGTGGCATTTCAAGCCCTGAATAACCATGAAGAATGTAGAGTCTACTCACGTAACGTCAGGGCCTTATGCTGCTTCTTGAGGTTACTAAGCTCCTCGGAGACAAACTGCTTCATGTCCTGAACTGACTTCAAATTATGACGTTTCTGCAAGAGGGAACAGATGAATATTCAAACCTCCCCTTTCTCAGAGTGTCTGCGAAATAACTGCCGGGGAAACTATATACAGCTGTATATGCATTGTTTTTGTAAATAGGGTAATCTGGCAAATCAGGGAGACAGGTTGTAGTTTTAAAATGCAATATACTGAAAATATTACAATTTGAAACCAATGTCCGTCAATGTGACATCACCAAATACCAATGTTTTTTAAAAGCAACGGATATAAGTTACCCAACGGATTAAGGTGAACTTGTGTTACATTCTGCCTGAGGAAGTATTTAGTTTATCATACATATTTTATATTCAATTTTTTTGCTAACATTGACAGTACATTCAAATGTTTGTACTTCAAATATTTGAGTCAATGGGCAACAAATATTTATTAACATTGTATATGGACCACACACAGACTAATCCTTTATATTCTATCACTTGTAAATATTTTGTACAATCATGCATGTATTATTCTGTATATGTTATGCTTCTGTGACTGTGGGTCATGCAGTTTTATTTGTCTAACATTAGTTTAATAATGTAATATACTATCATGTTGATAAGGACCACAAGAATATTGTTAAGCTTATGGTGGTTCTGAATACACTCAACTCAGCAAGAACTGTGAGGTCCTGTGTCTAAGGTCGGCCACACCTTGAGCACATTAAACGTAATGATCCTGTCATGTTCATGGAAAAGACCAAACTTTAAGGTCCTTCTTTGTGTGAGTGGATCAAACCATGCTGTTCGGTTGTATGCAGCTTGTACTTATAGACTGAACAAAACTTTGTGCTAAGGCGTGTTAACTGTTTATGCGAAAACAAACAAACAAACAAATAAATAAAAAAGCTAGGCAAGAACTGCATCTTCAGTATATGCGGAAAGATTTTCAAAATTGCAAGAATGATTATATCTTACAACCTCAAAAAAATTGCTGGCATTGCAAATAAAAAAGAATAAAAATTGCTTCCAAACAGAGAATCTAATAAAAAGCTTTTAAAAGGTTAACAATTCCGAAAATAAATCAAAGGCACGTGGCAGCCTATAGATAGGAGGATGAACATTTGTTTTCCTGAGACCAAAAGGCCACCCAAACCTCCTATGGCAGTACGAGCAGGTGTGGAAGTAAATGCCAATCATGTACTTTAATGAGATTAGGAAGTGGGCCTGCTATCTTGGGTTTATATAAATGGCGGCAATTAAGTGGGACAGGTGCTGCGGGACAGTAGTAATGAACAACAAGCAGGCTTTGCTTTGACATCTATAAATAGCAAACTCAATCCCTGATGCCGTTCGAATCAAACTCATGGATACCAATCAACACCACAGGTGGTAGTCACGACGGAGGCTTCCTTATTAACCAGCTCCTTTAGAACTATGATCATCCTTTCTTTTTATGCAGAATTTGATAACAGAAACTTTGCAGGGCTTTTAAGCAACTGGGATCATTGTATATGCACTTTTGTGCACCCAAAACTGTGTACATGTACATGTACATGTACATGTACATGTAGTTGTATGTAATTTCTGACCATGGGTGCACCAGAACACCTAGATATTTTATGAATGTACACTCTAGTACAGCATATGCTTGACATTGAAAGTTGTTTGGCATATTGAAGTTTAAAGCTACAGACTTTGTTTGTCTGCACTGCCTCAGGCGTGACACACCAGATTTCTGCGTATTGAAACACATTTAACTGATCCACTCACAATACCAAAGACCCCTACTCTTTTTGACGTGGTATACTCTTTAACATGCTAGATGTATAGCTCTCCACAAACACAGGACCTCCAAAGATAGCCTGGCCTGACAACGTTAGCTTGAGTGGTACTTACATCATAGCTTGTCTGTAGCTCCTTGGCCTTGGCACTGAGAAACCCAAACACATTGGAGAAGTGACGATCTCGGATGGCTCTGAACACCTGAAGGAAATAAATGGATCAATACTGAGTCTCTTGTTACCAAGTGGGCTTCTGATATGCCTTTTGTAACAAGGCTTCTTCTTTGATTCTGTATTGGGGTCAAAACTTTTTTGATATCACTGATCCATATTGAAACTTATTTTTCATATAACACAATTTCATAATTTGAACCCTTCTCAGTCAGAATATGCAGTATATATGTACAAATATGTATACATAGGTGTCCTGAGCTGAGCCTAGTCACTACCAGACTGACTACGCGGGCTATTATAGGGAGAAAAATTTGCCAGGGGAGTTTTGCTACCAGAGGATTTGGCTGGCTGTGCAGCCATCTCCAGAGGGCAAACATGAACCTTAGCGTGGACTGACTCCTCTGGCCAATTTTTTTGCAGAATTCTATGATCCCTGCACCCTTGTAAGAAGGCCTTGTGGAGGCTAGCTCAAACCTCAGACAGAGGACGAAGCGTGGCCCTTTTTTGTTAGCTAGTACTGCAATGAAGCTTCACTACAAACCACCTGTTTAGTCAAGCACACAGGGTCACCCCTACTTTTTTCAATATATACATAATGTCATGTGTTGGATTCCTTTACGTGCGGAGGCTTGACGCTTGAAGATTAAGTCTGAAGCTCCCTCATACGAGGGGGCGTGAACTTTACATACTAAGGACTCAATATAACCATCGCAATCCCTATAATGATAAAACATGGTGCCAACCCTGGACACAATGTTACAAACTCTGGCCATGGGTTCACGGAACTTGGCCAAGCAGCGGCGTTGTGTTACTGTTTGTAACCACGGGGACATTCATACTGTATAGATAACAGCAACAGTTAACATGGTTAAATGGTGTCGTGCTCTGATATCATCCACTTTGTTTGGGCACCACAGGGCATGTCTGGTGAAACCTTTGATGGTATATGTGGGAGTTTAATACAATCACAACATGCCTCTTGCCGGGAGCAGCTTTCATAAAACCTGCTATAGCAACGTGTATTTTCTATCAACATCTCTAAGGGGATCATGAACAATTTGTTAGCATTTCATTCCGCCCCCAACGGCAAAAAGAAACCAAATTTGTGCTACCATAAACCTCAATAAGTGACTGTATCTATAGAAATTATTATCAAGTTTTCAAACTTTTAACAACTTGAAGCGCAAAAGGGCACTATACAGAGATAGATGTAATGCATTAGGCCTTGAGTTAGCACTGTATTATCAAATTAGACAACAGCTTAGAGACCCTTCCATTACGAAAATGCATTTAACTTGCAATTCCACTTTAGGCCACACTAATTAAATGTCTTGGTCCTCAGACTTTTAGATAGACAGATAAATGTATGAAAGCAAAACAGCAGTTTCTATTCTTTGTTTTGTTGAATAAAAAAAAAAGCAAAACAGTAGCTAGCCAGACAGAGGACTAAAACCAACTTAACAAATTGGTAAGTATTATCAAAATTCATTTTGTATCAACTTTTCACTTTAGGATCAGCAAACATCCTGTTCTCACATGGGCAACTTGATTATAGAAAGTTACTATCAAGTAGTATCCTGTATTTGATTATACTGCGGCTGGGGTCCCTGACACAGGCCGAGGGGTGGCCAGCAGTCGGCTATCAAGCAAATAATACAATTAACACAGTCTACAAAAAAGCTTTCTACTATAATAGGTCTCTTGAAAAAGAAAAATAGATCGATGACAGGCCTTTTAACAAAATGTCAGTGATCAGCAAAATCAATTTGGCATAATTCAATACAGCAATCAAGGCACTCAACATAGACGTCTTGAGTATCAAATCGTGCTTGAATCAAAAGTTTAACACAAATGGCTGTAGTTCAACTGCAACTGCAACTTACAGGGTTGTTGGTAATACTTCTTACTTTATCCATATAACCAATGTAAACAAGCTGATTTCAAACCATGCAGGTTTGAGACAGCTTCACAGCTTTAGGTTTTCAGCTTCAATCTATTCTTTACAAATAAAAGAAGCATATACATTGATTAACTATGCCAAAAGGTTTTCAGACCCCACCAAAAATTAATGCCTTATTTTCAAGCTGCCCGAAATGCCTTCAGAAATTAGAAGACTTCTCGCCCTTTAGTCTAAGCACTGCAACAACAAAAACATATTTAGACCAAGAAAGTAGTAGAGTTTCAGAAAAATGCAAGTGACAGCAGAGATTGAGATCTCTACCTCATCCTCCCCAGACAGCATGATCTTGATGCTTTTGTCAGTTCCTGTGACATCTGGTCCAAATTCAACTGATCCTGAAACAGAAGGTGTGCCAAGTTCCTGAGCAGTTCCATTTCACATTCACTTCCAACTACAATTAATAACTTTAATAAATTAATAACTTTAATAAATTAATAGCTTATCCAACATTAATAGTCAATAACTTGTCCAGCATTAATAACTTAAATAAATCAATAACTTGTCCAACATTCTTTGGGGGGCATTATTATCAATTTCAATTGTTAAATCTGTCATTTTAAGCTAAGCCTTACAAAAATACATTTTAATCCATTTGATGCATGGACCAATGGGTGATTTTTTTAACCATTTTTTATTCATCCAAACAAGTAAATTTCCATCCCAGGACAGAGGGATAGGTCCTTGAGACAGCCTTGATTGCAACAGTAACTGTTAACACAATACACTTTATATAGCTCCTGTAGAGGCAGATACAGTCTTACGCCACAACCTTCTGCGATGCAGTCTTTATTGATTTTTCATGAAGGAAGGCATGTCTGGATCATTAGAACGTACATCAAAACAATGACTTATTTACTGCTGATCCTGTGGCAGCGGTGCCGGTAATTCCTCTTTGATGTCGCACAGTTCAAGCAGGACTCCTGATGAAACATTTCATCTGGGAAAACACCCTCGTCTGTGATAATGATTTCCCCAGACAAACCAGCGCACTTATCCCGCATTATCCTCGCCGAGGGAGACATAATCATATGCGGCAAGAATCTGTCTTCCCCGTCACGTGTGTATCTCAGAATGAGAGATTCCAAGCAGAGTCCCCGGGGGAGTTGGGATTCGACATGAAAATGCTTTTAATAAAGTTATCTGAGGGCCTACCACTCTTGATGCCGAAGATGTCGTCCAGAAGACCCTCGTAGGTGACCTGAGTGCACAGCGGCGTCACATAGTCTACATCTGCAGCAACAAAAATGCATCAGCAGCAATTTTCAACATATAAAGAGTAGCATCATATATATATATATATATATATAGAGAGAGAGAGAGAGAGAGAGAGAGAGAGAGAGAATGTTGCACATGTATAGGGAAGGAAAATAGTACAACAAAGGAAACAAAGTCAAAGTTTTGTCAACACCAAAAGTCTGATCCATTAATTGGGTGAGTAATGATTTCATTAGAGTTATTAACCTATATGTGAACAAATTAAATACTGCGGCTTCTATATGACCTTGAATATTAACCATCCAAGTTTGGCATGGAAAGAATTAACTAAACTTGAAGCCAAGTCCTGAAGTCACAGTTTTTTTTTATGGGGATGATTTGGGTTCAAGCCTACATGTACTCCAGTTCAATTTCTAAAAAAAAAATATCCTTGAATTGCTCAATATTGCAGTCCAACTCACTTCTTACATGAATTCAATCCATGTCAATCCTTTTGAATTTCTCGCACACCCTGTGCTACGTAATGTGCGGAAAATAAAGAACATGCACATAAAGAATGCAACACAGCGCATTTCCTCTTAGCGAAAGCACCGGTTCGAGAGAGGGTCAGATCATCCAGAGGTCAAAGGCCAGTGGGGCGAGCATGACCCTAGCTGTGAATGAGATTGAGAACGCTCCGCAATATCCCGTGATATATTCAGAGTGGCACACCGTGCTCTTGGGGAGAGACATTGGCATCGCTTTCCTAATAACGTTGGGATATACTTAGTGGCTGTGTGTCAAGCAAGCAGTACCTTTTTAACTGGAGATTATTACATACTCTCTATATAGTGTAAAAGTAATTCAAGTAACAAATCTTCTTTCTCTAGTACTTGTAAAGGGATTTGTATGGATCAAAAAGAATCGGTAGTTCATTTAAGTTGGGGTGGGGGCCAGAACAAAACCGGCATTTTTTGCTGGTCTGGTCTGAAAAGATCAAACAGGAAAAATACAGTCTGTGGATGGGCAGGATTAGAAAATGAATCTGTCATTTTGGGGATTGAATGTTCATTTTGAGGTTGCTCTAAGATACTGGCAGCCATGCATGGCAGAAGAGAAAAAAGAGCCATTAAAGTGTGACAAAATGATATATTTATTACATTTTTGGCCGATTTGAACAAAAATCACATGTGCCACTCAGGATATGAATCAACCAAACATGTTCATACTTTGGCACCCCCATGTACATTGTCACCTGTTCCTGTTGAACACTGAAAATGCTGCGTATTGTCACTGACAAAAGACACCGGATGGTTGTCAGAAACGTCTAACTGTTTCCAAAATCATATCCAGTTGCTTGAGTAACTGCTTTTTGGCATATTTTATTACCTGGATGTCTAACCTTCATCGAAATAATGCTACGTATGATTCAATTTTTCCCAGAGATAAAAAAAAAGGGAGAGGAAATCAGAAATTGTTGCTGACATTTTGCACCTTATCATTTACAAGAAGATTGTCTGGAAATTGTCTGGATATTTTGGACATCGTTATCCCACATTCAAACTTCTTTTGACACCCAGCCATCTTATATCATTCCAGAGCAACAGAATTTACTTTCTTGGATCAGTCCTTGGATTCTTGCACTAAATCAATGGACAGGTGAAATGTAGGCATCCAGTGATGAACACAAATGCTTACTTATAGAGACACATATTACTGTCGCGTGCATAGTTCAGGGGTTAGTGACCCTGGACCAAGAACACCAAGTTTGAATCTCAGCTTTTGTTGCTCATTATCCAACATGCATGTTACTAGAAATGATGCAGTCATTAGGGAAGGGATGATAACCTGTGGTCCACTGTTCATTGTGCTTGTCAAGGGGGGAATTCCCCAGTACAGTGAACCTGTACATACTATGATGTTACATAGCACCTGTCTTTTCTGTCATGACCAGTGCTCTTCAGTGAGCTAAACTTGTTTGATATCACTTTCTTTTTTCCCATCATTATTCTGTCAGACAGATTCATTAAAACTGCCCCTTAATAATGTTAATAATGTTTTGGAAGAAACTGAAAGAAACATTCATATTTCTTGTAAACACAGTGAATGATCTGCATTTCTCTGTTTGTTAGAGGCAATGTGAGCATGAATTTGTATCAATGGTTGCACTATCTAGGACACTGACCTCCACTATTGATCTATCTATAGAGTATGACAGAACAAAAACGTACTGACAAACCTTCCATTGCAATTAGATTAGTTAATCTTATTAGTTACTGCCTGTAGATCTAGCTTAAGCTACCCTATACTGGGGCATGAAGCTACAATAAAAGTCTTCATTCATTCATTCACTAAAATAACATACTATCAAGAATATTTCTATCGTTATCAACAAGGTTAGCCCTTTGCAATAGCCAGGGTTTGTCTAGCTGGGAAGCCTTGGTTGTATGTCTCACCACAGCAAGACCAATACAGGAATTGAAAATGAAAGCAACTGTTACGGTGATCCCTGTGGAGGAATTTAAGTGGCATTTTGAATGGATGATAGAGAAGGAAGCGGGAAGAAACAATGCAAACTAGGTCATGACGGAAGCCTGGCATCGGGGAACAAAGAATGGACAGTGGAGAGATGGACAGTTTCAGGGTGAGAGCCACAACGCCAATTAGGACAATCAATACGGCCCATTGAACACAAACATTGACGATAAGGCACACACTTGTAAAGGCTGTGAGAATCAATGTTGTGTTTCCGATTACAGACCTGAATAAAAATTTAGGTATTCAAAATTTAGTTTGGATTCAAAATTGTGATTAGACATATACACATGTTTTTTTGTACATATATACTGTACAAGCAGAAGTGTATCAATAAACTGGACAAAGGATCACAATGTTTACAGCGTATCCCAAAGGTCAACTGTGCAAAGCCATCATATCTTAACAGGGGGGAAACAGTGAAAGACAGGAAATCTGTTTTGAATTTCATTGCTGAGATGTCAGATCACAAATTTCACGTCCCTAACTAGCAGTCAGCGAGAAAGAAAAAGGCTAGGGTCTGAACATTTTTTCAAGGGTTTGGTTTGATAACAAGAAACACAACATTTTTCCCCAGGCCTAATGACCAGAAGCAGCCCTGGGGTGCCGACACGTAATGGGGACTGGTGAGTAGTGGGGATTACCCAGGGATGAACCCAGTTCAGAAGATGATGCAGAAAAGCAGACACTGTTAACACTGGTGACGCACTTCAAAGGGAAGGCTAGTCTAGCTTCAGGTCATGGGAGGAAGGTTATTATGCATCATTAATTATTAATATTAATCAGTCTCCACATGGTTTCAGTTCTAAATCAAGAATCGTACTGCCCTCACAGCAGAGCAGAGTGTGTTTGAATTGAACAGCTTTGAAAGGCTTGCCTAAGAAATCAGTCAGTGGTGGCTTGAATACTTCAAGGGAGGTATTTTTTTTTCATAGAATAGATGGACATCAAAATGATTATTTTGCCATGTGTTGTAAGTTCACTTATTTTCCAGGGGATGTGGAAACATTTGTATAGGCAACATTTGCATCACAAGCCATTGTGACCTCCTTGACCACTGACAATCTAATATGGCGACCAGAAATTTCCTTCATCTTGAAACGAGCGCATAACAAAAACTATTAAATACTTGGGGATTGCTGCATAATCTCTGTCATAGTTGCATTGACAATGTATTCAGAGCATCACACAAGGTCATTGCCCCATGTACACAACATATTAGACCTGTTAGCAGTCGATTGCTGTCATTTGTTGTGTTAAGGCATACCAAATAGGACTTGTCCTTGGTACTGAATCTATCAAACAAAAGAATTAACTTTCTGCTAACTTCTGTCTATAAACAATATTACAACTGGACTTAAAAAAAAACTACTAGTGACACTGAAGAAGAGTAATGGATGTCACTTGAAATGTCCAGAAGTAAACCTCAATTTTTTAAGTCCAGCTGTAGAGATTAAATTCCCTTCTGGATGGCCACTGAATATGACTTGTCCTTGGTGCTGAAGCTGTTAAACAAACGAATAAACTTCCTCCCAACCTCTGTCTATGAGGAACTGATGTCCTATCTCACAGCTAACTGGAGACTGTCTCTCTCCCAGATATCAGACCTGTACCTAAACCTCTGTAACCAGTTCTTGTTTCTGTTACATCTAAGTATAAATTCCTGCTGAATAAGACTTGTCCCTGGTGCAAAATCAGTTGAACAAAAGAATTAATTTTCTCCCAACCTCTGTCTATGAGGAAGAGATGTCCGATCTCACAGCCAACCAGAGACTGTCTCTCTCCCAGATATCAGACCTGTACCTAAACCTCTGTAACCAGTTCCAGTGTCTGTACCTGATGTTACATTTAGGTAAACATCCCTTCTGGATGACCACCAAAGAGGACTTGTCCTTGGTGCTGAAGCTGTTAAGCAAAAGAATTAACTTCTTCCCAACCTCTGTTTATGAAGAAAAGAGATGTCCAATCTCACAGCCAACATCATTTCCCCATGTACACGGCATATTAGACCTGTTTGCAGTCATTTGTGGTGTTTAGGCATACCAAACAGGACTTGTCCTTGGTGCTGAAGCTGTTAAACAAAAGAATTAACTTCCTCCCAACCTCTGTCTATGAGGAACTGATGTCCGATCTCACAGCCAACCAGAGACTGTCTTTCTCCCAGATATCAGACCTGTACCTAAACCTCTGTAACCAGTTCTTGTTTCTGTTACATTTAAGTATACATTCCTACTGAATAAGACTTGTCCCTGGTGCAAAATCAGTTGAACAAAGGAATTAATTTTCTCCCAACCTCTGTCTATGAGGAAGAGATGTTCGATCTCACAGCCAACATCATTTCCCCATGTACACGGCATATTAGACCTTTTCGCAGTCATTCGTGGTGTTTAGGGCATACCAAATAGGACTTGTCCTTGGTGCTGAAGCTGTTTAACAAAATAACAAGTTCCTCCTAACCTCTGTCTATGAGGAACAGATGTCCTATCTCATAGGTCAATAAGACCTGTTTGTAGCTGTTTGTTGTGTTTAAGGCATACCAAATAGGACTTGTCCTTGGTGCTAAATCTGCTAAACAAAAGAATCAACTTCTTCCCAACCTTTGTCTATGAGGAAGAGATGTCCGATCTCAAAGCCAACCAGAGAATGTCTCTCTCCCAGATATCAGACCTGTGCCTAAACCTCTGTAACCAGTTCCTGTTTCTGTTACATTTAAGTATACAGTACATTCATACTGAATAAGACTTGTCCTTGGTGCAAAATCAGTCGAACAAAAGAATGAATTTTCTCCCAACCTCTGTCTATGAGGAAGAGATGTCTGATATCACAGCCAACATCATTGCCCCATGTACACGGCATATTAGACCTTTTCGCAGTCATTCGTGGTGTTTAGGCATACCAAATAGGACTTGTCCTTGGTGCTGAAGCTGTTAAACAAAAGAATAAACTTCCTCCTAACCTCTGTCTATGAGGAACAGATGTCCAATCTCATAGGTCAATAAGACCTGTTTGTAGCTGTTTGTTGTGTTTAAGGCATACCAAATAGGACTTGTGCTGAAGCAGTTAAACAAAAGCATAAACTTCCTCCTAACCTCTGTCTATGAGGAACAGATATCTGTACCTGATGTTGCATTGAAGTATGCATTCCTACTGAATGATCACTGAATAGGACCTGTGTTTAGTGCTGAAGCTGTTGAACAACAACAAAAACAAGTTCCTGTTAACCTCTGTCTATGAGGAAGACATGTCCGATGTCATTTTCCCATGTACACGGCACATTAGACCTGTTTTGCAGTCATTTGTGGTGTTTAAGCATACCAAATAGGACTTGGACAAAAGAATTAACTTCTTCCCAACCTCTGTCTATGAGGAAGAGATGTCCGATCTCACAGCCAACCGGAGACTGTCTCTCTCCTAGCTCAGACATCATCATATCAACCATGTCAGCAACCATCTGTCAGGGCAAGGGGAGAAAACAACAGGTCAAATCAATGGTTTATTGAGCTAAATCAATGGTTTATTGAGCAAAAGTGAGGGAATGTCCAGCAGTGGCTGCCAAAACATAGATTTTTTCCTGAACTTCACAATGAGTTAAAAGTAGGACAGGGAATTATTGCCACTAAAAGAGCTAGGGAATGTTAAAACTTATACACATATCAAAATTAAAATCAATGTCTGTATCAAATATTCTTTGATTTTATAATATAGGGCGGACTAGACATGCATCAACATAAAAACCAAAACGAATATTGATTATTCATGATCAAATACTTAATTTTCAACTCCTAAGTCAATTACCAAAACATTGTAAACAGGACAATATCGGAAAACGGCAGTAACTTTATTTAGAAGTGTTAAGCGAGTGGTTTGCTATTTTTTATTTTATTTCCACAGCCAAAGATTGTTTGCCTACCTTTGCACATCTTCCTTGGCCATACACATTAGGAATGGGTCCAAACAGGGACTGAATGTTGACTAGAGACTTGGCAATACTGGCCAACCAAGTCTGGTCACCATGCTGAAAAGGAATACACAAGAATACTCCTGTAACAAACACCAAAATATACCAACAGAAGGAAATTTACATTGGGGTGGATCAAAAGCGCTATCTAGCAGAATGCAATTGAACTGCATGGTAACATCCGTCTAACAATTGTATATTTGGGAATAACGGATTAAAATCAATCTAAAGGATGGTTTCTCATCACAATCTCAAATGTTGTACAACTAATAAATTTCTTTCTGGTCACAAAATATTGAAGGCAATTTTCATAGCAACATACATGTACTCACCAAGAAATAGTCCCTGAAAAACTGAGGCAGCTCCATAGACAGGAGGTCTCGATCCAGAGGTATCAGGTCAAGATGGAGCTCTTCTATGCTAACCACTGCAACAGGGGCACAGAGTTGTAATTATTGTCTTCAGTCTGACATCTAAACATTACAGATAAACTGAAAGTAAATTAGTTGTTATACTTAAGTTAGACTTAGACTTCTTAGAGGGGGCTTAAGAAACTTTGCTTTGTTTTAGATTTAGATTTTCATTTTTGAGTACTGATTATCCAACAATGCAAGGCAAAAAACCTCAGCCCTAGTCAGTAAAGAAGATTAACTGTTTGGGCAGAAATTTAACATTGCCTGTGAACATATCTAGATCTATTTAGACAGTTAAACATTTCCGGAAGCAGGCTATCTTGTAGTGTGGGTATCATAATTTGATGCCAGTATATTGTGGTGGACCCACTCCATTTTTGCAGGTCCACAGACACAGTTGATGCTGTACCTATGCTTTTATCAAAGATTACAGTTCATCGCTGGTAGTCTTGCTATGAAGGTCACCATTCTTGCATTATTCTGGTCAGTAATGAACGACATAGAGAACCTTATACAGACACTGACAGGGCAATTGTTATAAACTACAAACAGATGGTGTTGAACACTAGACCTAGTGGAATACACTTACGTCCAAATACTCCTTCATGTTCCAAAACCATGTCACACACTTGAAGCTGAGGTGGGAAACAGCATACGGTTATCAACATACATAGCAGCGGTATAAACTTCTGTATACACCAGTCCTTACTGCCTATCACAATTAGCAGTTTATCAATGATAGCATGGTAATTAGCTGTTCAACAGATAATGTAGTGGCTGCATGTCCATGGAATATTTGCATTTTTCATGTGTTTGTCTTTTTTTGCATTTTACGTTTTGCCCGAGGTTGGCAGGGCTTTGGAATCAGTCTATTCCGACAAAATGCTAACATTACATGTCCGCAAGGTAACATGATAACCTTGGTAATAGATCATTTCAATTTTGAAAAACTTAAAGACAGAAGGATAGTCAAATGTTTGATGCATCCATATGTTGAGTTAACACAAAGTTTTTGTTCTGTACAATGTAACTACCTACACAGATGATTTACATGTAGTTGTTACACTTACTCTTCTTACTTCTTGAGAAAGACAAATAAAGTCAAAACCAGTCAAATTCCATCTCTGAGCTGTCATTATCCCAGAGCTACCAAAGATACTTACTCTTCTTGGTGTCATGATGATCTTGTACTTCCTTTTCCTATTATCTCTGATGTCTGCTGTGATCTGGTCTGTTAACACAAACAATAACAACACACTATTTTCTAATCCATCAGATTTAACATGATTAGTAACCTAGTACCTATTGGCAAGCAGTGACTCTGGTATTACTGTTAATCCATTTAGCAGTGCGGTTGAAAGTTTTTGAAGTTGGGGGAAAAACAGTAGTTCACGGCATTCAATTTCAACAGCGGGGAAAGGATGTCTCAAATGATAGTGATCAAAAATTTGTTGACTCACTCACTTACAGTTACACTGCGATAAATTCTAGCAGTTGACATTAAGACATAAAAGTTGCTAAAATTAACATGCAACAGACAGAAGAAGCATCACCTGGCAGTCACCACAGAAACTGCAGCACAAGATTGCAGGCAACTTGAAAGTTGAATTTGAAGTACTTTAATTGTAATGTCGCCATTATTGAAGCATTAATGTTACAGTACAACTTAGAAGCTAGTTAATTGCACAACAGATTATCACAAATCTCCAAATCCCAAACCAGTGCGGTCCAGCTTGATAACTTCGTATTAGTTGTTACACAAGATGGATAATTGCATGAAGTATGCTGGCAAATGGGGTGTGCAATTAAGCAGATTCTACTGTAGTAACATATTAACTCACCTGCTATCAACTTTGTGGTGGTTAACTTTGACCTAACCAGGTAAACCAGCCTGTTAAGGTGGGGAATAAAATTGTTAAACTTTCTGTCCATCTTAAAAGGTCATAAAATGCAAATCTTATTCTCTACTGGTAAGAAAACTGAACAAGCAAGATATTCCACAAGTGTTCACAACATGAAAACAAATTCCCAAATCACTGTTGTCTAAATGCAAACATGGTTACTGTAGTAAAAGTTTAAGCATCATTTTAACATAACAATGAAGTGATGCAACCATTTAGACATTGATTAAGCCAAATAACATTACTTTGAACAACAAACAGAAGCTTTTCTGTTCATGGACAGTATTATTTCACACATGGGCTGGTATAATGGTAAATATGGATTTCCGGATTCCGGACAGGTCCTGGCTGAGATTTTATGGCTCTGCTTGGGCTTTGAAGTTGCATTGTACAGGCTTCCATCAAATGATTTGTACACACTTCATATGCACCATGTCGAAAACTTGAATACCAGGTAGTAGGCGGGTACCTATGTTGAAATTGATGTTTGTTACTATGTTTTGTTCAAGGGTACCACGATAAAATGAATCTTATCAACTTCTTGGTCATTTTGCATTGAAAACTTTTTAGGTGGGTACAATATAAATCAGATACAACACGGTGCATATACCCCATTAACCAAGGTCCCAGCCCTCCTGACAGCCTTCAAACGTTAGGCGATCATTCTCATGGTCAGGCTGATACCTTCGTTGGGTGACATGGAGTACACCATCTTCAGTGTATTCCATATTTACAACCCGTGTGATAGGCAAAGACAAGATGTCAGTTGGAACTATATGGTTTTCACACGATAAAGCAATGCACTTACTGATCACATCCACCATGTATCTTGGTTCGATCCAGCTTGAATATCTTGTCCACACCATGTTGCTGTTCATCAGAAAAGATGACAAACAATGGAGTGAGAGAAGCGTGATATACAAGTACATCATCAGAACCTTTATGATCCATCAACAAGGACAGGGGATGTCATGAACTTTGTGCCACTGACGACTATTCACTGACTCTATCTGCATAAAGTGACGTTACACTATTAATGAAGATGTTCAACCAGGTATATTATCTTCTGCTAACCATGAGGTGTATACGAGGCAGTGTCTAGTATCTCCATTTCCTTAATTCTGGGTCCAGACTGCTCACAAACTTACAACAGGAAGCCCTGATGATACTAAGACAGAGATATTGATATACTATATAGGTACTTCTACTACTACTACTGACCTTTTAAGATATATCTACTTAGTACAGATATTTATCTGCAGACATGTCTTGCTGGAGGATCTATCCTCTAGCCTACCTTGAGAAGTGAAGCCCCCGCTATTCTGTCCAAGGGTGTCATCAGGTCAGGGTCAATGACCAGGTCCTTTCTTCCTGGGGACTGGAGGTTACAGAGAATTAAAGGCTATGATATTTATAGCATTATTTGATTAACAGAGACATTGATTTGCACTAAATGTATACCCTTCCTATGTTATTCAAAGTGAAAACGTCCAAAAAAAGTATTGAAAAAATAACTTGCACATTTTCATGATTTATGCATGGTGATCATGTTCATTATTGACTAACATACACATGTCACAAGTATAAAATTCCCATCATCAATCTGTTGTCTTGTACACAGACAGACAAACGCTACTGAAAATATAACCTCCATGACATTTCATGGAGGTATTAAATAATAAAAGATTTTGCACGATCCTGAACATGTTCACTTCCGGGTAACGTTATAATGCATGTCTTTTTTGAGCTCCTAGCCCCTCTAGTCACCTCATATCTCAGAGGAAGTTACGAACTCACGAATGAAGTTTTGTAGTGCATATTCTATCTTAGACTGTTGTACTCCAATTTCATAACAGTACAGATCAGCCAACCTCCCCATTATCTAAACTGTGCGACTTGTTTGTACGGGTGACAAAATGCTATAGCTTCGCATGTGGCCCCTCCCCTTTAAAACTACAACGCTTCTTTGTCAAATGTAAATAGGTTTTGCCCCTTATAACCGAGTTCTGTTGACAGATATGACTTTCTTTGACCTACCGACTCCAACAGATGAACCAGCTGGTCCCTTGCAAGCCGTTTTAGGTACTGAAGATCCGGCAGCTTCGGCCCGAGCACAGCTGAGACCGCCATCTTTTCTGTAGTTTCTAATCTTCGCAATAGGTGGCGCTTCTGTATGGTCTGCACATTTCTGCAGTTCTTGATAATTTCGCTACGGGCGCTTTTGTATCGTGGATATTCGTGTGAACTTGCCCGCACTGCAGGGGATAGTATCGGTAACGTCATGGAGTGGTATAGGAGGGGGGTATCGGTAATGTTACATGGTACCGATACGAAAAAAACATTATTTCTTGCAGAACCTGTCCAAAAACTGGACAGGAAAAAATCACAGGACGAAAATCTCATTGGCTTTCTTTCAATTGCTTGATAGAAGTGACGTTAAAGTACGGTTGATGCTGAACACCATCCAAACACATAGACCTGTCATTGGTGCTGAACACCTTCTACGCACAAAGAAACACACCTGCTCTAGCGTTACGTGTTCAGTAATATCCAGAAACATGAAAACACACCCTGGGGTGCTGAACACCATCTACAAACAGTCAGACATGCTCTAGCGTTACGTGTTCAGTAATATCCAGAAACATGAAAACACACCCTGGGGTGCTGAACACCATCTACAAACAGTCAGACATGCATGTCATTGGTACTTAACACCATCCACACACATGCAAGCATACATGCCCATGGTACTGAACTCCATCCACGCACATGCAAGCATACATGCCCATGGTACTGAACTCCATGCACACACATGCAAGCATACATGTCCTTGGTCAGAACGCCATCCACACGCAGGTTATTATTCCTGCCCTTGGTGCTGAACACCATCCACACACAGGTAAACATGCCTATCCTTGGCACTGAACACCATCCACACATAGGTAAACATGCCTATCCTTGGTACTGAACACCATCCACATACAGGTAAACCTGCCTATCCTTGGTGCTGAACACCATCCACAGAGTGGATGGTGTTCAGCACCAAGGATATGTTCATGTTTTTGGTAACACCATCAACACAGACAAACCCACCTGTCCTTGTTGCTGCCATCTGAACATTTATGTGAGGTCCTATCATGTTTCTGAAAAAATGCATGCTTACAATGGATAATAACATGCTACACTCTAAGTAGGCTCTGTGCAATGTTTAAAAAATACCTGTAGACAAAAACAATTATCAGTGGTAGCATTTTAATATATGCGCATAGTAACAACCCATTCAAAGGTTATGCAGTACATGTAAATCATTGAGTGAGTAACAATCTGTAATCTCCAAACAGATTTTCCTGTGGCAAACTCGTGCTTGTAGCTACTCGCCATGCAAGACAATGTCCACGTGGTTGGCAGTTACTATTTTGCCACGGCCAGAAAGATCTGCCTGGAGTTTAAAGTCTCTGGACACATAGTGCCCATTCTCAATACAATAAGACTTAAATAACTTATTACAGTGGAAGCCACTTAATTGCACACCCAATTTGCCAACGAATCCCAAGCAATTATCCGGCGTGTGCGATAATGCGAAGTTACCCAGTTGGACCGTGCCGCCACGGGATTTGGGGATTCCGTGCAATTGACCGAAGTGTGCGTTTATCCGACGTGCAATTAACTGGCTTCCACTGTACAATAGAAACTATAACATATAAATGTATGGTAACACTAAGTGTATTGCCACTAATTGAATACAAAAAGTACATGCTTTCTCATGTAAGCATATGATAAAGTACATGTGGATAAATTTTTGCAATGTGTATGACAGCGATGCGATCAAGCCCTAGGCTATAATGCCTGCCTTATACAAAAACTAAGCACCTTACGTTAGATGTCACACAAAAAAAAAAAAATTGTCCTTATGTAGTTATACAACTTTTGTTTCTTCACTCTCAATTAAGAGTAAATTTTAATATCATGAGCTAGGATAATGTAGCAGTATGCACTGTTCTGTCACATTGGCAAAAACAAGCTCAAAACTTTCCCAAAGTGCAGTTTAGAATTACTTTGTAGAGTTACAAGAAAAGTAACCAATAAACAGTAGATCCAAACTTTTTTGTTGCTCCAATATATACAATGTTGGTTGGTTTTTGATGCAGATATTTTTTTTATCTATCGAACAGCCTGCAAGAATCTCCTCTTATAAAAATTAGGATTTCCCTTGAGCAAATTCATCACAGCACTTTGACCTGCATAATTTCTATTTTATAGATCATTTAGATATAGAGATATATGCTGATACATAATTTCCAATGCCTCTGCAATTTTGCTTGCAAATTTTTCACAGCTCCCTTACTACACATTAAATACAATGCTACAGCATTTATAAATTCAACATGTGTAATCCAGTGCACTTTGTTTATCTGGCAGTGACATTTATGTAATTTACCAGCATAATGAACCTATCTAACTATGCAACATAACTTAACACTTCGAAATTGAGTAAACAAAACAAACAAAATACAAAAATGTATAGATTTCAATCACAATCATGCAAATCATTTGCAACAAAAATATGACAAAAATAAATGTCAGAAACACATGCCCACATGAGGTATTACAGTGACCAAGACATAATGAGAAAATCATGCTGTTATTCAAATGTAGAACCTTGCCCATTGCCTTTACAATATACATTGGGAAGGCTCTGCTAAACCAAGCTCAGGCCACACCAATTTTATTTCTTGGTTCACGGATTTTTTCATAAAAAATATGGAGCGAGAGGGCGAAATAAAAATAAAAATTGTAAAATGGTTGGGGTAAAGGTAACGGCTAATCCAAAACATAAAGAAAAAACGTTTTCAGCTTGAAAAAAGTATAAAAACACTTTTTTGGTACAGTAACAGCACCTGTACCCACACTTTAAGGAGCTTATAATATAAAGGCCAATTTGCTACACCAGAAAGTTGGTGAATGGTTTCATTAATGGTGAAAATTTGCTGAGTAGTAATTTTTATTTTTATTTTTTTCCCCAAAAACTAGGAGCGAGCGAATCCGTGAACCAAGAAATTAAATCGGTGTGGCCTAAGGTGAGGTTTCCACTTTTTTTGGCATGACCACTAAATCATCTAGCAATATGTTGACAAACCCACAGCCATCACTAAATCTGGCAACGTCCCTTCACTTGAATTCACCACTAGAACAAATGAATTCCACGGTTATAGAATTCTTCAATCCACACAACGTTAAGTTCTCCATATATAAACCCACTGTCTGCTATGACTTAGCATTGAAAGCTAGATTTCTCTGGTTCATGGGGTTCTCAGGTGACTTCATCCAGTCCTTCTTGAGCATCTGTTTCAGCTGGGACAGGCGCATGTTGGGGTTCTCCTGCTTCAGCCGGGGCAGGTTCTCCTCCTCGTACTTGTTGTAGGCAGCCTTCATGCGCCGTTCCGGGTGCTTGTCTAAAGCTGCCTCCTTTACACTGGACGGGAAAAAGGGGCACAGAAAAAAGGTCAACCAGGACAACTAAATTACCATTGCGATTTTTTTGTAAGTATCAACTAAGACAATATGGATGCTTTTAATTTAAGAAATATTCAGTTGACAGTAATAGGCTTTTTCGAAAAAAGGTTCAAATTCTTTTGTTGTGTAGTGGCAGAGCTAATCTCCATTTCCATTGCCCTTGTGCCACTGGTATTGATGTGTATTCACCTTCCATACTCTTTTTTAAGTGCTTATCTTACCATTAGTTTCCAATTCTTTGGTATGACCAGACCAGAAGTTTGACCCATCAACCTGCTGAATGGCAAACAGTCTTCTCCCCTGGCTACTGCACTAGTCATCTTGCAGGAATGTCCTTTATTTTATTTATTTATTCATATATTTCCTCCCTACCTCAGCACAGAGATGGCCTCTTCCACAGACCGAGCCTCCACAGCTCCCTCTGCTGCCAGCTGATCAGCGATTAGTTTATTCACGTTTTCTTCCAGCGGTGCTTCCTCCTGTTCCGGACGCTTGGCTACAGGGAGGCAGAGACATCAGGAGATGTGGTTATAAGGATCATCTGGGAGCCTTTGAAATGGTTATGGTACCAAAATACAACTATAATAGCATCATTCAATTGTCATTCAGTTACTTAAATACTGTAAATCTATTCATTTTTCACAGTGCTTTAAGTTTGCTGTTGAAAAAATTCTGTAGTACAGCAGTGGTACACTGGAAATGCAGAAATTCAGAAAGGTCGATGAGGAAACCAAAAAAACAAAAACACACACCGCAAACACTTCAAGATTTACAGTATTCAAATAACATACACAACTAACTTGTCCCAAATATACACTTTTCTGTTATAATATGCCTAGTGGTAAGGAAGATAAGTTCCAATCATAAACGTCCTGACCAAAGTAACAGAAGCACTATCAAAACGTTATTGGCAGGTAAACGCATTCCCTTCAAGTTGCAGGAAAGAGTTCATCCCTATGTCTCTCCCCTCACCTTTCTGCTGTGCCTGTTGTCTCTCCCTCTCCAGCTGAGCCTGGATCTGTGCCTGGGTGACCTTCCCCCCTCCCGTCACCTTGGCAGCCTGTGTAGGACCCTTCAGCTGGGCCATCTCCTCCTCAAGCAGCCTCTGCTTCTCCAGCTTCTTCTCCTGCTGCTCCTGCTTCTTAGACTCCTTGTCAGCCTGCAGAAGAAACAGTTGATTGAGTGAATGAATGAATGAATGAATGAATGAATGGATGATCAGACAGACAGACTGGTGAATTGATGAAAGAATGTAGAGAAGGAAGCAAGGAATCAGTGTGACTTGTCATAGAATCAGTGACTGAGTGAATGACAAAAGGAACATAGGATGAATGAATGAATGAATGAATGAATGAATGAATGAATGAATGGATGGATGAATGAATGGACAGATAGATGGATGGAAAGATGAATGGATGAAAGAATGTAGAAAAGGAAGGGTTCATCAAAGGAATCAATGACTCATCAGTGAGTGAGTGAATAACAAAAAGGTAGGAATGAATGAATGACTGAATGAATGACTGAATGAACAAATGAATGAATGAGTGAGTGAAGAAAAGGAAGGAAAAGGAATGACAAAAAGGAAGGAAAGACTTATAAGGGATCAGTGAGTCAGTCAGTGCACATGAGCAAATGAAACATGAAGGAAGGTTGGCAGGAAGAATAATTGATACACCATTCCACATCACCTTCCTCTGCTGCTTCCTCTTGAGATGTTTATCATCGTCTGCCCAAAACGCGTCATCCTTGGCCTTCTCCACCATCTACCATCGTGCATTACCAGCCTCCTCAATGTGACATTCAGCCTTGCCATTCTAACTTTAGCACAGAAAATGACAGGTTTTTGTGCCCCCTAGCGCACCAGCAACAAGTGAGCGCATGGATACAATGGAAAGAAGGGGGAAAACCAAGAGAAAAAGAGAACCAACTGTACAAGGCTTATAAAGAGAGGAAGAACCAGTTCAGGTCAGAACTGAGGAAAGCAAAGCTCTTACAAGAAGCCAAACAGAATGAAGAGCTGGCAGTCCTAGCAGCATCTAACGACAAAGAGTTCTGGAAAAAGATCCGACAGAGAAAGGGCAGAACCAACAGGCCGCAAGCAGTAAAAGTGGGGGAACAAGTCATCAACAATCCCAGTCAAGTGAGAGAAACTTGGGCAAGACACTTTGAGACATTGGGCAACGAACAGGAAGAGGAAGCCATGCGCTTTGATGAAATACACAAGAACCAAATCACAGAAGAGGTAGCCAAGATGGAAGAAGAAAGCTACAACAACCTGGAAGGGATACTGGAAGAACCCTTCTCCCCACAAGAGGTAGCCTCTGTTTGCAAGGCTTTGAAGAATGGAAAGAGTGGAGGCAGAGATGGCCTGGTATACGAACATGTCAAGTATGGAGGTGAGGCATTGTGGGCTCGTTTGACATTGCTGTTCAATGCAATAAGAGAGAAAGAACACATCCCAGAGGGCTTTAAGAAAGGACTGAAGATACCCCTCCTTAAGCAAGGCAAAACAAACAAAACAGACATGGACTCGCACCGGGGTGTGACGCTGCTACCTGTCATTTCTAAAGTATGGGAGAGGACATTGTTTAATAGATGGAGTCCTTGGCTACATTATAGAAGTATACCTCACCAACTCCAGAATGGGGGACAAGTTGGATGCAGCAACATCACTACCGCCTTCATTGTGAGAGAAGTGATCAACCACTACATTGAAAGAGGCAGCCTAGTATACGGCTGCTTCCTTGATACAAAGAAAGCTTACGACACAGTCTGGCTGGAGGGAATGTTGTTTAAAATGTACAAGAAAGGAGTAAATGGCAGACTATGGAGACTCCTCAAGCTCATGCACACCGGTTGTACATATTCTGTCATGCTGAATGGAGGTTTTTCCAGAGAATTCAGCACTTCAAGAGGTGTGAACCAAGGAGGTGTATTGTCCCTTACCTGCTATCTACTAGCAACAGATGATGTACACGACGAACTACAGCTACAGTCGGGAGGAGTGAGCATAGGAGGGATCAGTTGCGCTTCGCCTGCCTTAGCGGATGACATATGTATGCTGGCGAGCACACAGGCAGGTCTGCAGAGAATGATCGACACGATGGAATGTTATGGAAAAAGATGGAGATTTGAATTTGCACCAGGAAAAAGTAAATGCATCATCTTTGGGCAGACAACTAACAGCCATAACGTGGCCAGTGAAACAACCTTGTGGAAAATGGGAACAAGTTCTATACCGGAGACAGCTACAGTAACGCATGTTGGGGTACAACACTCTGCCAACATGTTATCAAAAGAACCCATTGAGGGGGCATGCAGAAAAGGGAAAGGAAAGATTAGTGCGATTCTGACAACAGGTTCTGAAGGACAACACCCCAACCCGCTAATCTACAAGACCTTGTACAACACATTGGTCATTCCCAGCATGCTACATGGGTGCGAGTTTTGGGACCCTTCAAGCAGCGATCTACTTAAACTAGAGAGAGTGCACAGAAGGGGAGTAAAAAACATGCAAGGCATGCACTTTCAGACAGAGACGACGGCGTGTCTTAGTGCAATAGGACTGACAAGTCTGAAGTCAATCCTGGACAAATGTAAACTCTGCCTTTTCGGAAAGCTCGTCAGTCTGCAAAACACTGTACTTGCAAAGAGAGTGTTCCTCATCAGGCTGTACTCCTACATCCTAGCAAAGCCAGGCAGTAAGACAAGAGGATTTGTGGACAAGTATTTTGAAGTTGCTAAGGAATATGGCCTGGTGGAGTGGCTGGAAGGATACTGGTTGACAACAGACTTCCCTACAGTAGATGCATGGAAACATCTAGTAAAGACGACAATACAGACACAAGAGAGTGAGAGGTGGAGGGAAAGCACTGCATCCGAAACCAACTGCCACAGGTTCTACAGAGTCCACCAGACAAACAACAAACCCCACAAGCTATGGACACTAGCAAGACAACAGCCAGAGTATCAGAGAGACCTTAAGAACCTCATACTCCTCAGTACCATCCCAACCAGACACACCGTAAAAGCATGTCCAACCTGCCACAACGCTACAGAAGACTTGGTCGGTCATCTATTCACCAGATGTTTCACTTTTAACCACTTACGACAAACCCTGGCGGAAGAAATAGCAAACACCCTGGGAGTAAGAGTCATGGCAAAAGTGCACGAGCAACCAGATGAGAGATTCACAGAGGTCATGCTGGGTGCCGAGATAGTAGAAGAAGCTGTAGAACCGGCTGTGTGGAGCGCCTTCATCACAACAACGGCCAGATTGATCCGCCCTCTGGCAGCCATGGCATTAAAGCACGCCACCTGGAAAGAGAGGCAAAACTGCAGCACGGGGAAAGAGAATAGAACACACGAGAGCTGAGGACGTACATACGAGAGAAGAAGAAAGAGCTGAAAAGAGCTAGACTTAAACTACCCCAACAAAGGCTATAACACAGCCTCGACAGAAGCTAGACTGTGAGTTAAACATACGAGCTGTGGAGAACTGAACTGTGTAGAGTCACAAGGAGTTGTAGAGAACGATACGGAAAGGGTCACTGAACCTTGAAAGTGGAACTCTAAAGAACTTTAGAGAACTCTTGAGAGTTATGTGTACAATGCACAGAAATAGAGACGAGAAGAGACAGTTATTATGGTATGATAGATCTGATCGAGTGATTTTTTTAATGTCCCAATGGTCATCAGTAGACTAGACGTTTGGGGCATGGGATACCCCTGGCAGGTTCGTTCACCTGCCCTCTGAGAGATTGTAAATATGAGTACGAAATTACAACAATATAAGGATATAATTTATTTTATTTTAACAGGATTGCTATGTACCACATGTTTAATGTCACGGCTTCCCCTTTGTAAATACTTCAGCTATGCAATGCTCTCCCAAGGGAGGAATAAAGTACAAGAAAGAAAGAGAAAGAGACTGAACAAATGAATGAATGAGTGAGTGAAGAAAAGGAAGGAAAAGGAATGACAAAAAGGAAGGAAAGACTTATAAGGGATCAGTGAGTCAGTCAGTGCACATGAGCAAATGAAACATGAAGGAAGGTTGGCAGGAAGAATAATTGATACACCATTCCACATCACCTTCCTCTGCTGCTTCCTCTTGAGATGTTTATCATCGTCTGCCCAAAACGCGTCATCCTTGGCCTTCTCCACCCTCTCCTGTTCCTCTCGCTTCTTGCTCTCCTTGCGAGTCCGCGCCTCCAGGGCCTTCGGGTTGTCCCCCCATTTCTTCTTAGGCATCTTTCAACGACTGATGTCACAACACAGCTAGTGGCAAAGTTACATCAGGAACATTAAATCACGGAGCCGATGTTGTTAGCTTGTTTCAGACAAAGGTTAGCCATCTAACTTGGCGTTACCAGCCATTCTTCGGCATCTTTCAGCGGCTGATGTCACAACACAGCTAGTGATGGCAAAGTTTAATCAGGAACATTTGAAATCAAATCACTGAGCTGACGTTGTTGGTTTTTTTCAGACACCAGTTTCCCATCTAACTTGGCAAGCAATATTCTACTTCTTTGCATATCAGTAATATTGCTATTTGTCCCTGTAAGAGGATTTCCATGCATTTTCCATGGAAGTTATATAGTGAGCTATTGTAAATATCGTCAATCATAGCCGCACTAATTTAACGCTTCACGTTAAGTGTTATTGGTAAAAATTATTCCTGAAGCAAAATTGGTCACTTCAAGGAGGTTATTTTTAACCTCCTTGGTCACTTGAATCCTACCTTGCAAGTTGCATGTTATTCAAGAACTCACAAAAACCAAGGAGCTCTGATAAAAGCTCCTTGCAAAAACATATCAATCTACCATCATGCATTACCAGCCTCCTCAATGTGACATTCAGCGTTACCAGCCATTCTAACTTTAGCACAGAAAATGACAGGTTTTTGTGCCCCCTAGCCTGAATGGACAGCGTTTCTGCATAGCAGATCCCCGTATCCCCCCATGTAGACCCTCTTACCCCAGTAATGCACAATTGTTCATTGGTAAAAGCAAAGAAGCAAGCAAAAAATGCTCTTCTTTCCCAGAGCAATGATCTGCCTTACCATTTATAACATCTACTAGAAATAACAAAATAATCATTTAGGCCACAGCAAGTAAATTTTATGGATGACATCAGCGCGCGCGTTAATTTTCGCCTGATTTCAGAAAAAAAAAAACGAGAATTTTTTTCTTCTTTGGAAATGGTCAACAAGACGAGAAAGTGTCAAAATGGGAAAGTATGTTGTGTTTTAGCCTAATGATTGTACTTGAATGAAGTCACACTAGCGTGGTAGCCATTACTATAGTTACAGAAGTGAAACCAGCTGAATAGCTGTAAAAGTGGCACCACTATGGAAGTCATGAGTGTAGTTGGCAACTTGGTAAGTAGTACCCGTATAACACACTAGTGTCACTTAAACAACACTAGTTCACTTCTTGAATACAGGAATTAATGATTTGTTGTCAGTGCTACCATGTTTTGTCACTTAAACTCTTGTTACGACCTTTATGGTGTCTATTTTGAAAATTTAGCCATCTTGGTTTTTTTTACCCATCTTGTTATTTTTTCGCCCTATATAAGTTACTTGTTGTCAGTTGCAGAAAGTTCTTGTTGGCAAGGGACTAGGTGTTATTTAACGTCGAAATATGTGCAAGTTTTCCATATTCCAAATATGATAAATTTCGACGTTAAATAACACCTAGTCCCTTGCCAACAAGAACTTTTTTCGAAGCCAAATGAGAAACCACGAAACAGAGAATTCTCAGAGCCAAAACTGCCAACCTACCTGCCCTGTCTGGTCTGTAATATGATGAAATTCTTGGCAAAAATAATTTCCCTTTCATACCACCATATTCAATTCCTCCTTCCCACAATTCTTCTACGGGCGCTTCGATTGAAGGTGTGTGGGTGTGTATTTTCTCTTTTAGGTTTTAAAACTTCTGCAACTGACAACAAGTAACTTTTTAACCTTTTGTTTATTAACAAGATATTTTGAGTTACAATTCATAGCATCAGATTTTATCAAAGTGATTTTCTCTGTATCCCAATACACACAATTTGGACCCTATGAGCTTGAATGAGATATTCCACAGACCAAGATGGCGGACGACAACCCGGAAGTGAAGGTTTCTCCAAATACTTGCGACGAACTTACGACAAACGGAGCGGTCCGGGGCCAAGAAAACACGGAGATGGACCAGAATGGACACCAGGAAGAGGACGGTAAAGACTGGGAGCTCACACAGACCGACAAACTGAACAAGTCCCTCCTAACTTCGTTCCTCGATCGTCTGAACCAACAGGACACTCCATTTCCTCCACAGACGGATGGAGAAGAGGAAGAAGAGAGGTTCGACACTTCCGGTTCGGAGGAGCAGGAGTTCGAAGATCAGACGCCAAGCCAGGAGACCCCTCCACTTGTTAGAAACACGGGACCACTGCAAAACGGCTCCTGAAGGACACATTTCTTCATGTTGGACTCATCATGTATTGAACTTCATGATCCGTGTAATGAGCATAGAAGATTGCCCGTAATTTTTAATGTACCGTTATATTTTGCGAACTTCCATTCTGTGTAGCATAACCCGCAAAATCCAAAAAGTATATCCAGCCTGGATACCATGTGCATGCTTTTATACATGTACGAGGCATTACCTAGGCTAGGTCACAGCATTACCATAGAGTAAGAACTTACAATGCTCATGGTTGTTGTTTTCATCAAGATATCTGAGTCGCCTTTCATGTATTTTTCCTTCGTTTTGATTCCCGGTATCCCTTTTGGGGAATTCCAACAATAAGACTGGCCACTGCATGGCCATAAACACAAAAGTCAATTTAATTTTTACAAGCAGATGTACTTAGCCTTCTCCCGGTATATCAAGAATACCACAGACTCAACGTGTTCTTCTAGAAATGCTTCAGCAACTCTCAAGCACAAGTTGCCAAATGTTTAATACCAAGAGAGATATTCGACTCCTAACTGAATCAAGTGAAACCCAGCACCAAGAGACCACGTCTGGCAAAATGATAGATGTGACATGAAAGCAAAGAGTGGCCTAAAATGGAATCATCCGTTTCCTACCTTGCCGAAGAAAACTCTACTCTACTCTACTCTAAGGACAACAACAACAAAGCTCCTGCCATGATGCATAGTGATGGAACCATTGCACAATTGATGTGGCAGCTTGACAGTGGAGCAGGCAATGGCATGTCTTCATGTGGTAGAACTGAATCTTGATTTGGTCTTACACTGAAGATTTGACTCAAGGAATGAAAACGATGAAACCGATGTTTCACTTGCACTGCATATGTGAAGTTACTGTTTGAAACACAATTTTTGTGTTTTCTGTTTGATAAGAACTGGTTGAACTCCAATGACTGTATACAATTCTAGTGCCTGTCAGTGAAGTGCCAGTTTGTGATCTCACCACAGCTCGTAGAACGTTATAATGTTAGTGTATCATGTCAAAAATAAACATCATGTTAATTCTTTTAAGTTTTTGCAAGTTTAAATAAATTTCTATAGATAGTTGAGCCAGATTGATATCTGAATAATTTTTCTGAAAAGCCTAATAGTTCATACCAAATGTTATTGATACATTTAAATTAAACAGATGACAACAATGTCCACTGTTGAAAATCAATATTTGTATGAGGGTCTGCATGCTCTTTTCCGTAAGGCGTAGGCAGGCCTTTTTAATTCCCGTAATTCGTAGGGTAAGCTATTTTATTTCACGTAATTCGTAGTGAGGATGGAAAATTTACCGTAAAGCGTAGCCAGTGTATTTCACGTAAGGCGTAATCTAGCCTAAAAATTTCACGTAAAGCGTAATTAAGCCTAAAAATTACCCGTAAATCGTAGCTGGCCTCCCAAATTTCGTAAGTCGAAACGTAGTCTACCAGTAAATTTAGTCCTTCAAAACACAGGAAATTGCGTTTCAGAGGATCAAGATTTCAAAATTTCGCCGGACCTCACTTGCGACTCCTTTCACCTTCGGTCATCGACATGGTAAAAATATGGTATATACCCTCAAAAATCTTCTTTTTTTTGCAAATAGAAATGTCATTGAAGTTAGCTTAGTCTGCCAGCAAAATTTGCCCATCAGAATGCAGGAAAAATCATTTTAGAGGGTCAAGATTTCAAAATTTCCATGGTCCTCCTTGTGCCGCCTCGCGCCTTTGGAACTCGAAATTCTGAAAATATGTTGGGGATGTGTGTCAACCTCAAAGATCTGTTTTGCTAATAGAAATTTGCCCATCAAAACGCACAAAATATCGTTTTATAGAGGGTCAAGATTTCAAAATTTAGCCTGATCTCCTTTGCCACTCTATTCACCTTCGGTCATCGACTTCGTAAAAAATATGTATTATGGCTGGGGGATGTGACGTGTCAACCTCAAACACATTTTTTACTGATAGAAATGTAATTTCACTTAGTTTTCTATAATAGCCAAAAAAAACTGGCGTTTCAGGGGGGCAGGATTTCAAAATTTTCCCGGACTTTCCTTCGGCGCTCGACGTGGCAAAAATAAGTTGGCTGGCGTCACCCTCATAAGCTTTACGCTGAACCCCTGGGACTCTTTAATTAGAAATGCCATCTAACTTAGCTTTGTTTGCCAGCGAAAATTTCCCTTCAAAATGCAGGGAATAGTGTTTCTGAGAGTCAAAATTTCAATCTTTCTTGCGGAGCACGACCCCGCCTCTGTCGAGTGTTGCCAGCCTTCCAGAATTTAGCGTAAACCGTTGTCAGCCTGTCTGAATTTAGCGTAAAACGTTGCCTGCCTTCGTGAATTTAACGTAAAGCGTTGTCGACCGTCCCGAATTTAGCGTAAAGCGTTGTCAGGACCCCCCATGCAGACCCTCTTGTATCACAAACAGAAAATTGTATGACAGATTCTAAAAAAAATTATTTGTTTTTTTATACCTGATACTTTAAGTATTTTGTTCCTTCTTTTTCCCCTTTTCATCAAACTAGGAAAAGTAAAAATTCTATGCGTTGGGTATTGAGAATTTTCGAATGTGGGCGTGTCTGTGCAATGGGTGACATCAATCTCTAAGCAGATTTTGAGGGGCTATGCGATCAGATCTTGCTAGCAGTCAGAAAGCGTAACAAAATTATTCTTCTATCCTGAAGTGGACTTTCCGGGAGCGATTAAAAGCACAACAAGGCTGGACTCTAGGCTACGGCTACTGCACTTTATACGTACTAGTACTTCATTTTACCTTCAATCCTGCAATACGGTATTGATCCGCCATGTGGCGTTCTTAAAACCATAACACAAAATGGCGGACTTTGATTCATAATTTCCACGTGAGCTCACGTATTTTAATTTGTAAAGCAGGCATGAAGAAGCTGGTTATCGGTATTGGAGGGTAAGAATACTTTGATCATGATCACAAGCCTTCATCATCGATCTCGAAATGTGTACTACAACAAACTGCACAGTTTGATACTAAACCTTGTCCTCGTTGGGTAACGTTATACCAAGGCCAGTTCGAAGTGTCTAACGTTACTAGTAAGAATCCTACTTATTTACAAACCCCGTACACTGAAAAATGTGGAACTTGTAAATTTTGATAAATATAATTATATTTCAGTGTACATGCAGGCAATATTGTCAGAACGAATGTATTTATCAACATTGAAATTGGTGTTGATTATTAATGAATATTTTGGGGAGGGGTGTGTCCAAAACTTTTCTCAGTTTTCCCTCTGTACCGTAGAGTGAGCAATGGTGGCAAGACCACATTGAGCAGCAGGTTGGAGGAAGTCCTGCCCAATTGCTACACGTTGCACCAGGACAGTTACGGCAAGGTATATGATGGAAGTTCGTTCACACTTCCGAGTACGCGACAAGAATCATGGGTAATATGTCAAAGGTGAAGGCTCCATAAACAAAACAAGTCTTGATGTTGATATGCAAATCGATCGGTCGAAAAGAAAACTGTTTACAAGTCGGGCATTATTGTAGCAGTCTGCTTCAAGTACTGCCAGCTGACCACTGGCCTGGACCTTTTGGCCTAGCGTTTCTGGCGTTGGGTTAGTGAGCTGGTGGCCCCGGGTTCGAGTCGTGGGAGCCAGGCGACTGTGCTACTTGTGCATTTCACAATTACCCACAATTCATGTTGCTGTACATGCATACTCGGAAGTGTGAAAGAGCTAAATACTTCACATCAAACATGGCCGACTATTGTTGTTTGCTTGTTTGTTTGTTGTCCACAGTGTATCCAATGGTGGGAAGACCACCGTAAGCAGGAGACTTGTGGCAGCCATCCCAAACTCTCGTCTCATGCATCAGGATACTTACTTTAAGGTGCTTTGTTCCCCCTACTTAACTTAAGTCACAGCAACGTTTGGAGGGTTTCTCATGCTTGCAAATGTCTTATAAATTAGCCCTATAAGACTGCAAACAAGAGAACCCCAGCAATTACCATGGCTACTATGCATGTCATTGAGTATAAGGATGCACTTTGGTTTAATGGCTCAAATCTATTAATTCCTTAAGCACCAGGTAAATAATGCATTATGTATTGCTAACATAGTCCATCATGAGGCAGTATGGTGGTTATACCAAGGATGTGTCCTTCAATTACTAAAACAGTTTTTTTCAGGACATACTAGTAGTGGTAGTAAAAAGGGCATTACACAGCAAACCACCATTACATGTAACCAGTAATATTAGTCAAGAGATAGTAATACACTGCCAACGCTGTAGGTTTAATTAAGATGTTTGCTAAATTGTCGTTGCAGGATCCCAAAGATGTCCTGATCGATCCTGACCATGGCTGGATGATGTGGGATGGTATGTGTCAAGCACTGGGGAACTTTTATCACATCAATTATAGTATTCAATATCTTGAAAGTTCATTTGTGTTGATGAAAGTCATTCTTTATCAAAAGTTGAACTTTAATTTCCAACACAAAAATTAAACATTACCCAAGTTTTGGAATGTCCATTACTCCCATCACAAAGCCACATGTTACATCTGCATAAATGACCTCACAGAAACAGTGGATTGTTTACATACATACATACAAACTGCCCAACCTAACATAGCTGTATCTCAGATTTATAGGTAGGCATCCCTCCATCTCAAAACATAATGGTAGCACTCTGGATTAAGGCTACTTACAGCATCTCCTGTGACTTTGTAGGCCAATCCTCATGTGGCAGTCATGGCCACAATTTGGGCACACAAAACCAGACTTCTGAAGTTGTTATCTCTCTCTCAGATTTGACAGCTCTACATAATGATGTAATGATGGAGGATGTGAAGAGGTGGTTGGAGAACCCGGCTGCTTTCAGCCAATCACCATCCAGCACTGGGGACAGCACCGATGTACATGTCCTACTGATAGAAGGCTTCCTCATCTATAACTACAGGTGTGAGAATTTCATCAAGATACTAGACCGGTTTCTTCCAGATCACTTCAGTGTCACTGACGAAAACTAGTGGATGCTAGATGAAACGTCTGACCGTTTCCAAAATCATATCCAGTTGCTTGAGTAACTGCTTTTTGTCATACTTTATCAAGATACATTTATGGATGCCATGTAGTGTCCTTTGGTTTCCTTTATGAACATTTACTGGCAAGTAAAACTGGCAAGTAAATAATTGAAGTCACACTTTCCTTGGGAAAACTAATGTACAATAAAGTAGATTTTGAATTTCTTGAAAGTTCCCTGACTATTTAAGTCTCTATGACTATCATGACCAGCATTCTTTTTCTGCCGTTTCAGACCATTAGAAAAACTGTTTGATGCAAGATACAGCTTTGTTTTACCATTTGAAGAGGCAAAAAGGAGAAGACTGTAAGTACACATGTACATGTATACAACTTTCATCTCAGTACTGCAAAACTATAAGAATATGATGAAGGATTAATGAATGACTGTCAATTATAGTACAATCTGTCAATATTGTAATAAATCTTTTTCATGTTACACAAACAAGTTGCCCCAGTTGTCACAGTTTGACCATTGCCCTTTTTTCAGCTCCCGTACTTACGAACCCCCAGACCCACCTGGTTACCTTTGCCAGAATGGCTAAGGTTATGTTTTAGGCTTGTGAGTCTGTCTGTCTGTGTGTGTGTTAACAGCATAACTCAAGAAGCCTTGGATGGATCCCGATAATATTTGGTACGTGGATAGGGGTCGGGAAAACGAAGGTCAAGTTCGATAATGGGCCCCCTAGCGGCTTGCTAAGGTACTGCAGCAGAACCTCAATTTTTGATATCTTGTGTTCTGGACATGCTGTGGTTATGATTTTTGAGTGGTAGATAGCCCTTGGGGCAGAGAGTAAGTACTATTATTTTGGACCCCCTAGCGGCTTGTTTGGAACTGCAGTCGCCGATTTCCTTTCAAACTTTGGACGAGAATAACTCGAGAACGTGTTGATGGATCGTCACGATTTTTGGTATGTAGATAGCCCAAGTAACACTGTACATTATGGAATACTAATTATGCAAATCAGCAACTAATTTTCATAATTAATGAGGAAAGTTTATAAATCCGCTGCATTTCATGATAGGACTTTCAAACTTGTCACATATATAGATGAGAAATAGAGAAAAATCAATCCATATTAATTATGCAAATAGAGACCTCATTTGCATAATTAATGAGAAAATATAAACGTGTTGACGGATCGTCATGATTTTTGGTATGTAGATAGCCACATGGAAGACTTACATGATGGAATTCTAATTATGCAAATCGACAGCTAATTTGCATAATTAATGAGGAAAGTTTGTAAATCCACTGCATTCCTTTATAGGACTTTCAAACTTGTCACATTTGTAGCTGAGAAAGAAAGAAATATCTATACATATTAATTATGCAGATGATGATCTCATTTGCATAATTAATGGCAAAATATGAACATGTTGACGGATCGCCTTTTTTTTGGTATGTAGATATCCTAAGTAAAAACTTACATAATGAGATACTAATTATATAAATTAACAATTTGCATAATTAATGCGGAAAGTTGATAAATCCACTGCATTTCGTGATAGGACTTTCAAACTTGACACATATGGAACTGAGAAAGATGGCAGAGACTAAGAGGTGTATGTGTGGATCCGGTTATGTCTTTTCTTGAACTGCAGGAGCCGGTTTAGTTTCCTACTTTGAAAGAGAATAAGTCAAGAAGGGATGAAAGGATCATCATGATTTTTGGTATGCTGATAGTGATAGCTTAAGTGATGCTTGATACAATTTAATATCATTATGTAAATAGGGATCTAATTTGTATAAGCAATGGCGAAATGTTATGAGCCAACTCCTGGCATATAAAATAAAATGTAATGAGTAACACATCTATGTCTACAGACATCATTCTACATAACAAACCTGGTTTATTTGGCAAAGGTATGTGTTCGTGGAAATCTAGTTTCTTTAATGGCCACGTGTGGCCTATGTACCTCAAGTTCAAGAAAGAGCTTGACGATCTCAACATACAGACCAGTAAGTCTTTTTTGCAGACTTTTTTTTTTCCACAGATGTTACTGCTTTTTAAACTTCTTAGCACCTGGTCAGATCCATTATGATTTCTCAAACAATTGCAGACTGAGGGTGTTTTCTTGTTAAACAGACAAGCTGTCTAAAATTCTTGTCAGGAGTTGTTTCTGTCACAGCTTGCTTGCAATTACTTCAACATCAAGATCATACAATAACCTGAAATGAATGTGGCCATACCACTAGCAGTTAAATGTTGAACTTTTTTTTTATTAAAGTAGACATGTTCATTAAGTACACCTCTGATTCAGGATGACACTGTAAGGTGTTGTAAGACTGTATGAACTAATGAAATTATGTTATCTTTCAGTTGAACTTGATGGTACAAAACCAGTGGAGGAAAACTTGGAGAGACTAAAAACAGACATTCTAGATATGATCAAACACTTAAAGGACAACAATATATGATGCAACATATTTCTATTGCCAAAAAAAGCCACATTTGTATTGCAAAAAGCCACATTCGCATTGCAAAAGCCTAGTATTAATATTGCCATGGTCTCATCCACACAGTACAATACAGTAAGTCTTAAGTGTAAAAATCACCTACAACTTTCATAGTTGGCTGCCATAGGTGATTGTCTGCATATAAACAGTTTCTTGCGCTTAAGCAGAACCTAATTGTTCTTGTATGCTAATGAATTAGACACACAAATTGATGTATGCTCACACCATCTTGTGGCCACTCACATATATGGCAACACTATATAAATAGGTACATAATGAGTATGTTCCAGCACCCCTGCCCAATGCACACACATAATGTTGGTTACAACAGTGTTGTGTTACACCAAAAAGGAGTCCTTATGAGCATGTGTGTTACCAAGGAGGTTGAAAAAGAGACTTTTTCAACCTCCTTGGTATCACAAAACATAAAACAGAACTACATGCATATATCACAAGCATCTTTTTAAACACATCACAAAGCACCAATAAAATTCAACTTGTGTACATATTGATAAACTTCGATTCAAAGTTTTGAATGAAACATACATTCATAATGATACAATCATAAAATTAACTTGAGCAAAGGCAAAGGAAGAGAATAAGATATTGCATATTCTAATTTCATTATGCACTTCAATCACTAGCTGGAACATATCACAGCGGCATTTGGCAAAATTCTTTCCAATATATTATATATACATATGAGTTCAGCCCGATACTTTGACACATTCATGATTGCATAAAAGAGGTGGGTAGTTTCCATCATGTCAAATACAAAAAGTGATATTATGAAAATGGACGTTCCTGGCACATGTTTTAAAATCTTGTATCTCCTTGAGCTTTTATCATCAATTATTTCTTTGACCAACCATTAAAGATGACGTGGGTATCATATATGTACATGTACAGCTAAGATACTTGTAAGGTAAAACACATTGATACAGAGGTAAATCTGTATTTTGAATATATTTGCATATTCCTACATTTTATCCACATGACAGGTTTACATAGTACAAATGTACATATACATAACGTTACATGTACATGTATGGAATACAGAAATATGTACACTTGAAAAGGGAAATGCTTTGTCATTTGACTTTGGATGTAAATGTAAGGTAAGCATGTAAGCTCGGATGTAAATCTAAATGGTCATCATGTAACGGTATAAATGTAAGAGCTTGATTTGGCCTGGAGTGTACAAATTGTCCCCCTAAATGACTTGGTCAAGGGAGTAGGTAGGTACTAAGTAGGTACACATTGTAAGAAGTCCCTTATAAAATCCCTGAAGTTTGAATACTAGTAGCCACTTTGGACATTGCAACATTTCATGATTAAGTACATGTATTGTACAAATGTACTAAAATTTTGGCTTTTCACAGCAACATTAAAAGCTCATAATGATTATCATACTTTTTAAAAGCTTACTTTACGAAATGCTTAAGATATGTGTTTTCACCTCCATGTAGGGTTGAGTACATTCCTATATGTCTGAAAAGGTTAGGTTCCACGGCAAACTGTCGGTACCCCTTACTGCTGACGAAGTCGTCCACGGCTGTGTCTAACGGGTACCCGGGGCCACACGTCTCACCCTCCAGGAACGTCGCCAACTCTCGCGCCGCAGCAGTTGGCAATAGGGTCGCCGGCAGGCAACAATCGTTGGCATCAAGCATGACAGACAAGTATTTTGATATCCTCCTAAGCTCCAACAAGTGCGGTCTGGAAATTGCAAGAGCCGCCAAGATACAGCAGACGACACTTGAGAAAAAGAATCCACTAAAAAGTGTCCAACTTTGCCCTTTCTCAACAAGAATGATATGTAATAGTCGTAGCAGAGTTCCACCGAACAAGCCATAGCCGATCAACTCAGCCAAGTTGGCGGCGATGCGCTTTGGCTTGACGGTGTGGAAGTCTCTTTGGATATACTCCGGCGTGTGAAGTTTTAACAATTTCCTTGTGTCGTTGTTTGGAGTGAAATCCCAACCGTGACGGGTCCTTTCAACTTTAGTTCTTACGACGTAATCCAAGACTTGAAGAGAACCTGGTACAACTAAGGCGTCGTCTTGCAAAATGAGCACGTATCGTGGATTCGTCTGCAAACTCTTCTTCAGACAATAAACATAATCCTGTTTTTCCTTCTCATGTTTGCCATGTGGCACGCTTACTTCGTCATCACCGTATCTTGACACCACAGAGAAGAATTCCGACAGGTAGACAGCGTCGGTGTGCGCGGAGGGTTCGGGGTCCATGTTACAGATGAGTATCCGAGTGCTGGGTTGATTTTCCCGGACTACCGCAGCAACCGTCTGTAGAAGATACCGAGGAGAATACTCCTCAGTGGGGTGAAGAGAACGTGTCCTTCGTGTGGTAACGAAGGCAACGGTAGTACTGACATTGGTGGTGTTGCTGCTGCTGCTGCTTAAGTTGCCAATTTGAAGTAGACTTTCGTCTTGAAGACGCGCCGAGACTGACTCAGACACGAAGAACTCCACGGCCTTTGCGATGCGCTCGTCGTTCACCTGCCTGGCGTAGACGCTGGGGCTCAAGTTCCACAGGTACAGTTTCTGACTGTAGTACACGGAGAACGGGAGTCGGTAGCAAATCGGCGGCAAGATCAGGCAGAAAACAAGTATGTACAGGACGATGACGTGACAGATCTGTCTCTTGATGATCGCAGAACGGCAACAACAGAACCGCAAGAAGTTCATTTCTGTAACATAAAGAAAATTATCATGTCCAAAGGCTAATTGCAAGTATAAGGTCATGGGAACTATACGTGTGATAGAGATACTGGAAACATACATGTGACAAGGTACATACAGTAGATGGGAATGCCGATATTTTTCTCTTTTTGATTCATGTTTGTCAATTTCGATGTATTCTGGATACTGAAGCGGCGCTTCAGGAATTTACCGTCAACTTACTCTCAACTCTCAAGAGTCTAGCGCTGAATTAACAAAGCGGGCCGGCTACGATTAACAAAATAAAATACTAGTACACCCCGACCAATCGAATGGGGACATCCCTCGCGAATGTGCACACTCCTCTAGAAAAGAGGACACTCCTCGACGTTCAAGGGGACGTTCCTCTTGGAAAGGGGATGTGCCTCCCTTTATTAGGGGACTCTCCTCCGGAAATGGTATGCTCACCGGGCATAGGGGACGTCCCTCCAACACCCCCGCCGGCCCGTGGAATCGGCCGAAAACCCGACATATCCCGTTCTAGTTCATCTAAATCACAACATCCAAAACTTTAACCCCGTCAGTGCTCTCGACAAACGTCACACCTCGCAAGGTACGGATAGTTTTTTATTTAAAATTGAGGCATGTTGGAAATAAAGCTGTCCGCGCGGCAGAACATCACTTCCCTTCAGTGTTTTAATGGCGGCGTATCGCACGCCCGGCAAGCACAACATCGAGTTTTAGCCTAAATATCCGCGTGCTTGTCGGGTTTTAAGGCCTCCCTCCCTAACACACGCACATGGGAGAAGTTTCTAACATGATGTAAGACGTAGTTATTCGGGATTTTTTGTACAACGCGGCTACATGGCCCCATACCGTATCCGTGTGCTTGTCGAGACAGGCCCCCCTCCCCAGCACACGTACGGGCGCCGGGTCTCTGTCACGGTAGCCGTAGTTATCGAGCGTTTCCAGTACACCGCGGCCTTTTTACAGGCCATAACATATAACGGTGACTACCATCGTGTTAGAAACTTCTCCCATGTACGTGTGTCAGGGAGGGAGGCCTTAAAACCCGACAAGCATGCGGATATTTAGGCTAAAACTCGATGTTGTGCTTGCCGGGCGTGCGATACGCCGCCATTAAAACACTGAAGAGAAGTGATGTTCTGCCGGCGGTCAGCTTTATTTCCAACATGCCTCAATTTTAAATAAAAAACTATCCGTACCTTGCGAGGTGTGACGTTTGTCGAGAGCACTGACGGGGTTAAAGTTTTGGAAGTTGTGATTTAGATGAACTAGAAAGGGATTTGTCGGGTTTTCGGCCGATTCCACGGGCCGGCGGGGGTGTTGGAGGGACGTCCCCTATGCCCGGTGAGCATACCATTTCCGGAGGAGAGTCCCCTAATAAAGGGAGGCACATCCCCTTTCCAAGAGGAACGTCCCCTTGAACGTCGAGGAGTGTCCTCTTTTCTAGAGGAGTGTGCACATTCGCGAGGGATGTCCCCATTCGATTGGTCGGGGTGTAGTAGCTCACTACGCGTCATGGAAATAGATGATACAGGGCATGTGTCAGCATCGGGTCTATAACGTTATATAACATAGCGTTAACCGTTGAGGTATGGGCATTACAGCGATGTTCCAGATAACAGTAACTTCGTATCCACTTTCCCTCGTATTGTTCATCTTGTCGTGTTTTTATCTACAGTTATCACCCCGACCAATCGAATGGGGACATCCCTCGCGAATGTGCACACTCCTCTAGAAAAGAGGACACTCCTCGACGTTCAATGGGACGTTCCTCTTGGAAAGGGGATGTGCCTCCCTTTATTAGGGGACTCTCCTCCGGAAATGGTATGCTCACCGGGCATAGGGGACGTCCCTCCAACACCCCCGCCGGCCCGTGGAATCGGCCGAAAACCCGACAAATCCCTTTCTAGTTCATCTAAATCACAACATCCAAAACTTTAACCCCGTCAGTGCTCTCGACAAACGTCACACCTCGCAAGGTACGGATAGTTTTTTATTTAAAATTGAGGCATGTTGGAAATAAAGCTGACCGCCGGCAGAACATCACTTCTCTTCAGTGTTTTAATGGCGGCGTATCGCACGCCCGGCAAGCACAACATCGAGTTTTAGCCTAAATATCCGCATGCTTGTCGGGTTTTAAGGCCTCCCTCCCTGACACACGTACATGGGAGAAGTTTCTAACACGATGTTAGTCGCCGTTATCTGTTATGGCCTGTAAAAAGGCCGCGGTGTACTGGAAACGCTCGATAACTACGGCTATTGACAGAGACCCGGCGCCCGTACGTGTGCTGGGGAGGGGGGCCTGTCTCGACAAGCACACGGATACGGCATCGGGCCATGTAGCCGCGTTGTACAAAAAATCCCCAATAACTACGTCTTACATCGTGTTAGAAACTTCTCCCATGTGCGTGTGTTAGGGAGGGAGGCCCTAAAACCCGACAAGCACGCGGATATTTAGGCTAAAACTCGATGTTGTGCTTGCCGGGCGTGCGATACGCCGCCATTAAAACACTGAAGAGAACCTGTGTGAAAATCAACTCGCCCCGAACGGTTCGGACCGGTCCGAGGGCAGTCCGAGCGGTCCGCCTACGTCAAAGCCGTCCGGCCCGCGAGGCTGCCAGTCCGAGCGCCGGGCGGTGAACCGTCATTAAGTGGTTCAGCACGTTCGGCAGTTCAGGACCGCCGGACGCTTCGGGCGCCGTAAAACACTTAGAAAAAATTGCCGCCGCCCTGCCAAATTTTGTCTAAGTCCCTAAATTGTATGAAGCCGTGCGACAGCGCCCCCTTCCGTACACTAGGCGCAGCGGCCAGAAGAGCAGTAGAGTCCGTAGGTGAGACTATTAGACATTGTTAGAGGCATGTTTTACGTCCATTATTACGGGGCAACAGCCAGAGCGGACGAACACTAATAGTAATAGCGTTGCACTATCGCCAGAACAATACAAAATGTACTATGAAAATTTAAAAAATTGAGATTTTTCTACCTTCAAATCTACAACTTTTCTTCTATATTATATTTTGGCCGCGACTAATGAATGGGTGACGTGTTTTCTTGTACATATATGTCACCACGCACGGCTGTCTGAAGTGAAGAGTAGAGTATAATACAATACTCAATAGAGTAGCAAAAACCAACTGATGGGTCTTCTAGTAAAGTTTACATACACTTATAAAATGCTGTTCATTTTCCAATTTCCAGCTTACAGTGTTGAGTCACCCTTTGAAGAATCTGCTCCGCTACTCAGTGCAGTTTTTCTGCATGTGCGAACGTTGCTCAGAAAGCCCGGCTGTCCAGTGTGCGAGATGATTTTGGAAAACACGGCGATCCCAGTTCCAGGCTGCACCCGCTGAAATAAACAGCGGGTTGATTGACATCCCGCCTGTGAGGCGCACGTGAGCGGCGCTCTGGTGGTCTTCCCACCACACATTGGCCGTTGCCATGGCGCCATGCTGGCGGCAGCCGTTTGATGTGTACAGTGTGGGACAATCTATTTACTGGCTAGCCAATCGCTACGATTTGTACGAAATGAGCCGGAGACGTCGATTTTCACTGCAAATAATGAGCCACATGATTGGTTGTAAGAAACTGAAACTGAAATCCTATGCCCCACTATCAAGTTTCTTGGAAATTCATCTGAATATGACGAGCCAAAACACGTTGTTCAACCACGTGATTAAGACAATGCCAAAATTTTCGCAGTTACATATTGCCACATTTTGTGACATAATTTACGTTGTGGGCCCTGTCCGAGTTTTATGGACGGGAAAATACGTCTGGGAGAACTGCGACAAATGCCTGTTTGTCTAATGAAGTCGGCAGGCTTGCTTGCCGACTTGCATGTCGGCTTGCTCTCTCCTTGCAGGAAAATGTTAGTCTCTACCAGTACCAGACTCCGGGTCGCTGGAAAACCGTAGAAATAGAATGAATAGAAGAGTAAGCCGGCCAGGGAACAGTACGCGACCTGCACAGTTTGGATTGTCCATCACGCCCATGCAGCGTTGAGTACGCGGATCACACCTACATGTTTATCCTCTCGACCATTATTAAAGGGTAATCTGCCACGAAGTACCAGTCTTTGTATCGTATCTCGTACACTACCAAATGCCGTGCATGCAGAATATAAAATCTTTATTGACACGACAAAAGTAAAGCGACTTTCGTAACGTCTATAACTAAACAGACATGTGAATATCTATAGGTATGAACAAGTCATTGTTACGAAGTCTGTTCTCATGAAGAATGAATATGTTTTAGTCCTGTTTGTCTCTTTATTTTTCTCTAGCGATAAATGAGAAAAAAGTCTTAAACACGTAACAGCAGAAACCGCTTGGATAGTCGCAGTGGCATGGCGAATAAGAATTCGGCACGCCGTATTTCGTTTCTAAATCACACGAACGCTATATTGTCCGTTCTGCTGTCGTGTTTGATTTACTAACTACATTGCCCACGCCAATAAAATCGTTGTCTTCCAAGCCCAGTGTAATAAAGTACTATAAGAAGAATAAACGACAATGCTATTGTAGGTCACCCTGGCACCTGAGGTCTTCACCACACGACTCGGGATTGATCATGCTCGCACGGCGTTAAAACGGGCGGGGAAAAGTTACAGACCACCATTGTTTTCTGTAGAACTAAATATAATCTTTCTACCCTATGATTAAATAATTGTCTCTGGCGCTTTACAAATAAGACGACATTGAGTTGCGCTACGTTTCGATTGACTGTCATTGTACCAAGCGACGATTCTGTCCAAATGTGCAATAATACGGGAGATAATGTTGAAAATGTATTTAGCATCTTTATTGCCTTTCATGGCGTCCGGCATTATCTCGCCTTGTGGACAATACCTAACATGATTTGTGAAGTGCAATATTTTGAATGTTTCTCACTTACCAAAATTTCCACCATCGTTTGGAGTCAAAGCGCATGCTTTGGCCGGAAAGGAACTTGTGAGCAGTACCTGGTTGGATCACCTGTTGGACGACATGTAGCAGCGAGACTTCAATCGACTCTCTGAAAACGTGTTGAGTTTGACCAGTGATATTCCCCTTGACATTATATCAAGAAAGTGGGACTAAAAACAAGTACAGTGCTGTGTCACGCTGGAGTACGGTATCCAAAACAGGACACGGGGAACGGTTAGCCGAACATCTAACGCCACCATTTTATATGCATATTGTTGTTAGAAGCGTTAGAACTACTTTATCATTTTGACCTGTACTTAGCTTTAAGAGCATAAAAGTACAATAAAAATTCGAAAATATATTACTCGTTAGTCGAAGCGACGACTGGATCAAGAAACGCCGTGGATGGCTGCATCCAGCACGTTACACTTACAGAAGGAGAGACTATGCACTACCCGTGCGTCGCAAATTGATAGGGGTTGGGGATGGTGACGCACAATCTAGGGGTCAGTGTCATGTTCCCCTGAGAAATTTGGACGCTTCATCCTTCGTAATATGAAAGGTTAGACTTAGAGAACTGCCCTGGATCTGGCCAGGGACAGGCGGATCTCAGGACACGCAACAGTGCCTCCCGAACCGTTCTGAACGTTCGGACCGGCTATCACGATTATTGTCAGCAGGGTGTCAAGCTTGAAAGACTCCCCTGTCTGCCCCTGGCGATAACATGAGCATTGCGCGTGCGTCGCGGTCATTTCAAATTGAAAACTCACCAGCAAACCGTTTCCTGATGTGCTGTGTTATTTTTCCGCTTTTTAGTCTTATACTAAGGCTAAATGTACAGACTATCATGGATAAGTTGGAAGAGGTGTCGCGTGAGGGGTTTGTACGTTGTCGTTTCGGGTCAGGATGCATCAAACTGCCATGGAGAGATGGAAAAGGACTAGCAACACAAACAATTTGTGTGGAATTATGTTCTGGTGCTGTTCCAACCGACTGCCGAAACTTCCGTGGAATACGAACGGACTGGAATGCAAACATCCCTTCTTGTTCAAGACTGAACTGGTAAGAAACTGTTTTACATCGTTTAGCTGTGTTACCAAGTGTGTTAGATGTGAAATTATCAACAGCACAGTCAAAATCCTGGCTAACTGAAGGCATGTATTTTTTCCGCACTTACTTGGACTCCTGTGGGCTGTATTATGCACAATGTTGTTTCAGCGCCCATTTTCATGGAAACACAGTGGTATGATGACGTAATTTTCACTTGTTGCAGCAAAGAGGAAGTCACGTTTCCACGTACCGTTGCAAATTATATCATAAATATAACCTTCTCGGCGAAGATAATGATGTGATTATGATCGTCTTACAATTTCCGCATACACCACTGATCGGAGGTAATTTTAAATCCATGACGAAGGTAACGAAGTTGTTTCCTCAATGTCCCGGGTTTGATAAAACCTCCCTGGTTGGGGGCAACGTTCTCACGGGTCGGACATGTCGGAGCCAGGCGGATCTCTGGACACGCCACAGTAAATCCCGAACCGTTTGAACCGTTCGGACGGGCTATCGGGATTATTGTCAGCAGGGAGTCAAGCTTTAGAAACTCGCCTGCCTGCCCCTGGGGATAAAACCTGTGAAATTCCAGCGAATTTGTTTTCTTCTCTGTACTTCAGTAGTGTATCTTGGTTGTGTACATGCCCAATGTTGTGTAACAACTAAACGCACAGAACAAAGACTAAACTGTAGACTAAGCGTAATCTGAATAGCACGTCAGGTGCCCATGTCCATGCTTCATATAGAGAAGAGAGAGTAGAGTACAACTACAACTGAAAAATATTAATATCAACGTTCCATAGAATTACTTCTCCTCACCATGGCATACTAGTAACTTCCTCCCAAGGACGTTATATCCATGTCCTCACGAGCGGAATTTCCTCGACAATAATCCTCCCCGTTTAATATTGTTCCTCCTTACCAACTTTTCAAAAAGCGTTTATTTACTTGTGCCGCAAGTAGTAAAGATTTCGCCTGCTATTCACACATGTGCCTTTGACGGGCATGAAAATCTATCAAGCGATGTGAAAGTTGAAACGTCTACGGCGTAGGTTAACAATAATCCTCTAGGGTGACGTCTTTTAATCTCTACTCATTCAATCAACATTGTATGATATCACTCGTGGTACTTCTGAAGCCTTCTGAATATCGTTGATTTTACAAAAGTTAATGAAATCACATGCACAATAACTATACACTAGAGACAAGCAGATTTTACATCCTATTTGCTTTGCTGAATAATTTAAGTAGATTCTGGACTTACGGCCGAAGCTCAAAGGTGCGGCCGGACGTTGCAATTGGTGATTTTGCCACCCTTCCAGAAATTGTAGACCCGTTGTAGTGTGACATTTTGATTCCTGCCCTACGAATCGGTCTGGTAGGCGGCTGTCCCCGGAGACCAGTTTTGCTGGGATTAGGACAGAAGGAAAGCTTTACGGGAACACCGGCCAGTCTTGTCAAAAGTCGCTTACAAGTGCGCAAAGTAAATTTACTGCCGAAAGATTCCAATAATAATTGTGCAGACGTTTTATAATAAGGACAGCATGACACCCAGCTAGCGGATATATGGTTGCTAATTATTTTGTCGGTCGCCACGCGATGATGGACAGCGGCACGCCTCTATACCTAAAGTTTCGCGCTGTGTGGGTGTGGCCTAGCCACTGGCTCGCAAATTGATATCTGGATCGTATTTTCCCGTCTTTGAATAACTTGCTCGTGAAAAAAGGCAAGAAACACAAAGGAAATGGGTATAATGACGACATCATTCTTAGTGGTATTCCTGTCAATGGATGTGCAAACTGTGCCAAAAATTAACACATGGAACGTAAAATAAACAACAAACAACGAGTTATAGACATGTGCGCACTTGTCGGGCGGCTGTCCCAAAGGACCGGGAGGCTTCAATCAAGTGTGTGAGAGTTCAATTCACGTATGGGGGCCAGCACCTATATCAAAACTAGTCTTATTTTAGACACGTAGAATAATATTTTGTGGCACTAGATTAACATATATTACCATTCAATATTTAGATACAACTTTCTTTCAACAAAATACAATAAAGTTCAACACACACCAACAAAATGTTTGGCTTCTTCATAGGATCGTCTTCTTGTTTACGTTTGAGATGGGGTCACTGAACCCTCGCCGCCGCTGGGTGCGTAACGTGCCTAGCGTTGGCATGAATATATTAGGGCATTCAATGATGTTATAAATGAATCTTCTAGATTATGGACTTGAATGTATATCATATATTAGTGATAGTGTCTCCGCCACATGTTTGGTAACCACGCTTCAGTCGGAAAGACATCATGATCAGAAATCCATTACTTACGCTTTGTACATGGTTTGTGCGGGCAATCAAATGTTTCCTGGGACTCCGCACGCACATAACGTCAAAGTGAGGGCACATGTGATTTACATTGATTGTCTTGCGGCTGGTGTCATTCTGTAACTTCAAGCCGTCATTAATATTTTGTCTATAGGAGCGCTGGCGGCAGAGGGATGAATTGCATTCAAATTCTTTCTATTTTGTGACGGCATTCCGGCGGTTCAGACCGTCCGAACTGTTTGGGCAGCGATTTCCACCTCACAACAGCACGATTGTACGCATTTCACGGGTGTTTTGGAGGTACAGTTGCCATCTAAATTGGTGGTTCGCAGACGTCCGCAGACGTCCGAGCCGGCGCCCCGCGGTGCTCTGCACGCCCCCAGACGGTTCGGATCGCTTTGTTGCTATGGGAACCGCCCGTTCGGCCGTCCGGCCCGGGCGGAGCTGTACCGGCTCGAACCGTTCGAACGGCCCGCTCCAGGCCGCCGCCCGAAAGCGTTCGAACCATGCCGTCCGGGACCAGTCCGGGACGTAGTCCGGGCTAGTCCAAGCGGCCAATCTGGACCCTTTATGGCCGTCCGAACCGTTCCGCGAACTGTCGAGCGTCCGTCCCGTCCGACCGACCCGTCCGACCCCCGGACTATTGCATGGTTCGAACTGACGGTTCATGCCGGTTCGGACTAGTCCGGGACGGGCAAATTTTCACACAGGAAGTGATGTTCTGCCGCGCGGACAGCTTTATTTCCAACATGCCTCAATTTTAAATCAAAAACTATCCGTACCTTGCGAGGTGTGACGTTTGTCGAGAGCACTGGCGGGGTTAAAGTTTTGGATGTTGTGATTTAGATGAACTAGAAAGGGATTTGTCGGGTTTTCGGCCGATTCCACGGGCCGGCGGGGGTGTTGGAGGGACGTCCCCTATGCCCGGTGAGCATACCATTTCCGGAGGAGCGTCCCCTAATAAAGGGAGGCACATCCCCTTTCCAAGAGGAACGTCCCCTTGAACGTCGAGGAGTGTCCTCTTTTCTAGAGGAGTGTGCACATTCGCGAGGGATGTCCCCATTCGATTGGTCGGGGTGGTTATGGGCTCGCCTCTTAAGGCGCATTGGGGCATGACGAAAACCAGTGTTGTGACACATGGGGCACACTATTTACTACGTGTAACCTCCACCTGGCCTTCCTACGGGGGTACGGGGATAGCAGATTTCGGTAAAAAGGGAAATTGGCCAGGGCAGTCAATCCACGCTTTCAGGTTTATGTTTCTCCTCCGGCCGACCAACTCCTCTGGTAGCAAAACTCCCATGGGAAATTATTCTCCCTATGATACTGTAAATGCATTTAATTTCGCGGGGATTTAATTTCGCGGTAGCGGCAAAATGGACATTTCGCGGTGGATTTAATTTCGCGGTAGCGCCATCCCGCGAAATTCAATGCATTTTCAGCACTGCACTGTAGTCACGAACTGCCGCGTAAAACCCGGCGCCTCTACAAACCGCCAGTCGGAAAACACTTGCTGGTTACCCGGTAAGGGTCCTATACAGACGGATAGAACAGTTTCCATGCTTTTGACTTGTTCTTGCGTGAGCCACTGTTACTGATCTAATCGTATCTACCCTCTCAATACGTAATAGTATACAGTAGTACGACCTTTGTATCATGGTGAACATACTGTACAGTACTGTAATACAGTTGGTCGTATGAAAAAATTACATGTGTGTATTCAGTCAAGACTTCACCGTAGTAAGTATGTCAAACATTTCATTATACAGAGACAAAGACAGTAGTAGTATGTACATGATGGAGCGGAAAAGGGGCACCTTAGGCGGCGCCAGCAGACGAAATATAAGCCTTCTCACATTAGTTAGTACGCATGTGCGGCGACAGGAATTCTAGGTAATATGTCAAAGGGTAAGGCACACAAAAAGTAAACAGTCCTTGTCTTGACCATTGTTTCGATTTGCATAACAATTTCCAGACGGGTTTTGTTAACTTTTTGTGTGCCTTACCCTTTGACATATTACCTAGAATTCCTGTCGCCGCACATGCGTACTAACTAATGTGAGAAGGCTTATTCGCGGTGGATTTAATTTCGCGGTGAAGCGGCCGCCGCGAAAACCGCGAATATTAATCCACCGCGAATATTTCTGCATTTACAGTATCCAGCGTAGTCAGTCTGGTACTGGTAGAGCCTAACGTGTGAATGTACGTTATACTCTCTATTCCAGTCATTCAAAGCAGGTAAATCGTGACGAGATGGGGAGGTGTCGCACCCTACACGTGTGAGGCATGGGTTCAGATTCGGAGTGATGTACTGTGAGTTTAAGTGACGCAGAAAAATAATAATAACGTTTATACAACACCACTGTACTAGCTACGTATACATAGCGGAAGTGCTCCCATTCAAACAAAGCAGGTGTATTTCAAAGGTTATGAATTGAAAGAGTATTCCCCACAGTGTCCTTTGCTTACCTGGTCGTGTTTCAGTCCTTTCCGCCACCGGATGATGCAGTTTCGTGTGAAATTCTTGGCTAAAGCAAGGAGCTTTTATCAGATAAAAGCTCCTTGGCTAAAGCGGACTAGCAAGCGCAAACGTCGTGTCCGCCATTGTGACCTCCCACCCTTATTACCATGTTTATCGAGCTGTTACCACTTCTCACGAGAGGCCCTGCTCGCAGCGGGAGATATAAACTAATCTACCGTGACGGTCGGGGCCAGGAAATGATTACTAGTACTATCCCCCGACTGAAACCTCTGCTTGGAGAATATAATTTATCGCAGTGATCGCTTTGTCAGGAGTCTCTAATCTCCAAGCAGATCCTATGGTAGTATAAGACAGTATCAAAAGCTGCCAGAGGAGTGAAGCCGGCTTAGGAGTAGGTTTTGCTACCCTGGTAGCAAAACACACTCCTAAGCCAGCTTCACTCCTCTGGCAGCTTTTGATACTGTCTTATGCTACCATAGGATCTGCTTGGAGATTAAGGAGTCTCTACTCTAGCGGCTCCACATTGGTCAAATATGTCTATATTTGGACAATTTCTAGCATTTTTCCAGCGCTTGCTAGAATATGAGGAGCATTGAGTACAGAAACTGGGAGAAAGCAGAATTTAAAAAGAATCGATAGACATACTTTATCGAAAACACTTGCAACGATTATATATTTCCACAGACTATATCAAGACGTCTAAAACAAAGAGGTAATATTACGAAGGAGGTTGAACCTCCTTGATACTACCCATCTCCAAGAAGATGCTCCTACTATTAAATGGTCCGGCACTGTCTTTGTGATGAAGGTCCGCTTGAGGAGCCGGCGCAAAACGCGGACCAATAGAAAGACGCACAAAATGCCGCAAAATACTGACGGGGATGGATTGCAAACGAGCCGGATCGGTGAAAATCCAAGCCGAATTCGAGCGTTCACATAAAAAACAATCCGGATACTTGAAATTTAATCGGATTGCACGTTTAACCCGCTTGCTTCTTTTGAACGTGAAGGGAGTCAAAATCACCAAGCCGGATCCTACAGTAACATGCTAAAGTTTAATCAACTGTAAAATGACTGTCATGAAGTCAAAAATATTCAAAAGTGAATGCGAATACAAAACACAACATCAAAAACACAAGTCACTGAATATCTTAATTTTACAGAGCTATGGCATCTTCCCATCACGACAAAGTCTAACATGTAATAACAAGCACTTGAAAGTTCATCCGTGTTAGTAGAAGTCATTCTAGATCAGAGTTGACCTGTAATTTTCGACACAAAAATTGGACTTAACCAAATTTCTCAGTTTCTAAGCAATCCTTACCGTAATTATTCTTAATCTTGCTTGAAAAGTCAAAAATTTGTGTGGGAAATTACAGAACACCTTTGATCCTGGGTGTTAACTACGTGCATATTTCACTTACATATGGTGCTGCAGTGTACATGTTCAATGAATGAGATGACAATAAAGCACTTACTACAACATAAAACTATTCATAGGTTGTCTTGTGTTAAACAAATGTGGCCACAAGACAGTAAATACAGGTAAAAGACTATTGTGAAAAAAACAATCTTAACAGATCATACAACCTAGCTAGGCTATTCACATAAGCTGTGTAAAAACTGTTCACCCCAGGTGTCAGATATTTAGCGGTCAAAGTATGGCATTGTCAAGTTTTGTTTTTTGCTAGAGCTAACAGAGTACTTTGTTACCACCACATACAGAAGAGGCATCCTTATTAGATAGCTTTGAGCAGTGTTTACCGTTAGATGTGTTAAAGTTAGGTGTGACTGGTCATTCAGTGTAATATAACCAGCTGCTGCCACGCTGCTTGTCTACGCACCTGGTGTGTTATGCCGAAAGGAGGTTATACTGACTTTACAGATACAGATGTACATGAAACACATTGAGCATTAGCTTGATCCACGTGAAAGCCTTCACCTTCTTCTGGATGAGGTGTAATGCATTTTTGGTGCCTTGCGGCATTGTTACAAGAAAGTAAGCCATGTACAACAAGTCAACTCTACTCTTCTTGGTAAGTGCAGGGGTTTGAAGAACATAAAGAGCCCTAAAGAGACAATTCTCATTGATGCCTTCTTAGATTGACCCCAAGTTATCTAATTACAGAAATGTTATTCTTCATCTGCCCAAACTTAAAGTATTCCTGCTTTTAGCATGGAACAACAAGCTGGGCATGTTGTTTTCAGGTAACTTTTCAAAAATCCAGGTTATTTCATACTATCAGCTAATGGCATGGCCACATTCATTGTAGGCAGGCATACAATTTTGTTACTGTGTTTTAAAGCAGGTTGTAACATAACCCACTGCCAACATGGATCTAAGACAGTATTTTTAATACCAAGGCAGCTGGATTTCACAGGACACACACACACCTGCCCCCAGAATGCCCTAAGTGTGCGCTCACAGGAAGATTGCATGACTTACATGACCAGGCCTTAAATAAATGCTGGCCCACTCACTCACTATCTGGTCTATTGTCTGTTGTTCCGTCTTGATGAAGATCTTTCCTACATAAAGGGACTATAGCTGCCAGTCAGAACACATCTAAGCTTCATACTTGCCTTGAACATACATGTATTTGATAATTCATTTACTTAAGCATTGGTTCCATTTTGTGGTATAAGGAAAAGGAGGTTTTTGCATCATTTTAACTTTGCGGTTGAAACTATTCTGTTGTGTGGTGTCATACATTAGAAACTTACATTGGTGGTGTCATGAACTCACAATGGAGGTCAGAAAGAAAAAAAAACCACTGCCAAATTTTCAAAGTTCACAGTAATGCAGGAGAACATGTCTACAATACCAGGAGAAATGATAGCCATGATAGAGTTTTGTTAATAAGGTCAGGGAAAAGTGCAAATTTCTATACAATCTGCAATTTACCCTGCATAGCATATTTTTGTTTGGCAATATGTTTAAATTGTCTTACTGCATTTGTTTAGCGCACTGCCACTTCCTCTACATAAGTGGTGAGACATTTGTCCATACATAGAAGTTCCTGATGGAATCAGACTGAAAGTTCCTTTACCACAACCCTTCTGTCTCCTTAGACTTTGTCAATTGCACATTGTCCTTCAGCTGACTACTATTAGTAGTAATACACAATCTCAGACCTCTAGTTTTTGTCTAAAACAATATATCAGTTCCTTCACTAGTCTCTAAAACATTAAAACATCCTGGGCCATCTCTAAACCATACTTAATAGGACAGCCAGGATTCCTTAATTCTTAGCTCAAATGTATTTGCCTGGAACATTAAGCTTCTTACAAAATGTTTCCTTTGAGAAGATGAACTAGGAAAAAAAACTAGCTTGCCTTTTTTCTTTTACCAAAATGATTTTGTGTGACAGACCAGTTCTGCACTTAGGTCAAGCTTGCGTCACTTCGGGGTTCGAAAGATACTCAAGGAATTGCAGAAACAAAGAAGAAATTTTCTTACTTTTTGTGTATTTTGTCTTCTTCTTAGTCATACTTTCATGTATTACGCAATATTTGAATCATAAAAAATCGCAGAAAATAACAAAACAGTGATGCAGTGAACGAACCCCGCAGTGACACAAGCTAGACGCAAGTGAAGTGAGAGTGCACATTAAGGGGTTGCCCAAAAATCACACATTGTCCTGTCCCCTTGGCAAATCAGTCCTTGCCATGCCGTGATCTGGACCCGCCATGCCTATTATGTACGTTGTAGCTGGCAAAGATGGCTGATCTGTCAAACTTGAAGTTCAGGAAAGCAGGGGAGGAGAACTTTGGGATGTCCTTGTTATCTGAACTTGATGTTGCAGTGTAGCTGGTCATGGCATCTGCAATGCAACCATCAAGGTTAGAAGGCAAAAAAAGAGCTCAAAAGAGAGAAGAGAACTGGACAAATCACAGGGACAAACCACATTACATTAAATGAGTAATACACTGCTGGGGAAAGCGAAGGTCATAGACAGAGGACGGTGGACGTTACCTGCAAAAAGATCATCGATTCTTTTCCTATCTGCCCTTCCATTATGTTGGCCCTGGAAAGAAAATCAAAGATAGATATCTGGTATTTGTGATTGAAAGGAAGACATATAAACGTATGCATCACTCATGAACATGAAGAGATCATATCTTGCAAACATTCACTTTTCTTAAATAGCCCTCTCCAACTGACTTACTGAGTACAAAATGTATACTGAAAAGGTGACAGCAAGCTGGCTGATTGGAACAAAGTTTTGAATCAACCTGACCAGTATGACAGAGTCACATGGTTTTTTTCATTGGACACATTTTTGGGGGGTTTGAAAAAATGCAACACATTAAATTCAAACTCACAGATGACTTCTTCTTTCCTTTGCCCTTCCTGTCAGGGGTCTGTCCATCTCCCTCACTGTGCTTGTGCCTGCGAGAGGCTCGAGTAGGTGGCTCCTGTAGATAGGATAAAATGTGCCTGTCTTTTCAAACATGTGAAAAATGCACACTTTGCCCTCACGCTGTTCAGTAGCATGCATAGTCCAGTAAGTGACCAGGTGGTGGGGAGTTCAAGTTCTAACATGCACGCCACTGGAAAGGGTTGCAATCCTTATGAATGGGACTATAAAGCGTGGTTCACTTTTCATTGTGCTTGACAAAGAAAGCTAGAGTTATTTCCCCCTTACAAAAATCTGTCACAAGCAGTGGAAGATTAGCCCTTTAGTGAGCTAAACTGGTCAACAATGACTTTCTCTACGTGATTGGTACACAATACAACAACCTAATAGCTGTAAATTCTACGATCAAAATGAATGATAGAACGTTCATTAACCTTAAAATTCAGGTATTCTTCAAACTCTTTCTGGCTCTGCTGTGCAAAGTAGAGCTGCTGCTGCGCTCGATGTCTGTCTGTCAGCGCTACGAGACCGTCTTTCTCCGGGGTCCCATCGGGCGCTGTGTCCTGCTTTCTGCCTTTCTGACTCCGATTCATGTTGGTTGTTGACGACGCTGTCTTGGCTACTGCTGTGTCCGTGAGGTGTTTGGAGGGTGGCAGTGAGCTACCAGCTTTCTTTCTAGTTGTGATCCACTTTCTCAAAGTTCTAGGGTGAAGAAAGAAGATAGATACAACTTTGACAGAGGAAAACATCTCTCTTCATAACTATCAAATTCAGAGCCACCCTAGAAAGAGAAAACATTAATAAATGAAAAATAACTAAAATGTTGGTACAATGAACACCCTGTGATGTACAGCAAACAGCAGTTACGTTTTATTTAGCATCCACTAACTTTTTGTCACTCAATGACACTGAGAAGATCAGTTGAAAAGCAGGTTTTAAACCTGTGATATAGTAAACATGTACATGTACTTACTTGATGAATGGCATGACCATGAAGAAGTTGTTGGGGCTCAGGCCGAGGTTGGTTTTGGGTGTGGTGTCCTTCTTGTGTGCTGGTAGGTCCTCCACTCTGAACCACTTTAAACACTGGATAAAGTACAGCAAAACAACTGTTGTCAGTCATTTCATAAATATGTAATATAACAATTCAACTTTTTTCATCATTATAGCCAGTAGGTATCCATCAGAGTATAAATGAGGGACTCCCTTCCGAGAGGTTCACAGTTGATCTCCTGGTTCCAATTAGCTGTTAACTGAGAGACCTTTGGTTCAAATCCAGGATCAGGACCTCTCATCTTTCTGAAGAGACATAAATGGGGGTCCGGGGTTCGAGGTGGTGCCTTAATCATATTAAAAGGGGAAGGACTAGCACCCCTTTCTGCAAAAATATAACCCTGCTAATGAAACAGAAAGGAAACTTGCTGCTCTAGTGCCATTACAAGGGTTGCAACAAACATCTCCTGCAGCCAGTACCTTGATCTCCTTTCGTGTCTTAGGTTTGAAGTCCGTTTCCATGGAAACACCCGCCACAATGTACAGTCGGACCAGCTGTTCGTTCATCCTGTGTTCGATGTACGCCTCTGGATCCAGGAGTGGTGTGATGTCAAAGCTGGTTTCTTCTAAAACCTATGTGTGGGATGACATTTCAAGATATTTTCAATTTTTGGAGTTTGTGACATGTGTAGAAAGAATGAGCAAATATATACTGCAAGTTGAAAAAAAATATTGGAAATGGAACGCCAAAGTCAATTCCAATTTAGTCAGAAGAAGATGTGAAAGAACACAAATGAAGAATCTATTATTATGTATACCATACTCTTAAGCCATTTGTACAACCTTCCTAACACATAGATTTCATAAGGAAGGCAACTCTTTTTTATTTCCATGTTTGCATCAGTTTGGGGGTTCCCAGAGGATGTCAAATCAACATGGTTTAACATGACTCTTCAGGCATCTCATTGTTTTGATAAGCAAGCTTCCAGTACCTCTCTGATAGCGCATGTGTCCTCAGGCTCATCTTTGTTCACTTTACCCTTAGGAAAACCCCAGCTGGCTTTGGCTAGATATCCTTGAACAAGTAAAACCTGTAAACAATAACATTGAGTTACATGTAACATCATTAGCCAAACACAATGCTGGTTAAAGTGCTTATGACCAAGGTATTGGCTCCCTGGCATCCTTAGGACTCCCTTAACTGCATTTTAAGAATCTTTTTTGAGAAGGGTGTTTAAAAGATACCCTGTTTATCTCAAATATATTATACATATTACAAAATGTATATATGTACGCATGTATCCTATGAAATAATGGAACAAGCTATCACCAAAAGAAAATATATTCTAGTACATGTATATTATAACTATAAAGGCAAAAACACATTCATCTGTATTGATATATTTTCTTACTAGTACTTATACTACTTTCAATTAATTTATACTACTTTAACTTGAATTGATTTATACTACTTTAACACTACACTGTATATAGTCTAGAGTACCATAAAGGCAAACATTTCAATCTACTTAATGATGATAATTGCATTGAACATCCATATTCTTACATTTTCAAGTGATTCATCAAGAAGGATGCCACCATACGTAGGAACGCTCATTTTGTAACTTCTCCACTCAGCCATTATGTTATCCACAGTGTCCACGTGGTCATTCAGGAAGGGACAATGCTTGAAGAGTGCAAAATATTGTTAAAGAAACAAAAATATTGTCTTCCTTTCACCACAGGAGGTGAATTTTTCAGATTGAATCAATGGAACATCAAGTCAGACGTTCTGTGTTGGAGAAGAGTTAAGACCTAAAGGATCCCAGTGCAAACATTGAAAAAGTAGCAGTCCTTCCCTAAGTGTGAGTGGTTCAAACTTTTCAAGTTTCAATGCTCTTCCACTTTTTCAGTCCAGTCTTACACAGTTTGTAGTTGTACATGTACCTATTTTGTACGGTACATAACAGGCAGTTTTCTGGTTATGCAAAACAATTGAACAAAAAAATTAGATCTGCATATTGCTCAGAAGAAGGATATTAATTGAGGAGAAATCCCTCATGCCACAGGACGGCAGCTCCGGTCGCTCCTGTCGGAAGAAGTCGAGGTAGAACCAGTGAGCAAGCTCGATCTGGAAACACACCCGGATCAGGTCATCTCTCTCTTCACTGGGGATGTTGATGATGAAACGACTGGAGAAAAACACAACTTGTTAACGATCATCTGATGGCATTCATTAAATACAGTATACAGTAAATACAGTATGTTTCCTCTTTCTAAAATGTGTTTCATTTTTTTTTATTGTTGTACATCAATTACAAAGCCGCAACCTGCATTGCTTTTAGCAACAAGTTAGAGCAATTTTAAATTTATGAATTTGTTAGCGTCACCTAGATTTTGAGTAACTGAGAATTTGTAAGCAAGTTACGGAATCTTTGACTTTACAGTTGAATAAAAATACAAGAAGCAATGCAAGGAAATGCTGGTTCCTGTTCAGGGGTGTGACAAGTTTGCTGATCTAGTGACGATGAAACGACAAACTTAAAATTACCGGTCGATTTAATGACATACAGTACACAGTGATGAACTACACCTTCAAGCTTTTTTGGTCCCCGCAGTTCAGTTTCACTTCAATCTCTACGCGCTCAACGCCAAGAAACATTTCAACACAGAGAACAAGATATAACTTGTAATTGGTTTCTTACCCTACAATCACACATAAAAGGACATGAATATAATTATAAACGCATTAATTTGCTCCAGTTTATAGAGAACATGAAGACAAAACTGCATGCGCAAGATCAAAACCCTACCTAGTAGAGTAGGGTATACGGGTTCAGAGTCTTCGGTGAGTTAAACGAAAGAAGAAGAGGAAGAAGAAGAGTTTTTCGAGAGACGAAACCCCTCTCCCAACAAAAACAGACGCCACAAACAAAACAAATTAGGTTTTCGTAACTCACCTACAAAGATCATCTAAAACATCGGTAGGTATGGCCACCGTCGACATTTCCATACCTGTGTCATACACACAAAAAGGAAAGAAAAGAATTCCCGATTATTATTATTATACCGTTATAACCAGATCGATATTCGAGTCATGTCAGACATCAGCGGATCGATCAAAACAAAGATGGCGGCTGTCTCGCAGAATCTCGCTTCTCCTTTCCTGCTTCAAACGCCCGAGAATAGACGAAAACAGTAAAATTCGACATTTGAATTACTTTCACAGAAACGTTAACTCCCCATACGAAGCCATTCGCTACCTTTTAAAAGAAAACCTGGGACCAAATCACCGACTGGAGCCCCGAAGCTCTGACTGACCGGGAAAGAAATGACTAACTGGGATTTCCGTTGACCACGTGACGTTTTGACCCACTGTTGACCTTTAAAGATGGCGGCCTCCATGGAGAAAAGTTTTGTTTTGCCTTTCCGCATGACTTTTGTATTTCGAAGCAAGTAAATAGGTGATCTGGTAACAGCTATTCAAGCATCTACTGCATCCTAGACGCGTTGTAACCATGTTAAACCGGTTAGCATGTCTCAGAGTAACGTCCCACCTACAAAATGTTCCCTGGGCAGCGGTAGTGTCGGGACGTAGTGCTGTCAGCTCAAGAAACTTTCATGAAGACTTTCTAGACAAGCGAATCAAAGCACGGCTTAGGAATAATCCGTTTGAAGAGCCCAATGCCGGAGAAGCGTCACAGGACCTGGATAGGTGAGATTAAATTAGTAACCAGCTGCTGCCGCGCCGCGTGCCTGCGAAGCTGGTGCTTTACGCCGAAGGGCGGTTATGCCGGCTATATAGATATTTCTATTACAGATACAGATACAGACATTCAAACCGTACATCTTCTACACTGTGTTGTATGGGCAAACTCGACTCATAATTTGTTAAATAACAAGCGAGCACTGACGAATTCTTACTAGTACTCAGTCATGAGTTAGCGGATGAGGCTTTGAGAGGCTACTAGCTAATACTACAGACAGGGCATTGAATACTTTGTGCACATTTAAGATAATAATATTCACTTACTCAGACTTTCTGGTAACCGGCTGACAGGTTGAGGTTCAAGAATCCTCTCAGGCGTTTTCGGCCACTATCGGCTCACGCTACAGACTAGCCAAGCTTACTGAACACACAGCCTTTATGTCTCAATAATCAGCCAAAAATAATCTTTTGTTATTAATAGACCTGGCCTGTGACTCTTTAGCACTCAAGTACAAGTCTGGCCTTGGGCCAAGTGCCTTTGTGTTGCATATCAGGTTGGCAGACGAATACTGATTAGTCATTATTATTAGTCATTAGTCATTATACCTCAGGTTAGTGCAAACAGAACACAGGGATTAAAAGGCTAACATCAAAGGCACAGGTATACAAAGAAGGTTTAGATCAAAGACATAGTTGTACATACATACATATTCAAGATACAGCTACCAATAATTGAATTACAGTACACATGAATCATAATCAAGTTTATCGAAGCTGAATAGGCTATCCAGGTGTTTGAAAATAAACAAAACAAAAACAAAGGTAGAAACACCACTATTACAGGGGGTCTAGAACACCACCTGAACTGTATGCTCCATTGTAACTTCAACTTTGGTCATCAGGTGCACCTTTTGACTTTGCTATACTGAGGAGGTTATAGTCTCTATTAGCTTACAAATAAGTTGTCCATAATACACACCTTATCCCTAAGATACTGATACTTTTTTTCATTCAGTAATATAATATTATTCAATCAACATACATGTTTGTGAATAGTATGATACCTCCTGGAGTCCATGTTTGTTTTTTACAATTGTACACTAAATTTATTAATCTGTACTTGCAGGGAAATGAGAAGGCGATCAATGAGTAAAAAGAAGGCCATCATTGCGAGAAAATACGGTTTCAAGCCAAAGGGAGCTCAACCCCGCTTGCTGACATGGGACGCCATAGAACACATCTACTTCCTGCGAGCTGAATACTCTAAGGAATGGCCGCTGGAGAGACTTGCAGAAGGCTTTGGAGTGGACGTTGATGCAATCATACGAGTCTTGAAAAATAAACACAAGCCATTGTCTGAGGAAAAGAGAGCACTTCACGATCAGCAGGCCCTGGCCAATCGCAGACGGCTCGGCCTCCCAGCCCTCCCACCAATACGGCCTGAACAGAGGGTAAAGAAGGCGCTGCCACAGGGGTTAAAGAAAGTCCTTCCACAGACGAAAGTAAAGCAGCTGTCACCTGCCCAGAAGGAGATGGTTCTCCATCTCGGACAGATGAAGCAAAGACTGGAACAAAGACAACAAAGAGCAATCGCAGCCGGCCCAGGAACGGTGGAAAACAGCATTGTAGAGGTTCAAACACGTGAACCACAACATCATGAAGATACAGTGATGGGCACATGGACACCACAACAAGACAGCAAAGATAATATGAGTGGACATGAAGCTACTAGAGAAAATGGTGATGATCATACAGTAGAAGACATTGATTTTGACTTGATGCAGGAGAGATTTGAAGATATTGTAGAAAAGTACCCAAATGTTGATAATGGTGAAGTAGTGGAGGAAGATGGCCAGTTCTTCACAAAAGATGGAGATTTTTTGTATAAAGTGTAAAAGATATAATGATGATAAAAGATGTAGTTTTGTGTGAACATATTGTGATCTTTATTGCAATGAAATATGAGTTGAAAACAGCATTTACTGCCATGGTGATCATAGCATTGCGATACTATTCTTATTATCAGTATTTTGTCATTCTCTTCTAATGTCTAAGCTCAGTACTCAATAGGCTCAAAATATGTCATGATTGAAAACAAGACATTCAAGTACAACATGGATAGCATCAAATTTTGCATGCATTGCAGATATAGATGGACATGGTCTATACACAAATACTACATTGCATTTTCACTTCTTACAAGCATTTTCTCCAAGCAGATGTTGAGGAGAATTGAAGAGGTTGTTATGTTTTGAGACTGCAGACCTCTTTGACATTTGAGGTGGGTGGCTATCAACAAAGCCCATCAGTCAGAAAAGTTTCGATCTTCCTCCACATCATCTGCTAGGAGATTTTAGGAATTCTAAAAATGTAGCTCTCTACTCTATATCCTTGAAAGGTGCATCAGTTCCCCCTGACCATTCCACATCAATGGACAGTTGCTTTACATATGCAAAAACACTGACTTTGGTCATAACTTTTAACTATAATGCTTAATTCATTCAGTAGTAGTGGTACTTGTACAAATGTGTTATGAATGGGTTATCTTACATAAAGGTTGTACAGACAGTTATCTCAATATCAGTGTATCTCAGCTTGTGCAACAAGTGTTGAGTCTGACTCCTAGCAGCCTGCCCCACAGTTAGTGGCCCCCTCTCAGAACCAGTAACCATCACCCCTCACAAATAATCCACAGCAGCAAGAGACTGTGTGGCTCCAGGCTAATCAAATGTCCATCTCTTTTAAGCATGTGACCAGGTTGCCCATCCCCAGAGCCTGTAGGTGTTTGCTGAGTGCAGCCTTGTCGGCACGGCTGGGGTTCTTCCCACGCCAACGCATGAAGGTCTGGAAAGCCAGCTCAGCTGTATCCTCTTCCTTGGCTTTGTCCTATAACGGATGGATTCAAAGGAAAAAATTGTGGAGAACTTCAGGCTTTCCTTTTGACAAATAATATATTATTTAGATATCATATACTGAATCACAACATGGTCAGAACCTGGAAAGCAAGTTAGAAATAAAACTAGCCTCAAGTCCAGCCCCACTTCCTTTGTCCAACTCCCAACCAACACTGCAAGACTTGTTGATGTAGTAGTAACCATTGGGAGTGGACCAAAAGCTTGACTCCAAAAACACGATTGGCTGCTAATCTTGAAATGCTCATGGTGGTTTTATTTTTGCGGGTATTTGTTCCAATTGTTGCTCCTGTACAAATTGTAACTTGTAGTTGATACATGTACATGAGCGAAAGGGTTGCTGAACATGCAGATATTGAGATAAGTACCTTGATTGCCCCTATGTTAGCCTCGGATAGCCCCAGTTCCCGTGCGATGGGTCTCCACTGGTGAGCCCCCACCCTTAGTGACAGTCTGTTGAAGACCCGTGGCATTTCTGAAAGGATAAAGGAAACTACAAATGTATGTTGGAAGAGATGTCATGTATAATGACAACACAGAGACAGTGTTCCTTAATCACAGTTCAAAATTAGGGCCTGGTCGGGCTGTTTGAGGAAAGGAAAGATACTAAAATACACCGGAATTATATGCTCATGACTATTTTTTAACGTTTTGTGTATTATGTTGTCTTTTATAATATGATAGGACTAAAAACAACTTAGGACACGTGACCCTAGCATTAGTGACGTATGCTAAACTGCGAGCTCGAAGATCGCTGGAAAATTAGTAGAAATTTACCAGTAGATAGATAGTTGCCAATGGATTACAGCTCGTGACCTCAGAGGGGGAAATATACCCTTCCTGCAAATTGACTCGCCTGGCCAACAAATCCCGTTTTGCTAAATTCAATTATCCGTGCCCCCATACATACTATAAAGACCTGGTTACACTTATCGTTACAACGGTAAGATGAACTTCAGGTTAGAGAGCCTACCTTCTGCTTCCCTTTTCTTCCTATCCTCCTCTAAGAAACAGAAGATGGCCTTAATGCCCTGCTTGCAGACGTCTTGCGGAGGGTAGACCAACTGTGGGTTCTTCTCGACGTTGAACTTCTTAAGACGTGTGAGCCGGTCCAGACATGTTGGGAGTCGCTTCAGCCGGTTTGTTCCAATGTCAAGCTCCCTGGTTCGGGCAAAAGATCATTTTTCAAGTTTAAGTTCCCATACATACAGCCGACACAACCTAAGACTTGATGTTGCAGCGTTACCATGCATCACAATTAGATACGTGTATTACGTTGATGACATGTGTTAGTAGAAAAAATTGTATTACAAGCTGACTATTAATAGAATTTTTCAGGGGGTAACAACTAACCTCAAGTTCCTAAGAAAGCTAATGTTATCTGGTAGAGCCTCAAGCTTGTTGTGGTCGAGGTACAGTTCCCTCAAATGACGAAGATTTTGTATGCTGTCCGGAACGTTCCGGAAAGCGTTGCTGTCCAGACCCAGGACTCTTAGCCTCACCAACGCCCCGATCTCCTCCGGAATCACGGTGAACTTCTCCCCTCCTCCCCATTGGCCAATGTAAAGTTTTTCTAATGACGTCAGGTCTAAGACCTCCTCGGGAAAGTCTTCGAACTCGTTGGAGGCGATGCTCAGTTCGCGGAGGTAACGGAGTTTGCCGATGTCCCTCGGGAGGAACGCGATGCGGTTCTGGTTGGCGAACAGGCTTTCCAGGTTGGACAGTCTGCTCAGTCCTTCAGGGAACTCTTCGATCCTGTTCTTCCCCATCTTTGAGAAGAAGAAAAGGTTGTTGGTTTTACAATCGGAAAGTAAAACATTCAAGGACGCCATTACACCGTTGAGCGCATCAGACGGACTTTCAGTCAGTAAGATGTAGTCCAAAAAGAGCTTTGTGTTGGCTAAAGTTCATCCAAGCAAGTACGTCAACTACGTATATATACATTTAAGTCCATCTTTAAGTGTTTTGCAGATTTAAGTATCTATATTCTACATGTTAGAAGTACCGGTAGCTAATTCTGAAAGAACAATTGATACTCACCGCTAGCTCTTTAAGATTCTCAAGATTGCAAACGTCTTCCGGTAACTTGACCAACTTGTTTTCTGACAGACCCAGCTCTTCGAGATTGCTCAATTGACCAATCTGTAATGAAGTAAAAAGAATTAGAATAGCGAAAGCAGATGCTGAATGAACAATGACAGTATTGGAAAGATGATGATGATAAGGAGGTGAGGAGAATGATGATGACCACACACGTATAATGATAAGTGCATTCACCAAATGTCAAGTCATTGTGGTCATGACAGTCGACGTTTTTATAAAAGTCAGTAGGAAAGTGGCGAGAAAAACAAAGGTGAACTGTGCCTGGCGTTTTTCTTACATGGAACCTACGAAGACATTGTCAAAATGTCTGCCGAGGATTCCATTCGCATTTCATCTAGAAATAAAGGGATTCGACTTTTGGCAAGGCAAGTTGACCCAAATACCCCAGGTCAAGCTCAATTGTCCATGTTTTTTCCTCTCTCTTACCTAACGCTACTGGGTGTCGTTTATGAAAGATTTTGTACATTATAACTATGCCCCTAAATTTGAGCTGTGCACCTTATTTCTGGGTGAGGCCTCTCGTAGACTCACCTGTGCTGGGATACTCCTCAAGTTGTTTCCCTCCAACCTCAGCACGAGGAGGCTCTCCATCTTCCCCATCTCCTCCGGCAGGTACGTCAGCTTGTTTTCCTCCAGGTTCAGCCGCAGCAGGTTCACCATCTCTCCGATCGACGCAGGCAGCGTCATCAGCTTGTTATCCCTCAGCCACAACTCCCGCAGGAAGAGAAGATTCCCGAGCTCGTCCGGGAGTGACGTCAGCTTATTCCTGGAGAGACCGAGTTTCTGAAGGTTCATCAGCAAACCGATTGAGTCTGGTAACGACTCCAATTGGTTACCGGTCAACCAAAGTTCACGCAAGACCTGTAAGTTAGAGATCTCGTCTGGAATGGATTGCAACTTGTTTCTGTCGAGGTCCAGTATGTCCAGCCCTTTCAAAGTCAACACGACTGGCGGAATCTGCCGAAGACTGCAGTGAATGAGACTGATGTGTGCCAACTTTTGTATGTTCCCAACCTCGTCTGGTAGGTCTTCCAGTCTGTGATTATTTGAAACATTCAAGTATCTAAGGTTTGGCAACGTTCCGATTTCACCTGGCAACGACTCTAGATCATTGTCTTGGAGGAGCAATCCCTCGATTTCTTTGATCTCAAACACTTCTTGAGGAATTATCTCGAGATTTTTCTTGCTTAAGTCAAGAGTTAAATACCCTCTGTCGGGATCTTTGTACAGTTCCGCCCGATAGTCGATCACTATTGGTTCGGTGGGTTCCTCCGTCTCTTCAGGAAAATGTGCCACCGGTGACTCCCCCTGCTCGGCTTCTGGGGCGTACTGAGGATCCTCTGGTGAGGATGAACATTCATCTCGACTGGTCTGGCGTCGTAACTGCGAAAGTTTCAAGACAAAAAACGCTCATTGAATTGTATTACATTGCGGATAACTACATTTTGTACACATCCAATTGTTTTATTTAACCGACGTTTGGGTTACGGTCTGTTAACTTTGACAAAATATCATTCTTAAATCAAATAGATATAGATGGTAATCTTGCATTGAATAACGAGGAAGAAACTTTGATTCTATGTCAGTATCGACGTACACGGCATCATCATTGAGGCTTTTATCTGAAAATGATAGTTTTATGTAAACACTTCAAATGTTTGTAAGACGTTGTCCCGTGGGTTGGTATGTCGATTGGTATTGAATAACGCGTTGTTTATTTGACTGTTTAGAATAAATGTTCCACACGAAATACAGACACCCCCTTTTCTACCATGCCTTAAGATACACAAAAGAACACAATCATACTCCTTTAGTTTACACAGGGTTAGGTTATGGGACAAACATACCACGACTTACATATCTTTGTGACAAAGGTGTTGACTTACGTATTAGTTTCAGTCAAACCTCACTACCGTTTGGTTCGTTCTTCGGATGTCACAAACTAGATAATTACAACAATACAATCCTACCTTATTCTACAGTGATAGTTCGTCCGATACAAAGACAATTCTTCAACGTCAGAGATTTTTGTGTGAGCACTTGCACGTAAACTTCGATCTGTCAATCACACCAATCTATCGAATCTTACGGTATAACATGTTTCTTCTTAAAGCATGTCGTTTCACAACCCTTACCAAAGGTAACTTGAGTTGTAGCTCACAAATGGAAGTACTATAGCCTCCCTACAGTAAAATCTTCGCTACATGGCCATACAGCACCAAGCACAACGTCACAGGTAAGCAGCGATTACTGTTGCAAGGGCCATACAAGCGTTTGAGTACCAGGTCCCGGTACGACTATACTGTCTATAGCTATGCACGCCACGTTCCCTTCTTACCGGGCTCGACGGGGTGCTCTGGCGGGGTATGGAGAGCTCCTGCCCGTCCACACGCAGACGCTGGGGACGTAAAACGTTCATGTTTCTACCTGGGCAGCGTCGGTGAAGTCAGAGGCAGTTCTACAACACTCGACATTTCGAGTGGTAGGGCTCGCTGTGCCTTACACACCTTGGCCGCCTGGATGACTAAGGATTGTAGATTAAGTGTAGTTCAATGGGGGTAGGAAATCCAACCCTTGCGCGAACGCTATTTGTAGGCTATTCAATTGTTGCTAGGTTACCGGATAGGCCGGCAGGTATCGGGTAACGTGCTGTACCTGGCCCTGGCGCCGGTAAACCTGTATAGTTTTTCTGGTGTGTCACTCAGAAGTCACTCTGGCAACAGTTTGACCTGCTTTTGTGAAGAGACAATTGAACGGACTTGGCAGACGAAAACAAGTTGATTAACCCGTTACGTAATTACACGAGACCATTCTGTAACTTAACGATCAATCTCGTACCCACTGTTTCCTCTAGTTTTACAGGAGAGAAATTTGTTTTTCGCCTGACAGCAGAAATTTTCCTTCATTAAGACCCAGGAGTTCAGTGTGATCTTGCTACACGAAAACAAAAAAAATACGCGTTACAAATTTACCTGCCAAACAGTAACACAATTGTGAACTAAGGGTCAAATTCCACCGCAGCCCCTACCCTTGACCAAACAAACCTTACACTAAAGACTCAGCATTCTGTGAACAATGCAAGCATCTTAACTTAAGTCACTCCAGTCGTCACTGATGTTGCAAATTAGCCCGCATTGTCGGAGACACAAAGTACAGGGTACAAGTACCGCTTGACTACCCTACAAGATTAATGAATAAATAGAAAATAAACTTGTCGTTTGTATATGCAAATATAAGGCCACACTACTTAACATAACTTTTCAATAGATATTTCTGGTCAAAGTATAGGGTGAGCTCGAGGATAAGAAAATACAATCTAGATGATTTTTCATCTATTCATCCTTAAACGACCTTGACTTATGCGAGCTGTCAACGTCACGGCAATGTCAAAGGACGTTCGACCAGACCTTTTGACAGGGGTCACAAGTTGTAAAGCGGGGGTAACTTGTACATCTGGAGTTCTGGACGACACTGACTTTCACGTTGGCAAAGGCTGGGCTAAGTTACTCTTCGTCAGATTAACTATGCTGACTAAGAAATAGTAAAGAAAACAGCCAGTGCAGTTTGGCAGCAATACCATATCCGCTCAATGAGCTTTTATTTATTCTCCAAGCAGAGGTCGAGTCGCGGAAATATACTTTAGCAATCGGGAAATTTACCGGATCGCTCCTCCCGAGCCGGTAAATTTCCAGACTACTACCGTATATCTCCGCGATTCAACCTATGCTAGGAGAATACTTTAAAATAATTCTCTGATCCGTTTGCCTGCGCTGTTGAGCCCTGTCACTTCCATCGCCAATTTACCTCGCGCTTGATAGGTATTTTATGAGTAGTGATAGCGACTTACGTCGTGAACTGTTTCGTAAAGGCATTAAACATATAATGCTATGCAGCGATCGCTGTGCGATTCAATGAGTATGCTCTCGCGAGCACATTGTATGTTATATGTGACAAAATATTAAACTGCGGTCACATTCATCGTTCGATGTGTGTACAATAACATACCCCCTTTAAATGCCTCAACAGTGGTTCGTTCCAAACGTCATATCTGACTCCTTCAAAATACTCAGCGTTATGAGACTTTAGATGCCATCAGATTTTTTCTTCGCAGGACACTCCGCTCCGATAGAGAGGACGCCGGTCACGCCTTTTCTCAAAGCAGATCCTACGGTAGCAGAAGATAGTGAAAACCCGGCAGAGGAGTGAAGCCGGCCTAGGAGTGTGGTTAAGCCACTCCGGTAGTATAACACACTCATCTCTCCTCTGCCAGCTTTCGATACTATCTTATGCTACCGTAGGATCTGCTTGGAGATTAGGTCACGTCGTCTCACAAGAGGCGACGCCGAGTCAGACGAAATGCAGATAAACCAGGATCCGCCAGATGTCGCGCAGGACTTGAAGTCATTGAAGAAGTAAATCCCACCCCTCAGCCACACTTTCTTATAAGGAAAAAAGCTACTAGGGGGCTCTTAAATCTAATTTCTTCATTTTGCCAGTACCTGCCAACATACGACATATTCAAGATCCAGCCGACTTCTTGATCCTTCTTGAGTTATATTGCGAAAATGTAATCTTCTTGTCAAAGCTAGGTATTGGCAATACGGCGTCTTTGCTGTTTCTTAATGGCTTTATTAAGTTAAAGAGGCAATTCTCCTTCGACACAGAATCATAAAACTATCAGTTTATTGCTGCAAAACGAACTATTAATCTTCTCTCATATATTCGCGAAATACGCGAGTAAGAATACTAGTATATCGTACATTTTGTCGCACATGTTACTCTATCTACCATATATACACTAGAATAAACGCGGGAGTTCACTATTATAAACGCATGTGGTTTACTAGTATCGTTGGATCAAAATAAGCAGTGTGCGTTTATGCTACAGTCTATATAATGTAATGCATTCACACATATGTGCCTCTGACTAGCATTCTACGAAGTATACACAACACTTTGTACTGTCATGGTATCTTGCGCAAGTTACTAGTCAGTCACTCCGCCATAAATAGTCGTCAGAAATAGATAGCCTAGATGCCAGATTGTTTCCAGGGCCTAGTACACAGGCCAGATCCTTGGCTCTAGGGATAAGATGCCCTCAATGAAACTTTCGCATAGCTAGACACGATAGATATTATAGATGTAGGGGGTCTGTCATCCAGGCTAGAAAGAGACAGCACAAAGGGAGAACAAGACTGTATTCTTGCCTTGCTTTTTTCTACAATATCTACATGCTTGCAAACAGCCATTTAAAAGAAAACTAAACCCATACAATCCTATTTTTTAAACATTGCCAAGAAACAAGAAGAATCAGACTTAGACTTGAAAGCTCCTTGATCTATGATGCTTTTTTACATGTATGCTTTGTCTTTGTTGTGAACTATATACCCTGCTCGGTTTGGCAAAAATGGACAATAAAGGTCTTCACTCATTATTGCTTTTGTCCTGTTTTCCCGTCAGTTCCACCCCTTCCAGGCGTACGAATTGACCGTGCCCATGTTCCTCAGGGGTTCGTCGTGGACCCGTCTCTGGTCCGTGGCCTTGGCGGACGCGTCTCTCGTCAGCCTCTCTGTGATCTGGCTCACCAGCTCCGGGTCCGAGTTGTCCCTCGGGCGCGGTCTGTTCCTCTGCTCGGCGACGTCGTGGTACTTCAGCCGCCCGCTGTGCAGCCGCTCCACGGTCTGGTCGATCTCGTAGCTGGTGAGCTTCTGGTAGCCGAAGCGCCTGTCGTCCCGGCCGCTGGCGGTGCTGTGAGGGGAGGACCAGGACGACTGCGTGTCGTACGGCTTCTTCGCCGATTGACGCTCCACCATGGCTCTCTGGGGACAGGGAAAGATAATATAGTAAAGAACTTCATTACACAACAATTGTACATGATACAATGTATGGCAACAACAGTTACACGACGTATAAAATCATGTTAGGCCATGTGCGGAACTGGGAGGGGGAAATAAAGGCATCGCATCGAAACAAGAAATAATGATATGCAGGCTTCCCGGACGATTGTCGCTCCACGATTTCTCGTAGGGAATAGGATGGGGCGAATAATGTTATCACAGACAAAATATGGTCCACGTTGCTTTTCTGGAGTTGTCACAGACAGGAATTAGTCTAAAATGGGCTTCTATCCTTGATTACACTTTCTATCCGCCACCACTGGCACGGACTAGGGAGAGAACAGCATCGTATGTATCTCCGACAACACCTACTTGATTTATGTGTTAAAAGAGAAAGACCTCACATAAAAGGGATTGTTCTTATCGGAACGAAACAAAGGGACAACAGAGTTATATTTCATACACGATTTCAATAAACGTATTGTAAACGTAACCACTTCGTGTCACCACGCAATAAATTATACGTCTTGGTTAATAAATCACGAAGAGACGCCTGACCAAAATAATGTGCGTTTGTAACTGCCAATGTGAATATAGACTCCAAGAACGCAGACGTGCTCACAAGAAGTTGCTTTCTAATATTTTCTTTCAGAAGATTACTCTCCATTTTCTTCAAATAAGTTATTCGTCTGCAAACCCACCTAAAAGGGCACCACAATAAACATTCAAACCTCTTTATTTGATGGCAAGGACTAAATGTTTGCATTGTGAAACTTTAAATCTATATCGTGAATAGAGAGACGGTGTAAAATGTTAATTTGTAACTTAATGTATACCTAAAACCTCCCCGGCTTTGTACAGTCGATGTTGATATTTCCTAACAGTCTTGGGAACATTTTACATACACCATGGGACTATTTAGCATCTGATTTTTAGATAAGATGATAATAGAGGGATTCATGAGTCGACCATACTTTTAAGTAAACTGTAACAAAATAGTCTTACTATGATGAAAAACGGAATGACATTTCTTTCCATTTCAGTGCTGTTTTTTGTCATAGCAAAATGATGTGACGTTAGAAAGTGGGTAAAGAACAACAGCGATTCTTTTAGATTCAAAACCTAAATCTATTTACTTTTCTGGGTGTTATTGGATTTTTGTACCAGCTTTACCCATAAGAAAAGACGTTTGTATCCGAGCGCAAAGCGATTGTGAGTGTGGCATTTTGGTTGGCTGCACTTCAAATAGAACTGAATTGAATGAATTAAGCGCAGACGGTTTTGTCTTTCACAACATAGTCATGCTTGAATACACGCACTATGTCGAGGTGATTCTTGGATTTCGTACCAACAGATACGCTGTCTACATGCAACTTTACTCCTTTTTTATGCATATGCTTTGTAATTACTATCCCTTTCCATGGAGATATTTCTTTCGTTAAAATTCTATTTCAAGGGATAGGGTAAGAGCAAGGAGGTTGAAAGAGAAGGTGGTAAGAGAAAGTGTAAGATACCCTACATGGCTTTCCCTAATTTGCGTAGTCCGCTGTATTATCTTTATTAGCGGGGTCATTCAAACATGTTTGCTGTCTCTATGGCTGCGCTATCTAGCCGAATTCTGCAAGTAAGCACCTTGTAACACAGATGCCCATACAAGGAAAAATGCCATTCTTTATATGCCCACTTCTTCACGAACTAGTGCGTGTCTATTTTGTATCCTACCATATACCTGTCCGGTAGCTATAGGTCCAACACGATCTCATGTTATGAGATACAATAAAAATACTATCATTCATGTAGTACTGTTAAAAGATACAATATTAGCAAAGAGTATACCAATGTTGCAAAAACAGGGGTTTAACACTGAGAATGAGCCGAATTCCAACTCTGCTTGCAAATTAAGTTCTTGAGTGGTTCGTAGTAAACCGTGATGTTTCGTATGTAACACCACCCTACCTCCCTACCTAACACTAGTGCTCCCCTAAAGCGCTACTTCTTATCAGTCTTTGTACACGGCGGGGGAGAAAACTTGTAAATATTTGTACAGTTTATGTCAACTCATATTCCCCAAACTCGATTGCGAGCCCACGTTGCATAAAACACAAGTTCTGACTTTTATAGGTTTAGCTAAATGGGCGAAACGCTGTCAAGAGCTGTGTGTATGAGATACAGTTCAAATTTATAATGGAGAGTTGCCGTCTGACTCGGTGCCTTACACAGCGCGGCCTTAATCAAACAAGAAGCGGAAATATGGCGCCGCGTGTTGTTCCAACAATCTTATAACAGTAACATTTGGTTACCATAAAACTCGACTGACCACACTAGCGGCTAGACTGGGATGACTTCGTCACTTCACCCACAGGGAGTCACAAGAAAGAACAGAAAGCGTGGTTACAGAATCGACGATCGGGTCTGTAAGTTCTAAATGCCAGTTAATCAAGGCTTACCTGTAGTCAGTCCCAGCTCACGGAACAGCGGCCACAGCTGTCACACGCGCTTAAAACGTATGGAATGCCTTAAGCGCGTCTCGTGGGGTCGTCTTGGGCGTTCCACCTGTTATAGTTACACCCGGCTACGCGGCTATAACAGAAAATCTGCCGTGATTTCGCCACTTTTGGGCGCACGACTTCTCGACGGTTCTGTCTCTACAACAAGAAAGGCTGCGGGGTCAGCAGGGATAGGATGACAGTTTGTTTAATCACTTCTTTTGTTTGCGCTACAACCTGTTGCCCCGTGATGGAGTACGCATGCGCGGCAGTACCTGCAATGGTATCAATATCCACTGGACGGCGCTGTTAGTCACTCGCGTAGTCTGTCGATCAATTTGTTAGCAGAAATATGCCCTCAGACGGTTTTACGTGTTCTTCTGAACGGTACCAGTGTACCTATTAGAGCAAGTAGAATCCGTGTATTTGCATCATCAGTTTTGTAAACACACGAGCGCGCGCGCAGACATACTGCACAGACAGGCAGATAGACAGACACACAGGCGCGCTCGCGCTCGCGCACGCACACACATACACGCACAAAAACAGACGCGCGCGCGCGCACACACACAAACTCACACACATACACACGCGTGCGTGCACACACACGCGCACAGACACACAGACACATGCACACGCAGACGCCCATGCAAACTCCACCTCGGTAATCACTGGATACAAGTTAATTCCAGTAAATTCTTTATTGAAATCAATTTCAACATCACAATCACTGCCTGTCATGGAAAGAACTCCGTTAGAAGACTTTCCCTGACAGACTTTCATCTAGAGCTCAATAATGCACCATACTTCCAACAGCAAGTAGAATTTTAAAAAAAACTTCAGTTTGTGTGATATGCTGAGTTCATCATGTCTAAAGTATGCGGAATGCACTAGCACGGGGAGTAGTTACTCAAGAATATGTCAGCCATCTCAAGTACGATGTGAACAAACAATATTTTCAATTTCCATACAAATTGGTCTACCGCGAAGATTACTTTGTATACGTCATAATCAATTATTCTTAAAATAGGGCTGTCTTCGGCTATTCATTTTTGTCCATCTCACTCATTGTTTGGACGGGTTCACATATGTGCATATATTCAAGTCCGTAAGAAATACATATCGACTGCAGGCGCCACAGGAACGACCGCAGGAAAAATGGTACAGAAATTCAGCAAATATGTATAGGCAGATAACATGCCAGAGGAGTTAGCTAGGCTGCTAACTTCTCTGGAATGTTATCTGTCTGTATGTGTCGACAATTTTCCAGCAACCTGTGCAGCCTAGTAGATTCCATAAGTATTTCATGCGGGCCTGAACATATACGAACGTGTGAACCCACTCATAGGGACACAACAGTTGTCAATTTTCGTTGTCAATTCATTTTTCCAATCTGTCACTTTCAGCTTACAAAAAAATATCTTCAGCAACGTCATGTTATCAAGTTCACATTTGGGGGGACAGGCGGGCTGAATTCATTTTCCGTCCCAACAAGAATGTTTATGTTACAGGAGTAATTTGGTTTCATAGAACTTTAAGTATGATTATGTTATTGAAGTTAATTTGGTTTCAGTGTTGAACTTTATGTATGACTTATGTTCGGGGTTCTCCCCCCAGGGGCTTTGATAAACGCCGTCAGGCGATATGCTTTCACCCTGGTTAAATAAAGAATAAACAAACAAACAAACAAGCAAAAACATTTTCGGCCCGGGAGAGGCGGGTCCTGGAGACAGCCCATGCTGTAGTGTAGAGAAATGTTGCATTAAGCAAATATTAATTACCTCGGCATCTATACTAGCACATACAATGCAGTGTGCACAGACAGCTTCGTAAAACATGAAATTTAGAAAAGACGACGAAATCATTCAACCTCTGACGTTTGCTAGGATTATACTGCTTATGAATATTAATGTCAAATTGACATGTGGCAGTGCTATACATGAAATATATAGCCTGACTAAATCAAGCTTCTAGTAGCCTCAACAATGGTCAGACCCTACAGAGATTCTGTAGGGCCTATGTCACATTTCCTACTAGGGGACCTACCGGGCTATTTTCGAAAACTAGAATTTAAAGTTTATGCCTATAAATATGCACAAGACAAGCTGTTGAATTATGCCTGGAAAGTTTTGTGTTTTTGTTATCTGTCTTTCATATCGTACTTTTCGTTCCCAGTCGGACCCCTTTGTGAATATGTGACGTCAGCCTAACACAGGCCAATGAACCACTACAATGTTAAGACAAATGTGGCCAGGCCCAGAAAGGTACAAACATCTGAAAACACCATTTATGTCACCTCAGGAGCGATTCTCATCTCAACAAACTTCAGTAACGGGTGACGCCCGCGGTTCCTTTGATACCATCTGATAGAATCAAGGAGCATCTTGTCGGGCTGTGTCGATGTCGGCACGGTTTGCGGCGTGTAGTACACGCCGAGTAGGTTAGGGAAATACGACATGTACAACCACCCTGCGCTTTTAAAGTCCTTTGCCTTCTGGCCGAAGACGGTGTCCCTGTCCCGTGTGACGAAGGCGTTTCCGTTGCTGAACAAGAGAGCGTCGCCGGCGGTCCCGCTGTAGTCCCCGGCCGTCAGCTTGTAGGCCGAGGTCTCGTCTGAGACGGAGAAGGTGCGGTAAAGGGCGTAGGTCACGTCTCCGCCCCACGTCTCCAAGTCCACCCGCAGCTTGCTCCTGTGATGAAATACAAGTTCATGAAATGAGGACAGAAATGAGGATAGAAAGCGCTGGGTGCTAAAGGCACATACACTGTACCTATCTGGTCTGCACGTGGACCTCCACTGCTTAATAGTTTACCAAAATATCGATGCCGTAGTACGACAATAGCTGAAGATGGTGAAACAAAGGTGCTTCCAATGACTACGGAACTAAATCTTTCGCTGACTGGAGTCAATGACCCCGAGACGGCCGCTAGGAGCGCGATCCGCGATATGCTCATTACGGAACATATAATAAGTAGAACAGCTAAACTGATACATGAATGATAACAGATCATACAACTGAATAAATACAATATCGTACAAAAAGATTAAGATTAGATAAAGACTCTAACTATAACGACAAATGACTAACAACTGATATCTACAGCAACTAAAGGATAATAACTGGACAAATAACAAATTAGAAGTAGATTAACAAAAGTGATAGTATGTATAAATAGTATGAAAATAACAAATAAATCACTGATCACTAACTATCTGTACAACTGAAGAAGCAAGGAAATGATAACAATTTGATGAACAAGACCATAGCACGTCCAGGCCATAAGATACAAAAACCGAACGTTACGCTGCAGTACCAAAATCACACACCAGGGGCCCGAAATCGACCCTGACCTTCATCTTCCCACCCCAATCCACAAACAAAATATCATTACAATCCAGAGGTTCTAAAGTTATACCGATCACAAATATCCGGAAGCACAAACACAAACACACATAGAGACACACCAAAAATTATACCTCGAGCTCAATTTTTCATGAAAGCAATAATAACTAAGCAAAAAATAGAAAAGAAATAAAGCTCTGCATCAATTGAAGTAGCTACCTGGCCTGGTTGGTCAGCAGGTGGATGATGTCATTGCCGAGCCAGAACTCCCCAGTCAGGTTGCCGAAGCCGCGCCTGTACTCGCCCCAGGTGCGGTAGAAGTCCTCGGAGCCGTCCTGGCGCCGCATCAGCACCGTCCAGCCCTGCCCGCCCTCCATGCGACAGTAGGCGGAGACCGAGTGGTTTGCCCCCGCCGGGCGGATGAGATACACGCCGCTGCTGGCTGCCCCTTTCAGTCGCGAGAAAATGGTCGAGCAATCTGTAATCAGTAACATAAACACTGTGAACCTGTGTCTAAAGTTGCACAAGCTTGATTTTTTTTTTATGGCGCCACTTCACATAGCGAAGATACAAAAGTAAGGTATCCCAAAACAATGGCGTCGCCAGGGGCCCATAAATTGCCCATGACTTGCACGCACACGCACGCACACACGCACGCGCACACACACACACACACACGCACGCGCGCGCGCGCACACACACACACGCGCGCACAAACACACACACACACACAGACATCCACACAGATTCAGACACACACAAACTCACTCTAACACACACACACAAACACACTCACAAACAAACCTCTTGTTTTTTAATTTTTACAAATAGCATGCGCGATTTATCAACAGTTTTTGCATTTTTTACTTAGTGTGTTTCCTTTGAGTGAGTGAGTGAGTGAGTGAGTGAGTGTGTGAGTGAGTGAGTGAGTGAGTGTGTGAGTGAGTGTGTGAGTGAGTGAGTGTGTGAGTGAGTGAGTGAATGAGTGAGTGTATTCTGTCTTGTAGCGTGCATTAACGTTATATTTCCATAGCAAAATCAAGGATCACACAAATCCAATTAAATCCAGTCGCTCAGCTATCATCCTCAAGTTTGGAGGAAATGTACTATCATTTCCTACCTATATCCGGATGTTCCAGGCTCCACTTGATCTGTTCCGACAGCGCCTGAGCTGTCTGCAGCTGTCGCTCCAGGTGCTCCAAGGTGGTTTGGGGCATCTTCCAGGGAGAACCCGCGAGCTGGCGGAAGGTGTCGGTCCAAGTCCTAAAGCAAAGGCAGTCAGTAGACAGGGCAGTGTTAGTGTTGCGCTGGTGTAACATTTTTTATTCGACAGTTATAAGACGCGGCAAAATAGCCTATGACTGCACTAGAGTTTGCTTGAAGTTAGTTTTCAACATGACTAAATCCTGACTCTCAAATTTATTTTCTTGATTTGAAAGAACAGTAAATGACTAACGTTACACACACAAACATGCAAACATGGACACACACGCACACACACACACACACACACACACACGCGCGCGCGCACGCACGCACAAACATACATACGCACACACACACACACACACACACACACACACACACACACACACACACCACACCACACACACACACACACACACACACACACACACACACACACACACCATCACACACACACACACACCATCACACACACCATCACACACACACACACACACACCATCACACACACACACACACCATCACACTCCATCACAGACACTCTTCAAGACACTATAAAGAGAGAAAAACATAATACTTTCTCCACCTCCCTCCTAGGCAAATACATGGTTATTAAAGCCCCGGTCACAAAGCGCGTACGATTCATTGCGATTCCTTCCGATGCGCAGGATAATCGCAGTGCGACGTAAGTCGGAAGAAAATCGGAAGCAATGGTTTAAGTATATAAAGCCGTGGTCACAAAGCGCGTAGTGCATCGTACGATGAGGTCATAAGAGCGTGCCTGCGTCAATCGCAGTGGATCATAGTAAATCGGGGAGCGTCGTATGGCGAAAAATAGAGCTGAAATGGATTTTGAACATGTTCAAAATTTCGCTATCGTCGTAAGATTTTATTTGCCCCCATAGCAGAGTTCATTACGGCAATTTTTGTCTACTGATGAGGTTATAGATTTATGATTTTTTAGCATGTTGTGATGGTTTCAGTTTTCCTGATATTGTCGATATTGACGAAAAGGGGAAATATATCAGTCGCAACTACCACAGTCGCAACCAGAGAACAGCGCGCCACGCACAGGTGATGCAGACAAATTGTTTGCGATCGCTTCATGCACGTGAGTTTATAATTAGATCAAATCTCAGCTCTCGTCGGTCTTGGGTCAGTTTACCATAATCGTAATAACCATGGGGACAACTCGAACATAAAGGCAGGCTCTATGAGTCGGAAATATATATGATATATTCTTATCATTTGATTTTTGTATGATGGCATCTTTTGTTGATAGCATATCATGATCATGACGATCTTCGAAAGAGCCTGACACGTAGAGCCGGCAAGCAGACCGAGATAACCATACCAGTACTCACGCTTGATTTGAACTTTTGCTTCTAATACTCTTGTTGTCATGGTCTTTTTAAATTTATTTTTACAGTTAAAGATATTATAGGAAGGTATTAAACAGCTATGTCCACATTTTGTTGGTTAAAGAAGCACAAAAGCGGTCAGACGGCTATACAGAAGAGACACAAGTGAAAAATCGTGCGACGCTGGAAAAATTTTGAACACCATCCGATGCGTTGCGATGGCTTGCGATGCTTACGATTTTCTTGCGATGTACTGCGCTCATCGTACGATATGCGGAATAGTCCATCGCAAGGAATCGTACGCGCTTTGTGACCGGGGCTTAAGATTCTGTACATCAAGCCTAAATTCTAAGTGCCTCGATAAAACTCACCCGCTTTTCACGGAAGCACAGCCTCCTTTGCCACCGATGATGTCACTGGCACCTGCGCCTGTCTTGCCGTTGGAGAACATCACCAGAGTCACGCACAAAAGCTGAATGGAGCGTCTTGTCCCCATGCTGTGAGCTCGCTTAACGCTACTATCGACTGACGAACCTGTCGGTACGCGTGGCTGGGGGAGATTGAGCAACACCTGCTAGCTGTTCACGTGTTTTGAGCGGTCGTGGTGTTTAATTCGGAACCGCGGCGCCACCAGTGCGATGTAAGCTATTTAGGCGTGCGTCTAATTTTCGATATCCATAGGAATATGCACGAATCCGCCCGCAACAAACACGTGTTTCTGCCTTCAGGTATTTTTCATTCAAACGCAAGATAGAAGGACGGAAATGATCAAAGACGTACATGTACACCTTCCACTGTAGGCGTTAAGTATTACTCACCAAGCAGAGGTTAGGCTTCGGCTTTACAAAAAGAGTTTTTTAGTCGATTTTATCGGGCTTTCGATTTTGTATTGTATCTTGTATTGTCAAAAAGGTTTTGACAATATAACTTATATAAGATACAATACAAAATAGAGAGCCCGATAAAAACGACTAAAAACGTTTAAAAAACAGTGGGAGCCTAACCTCTGCTTGGAGAGTAGTTAAGTATGACTTTTGCTTTGAAAGTTGCAGTTGGCTTTTAATACACTGTTGCTAATGGCGCAAATTCATTTCTATTTATCTCAGTGTAAGATATCATGTAAATTCGTAATTTTCCCATATCTACCTCCTTTGTAAAATCAAAGTCTTGGATAAACCCAGTCTCGTCACATCCGGCACCAGAAAGACAGAAAGTACGAATGACTCATCGAGTCCAGTCCAATTTATGACGGAGACAAGATATCGATTTTGACCGAAAAATACGGTCGACGCTCGGCCGATCTAAACATTCGGCTGGCGCACGTTTGTTTGAATTGTGACGCAGGCGTGAATAGGAGAGGACGTAAGAGACTCGGCAACTATCACAGGGATGGATAACAGGATGATTAAAACTCGTAAAGGATTCAGAAGAGACCGCTCGTAACATCACTTTCTTTCACTATATTTCAAAGCAATTCTACATGACATTACAGAGTGTAGACCGTGTCATTCGGAAGCTACGTACGTACATGTGGACAAACGGACATAGTCTAGAATCAGGAGGCTCCGTTGTAACATTAAGAGAAAAGAACGTACCCCTCCGACGTCTGCTTGGAGACAGACAAATGAAGCCATTCTCAAGGTACATGTACAACAAAGTGCGTCTATACTCTCCATGCGATGTTGCTGAAAGTTTTAGAATTTTTTCTTATCTACCGTTTCCGTTTGCGCACTCCCTATAGAAACAGGGAGACATGAGAAAAAGGTCACAAACTTCCCCACCAACCTCTGCTTGGAGAGTAAATATTTACACAACAGTGTGACGATACTGTTCAACTTCAACTGTTCAACTTCTGTCATGTAGATCAGACCGTGGTAAAAGTACCAGCACTCATGTGTGCGCTCGCCTCCACTAGGCCTTCCTATACAATGTACCAATATGGTTTCGATATTTCCTTAAATTGAGGCCACAATCACAAACTGCTCTTAAATACAAAGTCGAAATAAAATTTATATACATGTATCACATTGAAGACCTTATAAATAGTTATCTGTACGTATACATGTCTATAAGCCTATTCACAAAATGCACTTCGGTAATTTCACTCTCAAAGATACTGTTCTGATGCTGTCTCGTAGACATTGTCATAGCGAAGGTTCCTTCACTGACTCAGCCTTTTCAAGGAGGTCAAGGAGCTTTCTTGGTTTCGTTTAAAGTTAAACGCGAATCTTCGCGGGCCGTTTGAACCGTTTCACAACCTCCTCTTCGCCTACGTTAAAGTCCCCGCAGGTGCCCGTCTTCCGTTTCATCACGACCTTCCTTTTCGTCGCCCTCTTCTTGGTGTCGGTCTTCAGCGCGGTGGCCCGGTACTCGGGGTCCGTGTGGACTCCGTCGTTGAGCAGGGGAGACGACGGCGCCGCCGGCGGCAGGGCTGTGGGTTGGTCCCGCCGGGCGGACTGCACCACAAGCGCGTACAGCTTGAAGGCGGACATGCGGCAGTGGTGGCTGCGGCGCTGGTGGCGGCACAGGTTCTCGATCATGTCCCTGGCCAGCGCCATGTCTCCGCCGGACTCCCGCTTGATCTTCTCCACCAGCGCGGCCTGTCGCTTCCTGTTCCTCACTACACGGGGGAAGAGAAGAGGTAGTCGCGATTAGAATCAGCCACAGTTTGATAAATGGTGACTCTAGATTTCCAATCAAATATTAATTTCCTATTTTCCTCCCTCTCGATCACTGCTAGGGAATGTCACATCGTAGAAAAGGGCACAAAACAAACAAATAAACAATCAAACAGACAATATAGCTCCCAGATCTAAACTTCTACTTGGAGAGTACCGGGGCAGCCTGTCGTAGGATTTTCAAGCAGGCTGTGACAGTACCAAAAAACTCTCCTTCACAAGACAAACCGCCGTTAAAGGCAGACTTTCAATATGAGCAAAGACGTAATATAAGATATAAGCAAGCGCGTCTAATCTAACATCCTTGATATCAGACAGTTTAATGTTCCTGAACACATGGAAGACTATCTCAAGAATGCCCTCAGCTTGCGATCGTAGGACGATCGTACGGCGCATGTAATCGGGTCATTAGAGAACCTGTTCTGCCGCTCCTACAAGGTCTGCGAAGGAGGCCATTGGAGATCAGCTATAAGTAGGTTAGATATAGAAGAAGTCATATTACCTGGTCTCATGTCGCTCTCCAGCGGACCCATGGTGAGCAGAACACCGACGATGATTTCTGCAATCACACGGAAGTCCATGGCTCGGATCTGATACTTCAGACTTCGCTGATCCAACCTGTACTTTCTGGCAATGTAACTCTGCGTTGTGTACTCTTGTATATATATGTATGAGTCAGTCTGTATACAGGGTTTTAAAAGCAAGGATGTTTGTGTGGAACCAACCGACTGAAACCGCCCTGGTCCGTAAAGCCAGAGGGATGACATTTGACAGAACAATCGCGTTGCTAGGGCCGCCCCTTGGGGCGGGAAAGTTTGCGTCAGAGGACGGACCAGACTTGCGTCTGGCTCGCTGAAGCTGAAAATCTTTTATGCCTCACGTGTACGTAGCCGTGATGTAATCACTTAAGGGTGGGCAAGGAATGTCCTCCGATAACCCCACACGGTGTCCTTGTTCTTCACGTGCAGGTTTCCGTGGGTAAGATCAGAGATAGAAATACGTCACATGACAGACGTGAGTGTACACGTGTCTTCTGTAATATGCATACACATGAAAAGCTCATCCTTCGATGACATATATGGCCAGATGCTGGGACACACGGTCCGTCACTTTTAGACAGTGAATTCAATGTTATTTTGCTGATGCGATGAGCTGTGACTTTATTCATTTTTCTTCCCTATTCACATGCATTTCTTTCCTTTCCTTTTTTTCCCCTTCCATCCTCCCTCTCTTTCTTCTATTGTTCTTCCTTCCAACTAACGTTACCTCAAGAGTGTCATTATACGAAAATGTTTGTTTTGCCCAAGAAGATATTCTCTGACACTATTTAGCTCAGGTCGAGTACCAGTTCTGTCAGCGTTTTCTTTCTGTTTTCATCAAAACACAATGTACTCTTGAACCTGAGGTCCCAGCCGTCACACAATGTGGCTAAGGTAACTTATTATCAACGTTTCCTTGGTACACACAGTCTAACAACGGGTGACGTCTTAGTCCCAAAAATAGGACAGCGACAAAAAAAGGAAGAAAACACGGACAACAGCAGACGACCTATCGAGGCGCTGATGTCGTCACGACACGATAACCTTTACACCGACGAGATGCACGGTGCCTTCAGTCCTGTTGCCCCGGAGACGAAAACAAAGTTTGTCTTGATCCCAGGTCTACTTTGTTCTTCTCTTGCTTCTATTTCAAACCTTAAGAACATATTTCAAAACACGCCCAGCTTCTATGACAAGGGTCAACGCCAAGAGTACGTAGTGTTAAACCCAGAGAGGTCCCCGGAGCTCTAGAGTCTCATAGATGAAGAGAGGTTGCGGATAAAAGAGGCTAAAAATACACGGTTTGTGGCCGGCCTCCCGAGTGGCTGTTGTGAAAGGACATGCGTCACAGCTATAACCCCGGGTACGTCACCGCGAATAGACAATTCCATCGGGGTCAGGTCATACATACTGATGAGCATGTCACCATTCATTTAAACTCCGGTGGTCCGCCAGATCACCAGTCAAAAGACGCGCAGACAGTTAGGTGGTGGTCTCAAGAAGTGTTCTCGAGAGCGACGCACACATCGCCATTTTCAACATGCGAGGCAGAACAGACGTCTTCGCCCTCCTACTAGCAGTAGTTGTGGCCGGCCAGCTGAGTCTCACATGCTGCAAGCCTGGTGAGTTCAAAAGTTTTCAAATTTTTACTTTCGACAAGAAGGTTATGTTTTTCGGTGCATATGCCTGTGCCTGTGTTTGCCAGCATACACTCGGAAAGCTACGAATAGAGCCTTCAGATATTTGTTATGTGGGTGAGGGTCGGGAAAACAAGATCTCGTGTTCTGGTTCATCAATGTATATTTTAAAAAGTTCTACACACAAAGTGGCTTTGTAGCATTCACTGAATGTATGTTAAAGTTGTAACAGATACTTCTGCAATTCCGTTGCATTTGACATGTAAACGTATGTGACTAAAATTAGAGCAGTGTGGACTTTGGGAGCTCCTTCCTCCTCAGTGCCTGGTGAATGCTTTAAACGAGAACAAGAGGGGTGCGACTGACTGCTGATGTCCTGTTCGTTCCGCAAATCTTTAATCTTAATTGTTATATTTCTTCTTCACGAATCCAGTTGCAGACTTAGAAAGAAATGGCGTAGCCTCCAACCACCACCGGAAAGGACAAGACGTCTGGCAGTGGCGGGTGGAGCGAATCCTGAGAAGAATCGAGCGGGTTCTGGACCAGGATGACTACCCATCGGCCGTGGAAGCCTCGAACGAACAGGCCGCCACCGCCGCCAAAGACGACCTCTACGGCTGGGTCGAGCCCTCAGAAGTGGAGCTCCCGTCCAAACCCTTCGGCCAGGCCATCCGAGACTTGCTTCCGAAAACGGCCGAGGACGAGCCGGACTTTACCGAAGACTGGTACTCGGCGCTGGCGGACAGCATGAACTGGGACTTCGACGAGTCTGATTCAGCGAAAGACAACAGGGTGAACGATGTCTTGCACTCCAGGAAGCATCACAAATGAAGGACGTTGCTAGGCGACACGGTGACGACATCAACAAAATCTAAGGCGCAACAGGTGGTCGCTAAAGAGAATGGACAACAAAGAGACTAGAAATACACTTCCGAAAGAAGAAATAATTTTTCTTATCTCGAAAAAGTTACGATTAACACAATTTGCGACTTAACAGTACCGATCTATTGTTGTGTGTCTCTCCAAACACTATCCCCTGAACAACCTGGGATACATATCATTGACATTGTAGTTATTATCGATCAACTTTCCCTGTTTCTTGTACCTTTCATGGCCCTTCAGATGAATACGTCCATTCAAACTTGTATCTCACAAGATCTGTATATACAGTAGTAGGAACGTTGAACTTGAAAACATGCAGATGAGTCCTTGCTTTTTTGGCCAGGCATGTTCTCATGTTACATGTATCTGCTGTAAATGTCATATATAATGCACATGAAGGTATATCATGACTGACACTTTATTCTTTAAAAAAAACTGTTAATGTACATAATTCTATCACATAGCTTTAAGCAGTTCCTGACTTGTGACGTTGTATAAAAAAACTGTATGTCCTCTACTAAGTCGTACCAAAGAACTGATATACTTTTGATATGCCTTATTATATACAATGTAATAGTTAACAGTGTCTAATAATTTCATTGTTTGCAAGAGAGATAAATGCTTTTGTTTTCATACACAATAAGAATGTGAAAAGAAAAACATGATGCATAATCTGTTTCAGTCGTGATCTTTTATTCTTTCTTGGTTGTTTATAAGATTGCTGAATAGTGATATCTTCCACTGCCTTCACGCAGTTGGGTATTAAAACATATACTGTACATAAATAACATAATATGGCATTTGTAACAACAAGCAACAAACGAGAGTCCTTACATTATGGCTTCAAAGATAAAGATCCACAGTAAGGATCCACTGTTGGTGAATCAGCAGGTATGGATCGAAGCTATATAACTACTCGGTTAATAATCTCAAAGCATGTCAGCTCTGGCTTGTTACCTTCATCAAGAAGGTTATGTTTTCGCATGAATGTTTTTCATGGTACTGCAGTGGATCGTCTGGTTTTGACTTTAATTGAACTAGCCTCGTTTGAAATTTGTAGTGTTGTGTGCATCAGTCCAATGAATATGGCCAGAGCTTCTGGTATTCCAACAGCAAGGCGGCGCTCAATCTGTACAAACAAATGCTTCCAAAAAAATACAAGATGTGTATTTTTTTATGTCATGAAACAAGCCAAAACTAACATCTGCTTGGGGATTACTAATTGCTAATCATCCCATCCGTTCTGTATTGCAGCTCCTCAGACAAGGATGATTTTTATTGCAAATTAAATTCACTGCTATGTCCAGAAGACATTGTCTCATCAAACATGATTTCTGGTCTCCACAACAAAATCTTTATAACAAGTGGAAAATCAATATTTGCTGATAAATAAATCTCAATGTTGATACACTATGAGAATGATACACAATTATGCTACAGTGCAAAGCCAGACAAGTGTTTAAACAGGCCACTGCAGGTAATAATATTACATTTGTATTAGCTTGAATATAATGGCTCAACATGCAAAGTATCCTTCCACTGACTCTCAAATTAAATTTTTAACCAAACGTAGCGGTGCTGGTTACGAAAATAAATATCACACTCTCCAATCAACATTCTTCAGCAATTAACACATCTTTTTCCATGAGAAAATGAGAACCAACCACATGTTGATTTAGATACTGTACAATAAATACAAAGTAATAATAAGTGGGGTGATAGATCTGTAATAATATAGATTTAAAAAAAGCTTAATTAACATAGGCAAGTAACAAAGGCAGTGCACTTAGCTTTCTACATGGACCCCTAAATATCATGTTCATCCTTACCTTTAATAGCTTATTCTAACTAATTATAATTTTAACTATCAAAATGTCAACTTCTTCCATATTTCTGACATCAACATGGACCAAGCCGGTTCACTTTGCACATTTGAATTGTTCCACTGCAATAAATAGTAGTCACTTACACCTTTCACTGCTACAAGTCTTAGATTACTTTACAAAAAACGATTCAGCTGGCAAAAACAGCAAAAGTCAGTCTCTTCTTACATTACACAGTTAGGTAGACAGTATGATACAATGTAAAATATCTAATAATACATTCAATATCACATATTCGATTTGCTGTACTTCTTTAATATAACCTAGTATGCCTTATTAACCACAAGCTTTGGATCATACATGTATAGTCACATCTGGTATCGTACAGGCTTTCTCTTACAAAGAACCATGAGAAGTACAGGTCTGTATAACTATGGAAGACAGGTGGCACTTCATATCATTGCATCACTGGCCATTGAGCATCCAGTGTCCAAGTCATACACTTACATAGGCATGAGAACCGGTGGTTGCTGGTTGGTCGTTCCTATGAAAACCTTCAAGTTATTTCTGTCTGCTATTTGGGTGCTAAAACTGGGGTGATTATGGAGGCACTGAAACTCAGCCTGTTTTATTTGTTATGTGGGTACTGAAATTGGGTCTACATGTAGATGTAACTGGGTCTGTTATGTGCCTTGTGATATTCTCTTAAATTTCCTTATCTGAGAAGTAAAATGGGTCTATCTGTTATTTGGGTACATGAACCTGGGTCTACAAGATTCCTGTATCTGAGTAAAACTGGGTCTATCAGCTTTGGGTTGTGTCTGGGTTGTGAGAGTGCATCTATCTATTATCCATGTGGTAAAACTGGGTCTATCTGTTACCCATGTGGTGAAAATGGGTCTATCTAAGTGTTGCATTGCTAGTGACAGTGGGTCTATGTATTATTAATTGGGGAAATGACAAGGGTCTGTCTGAAAGGTGGGTCAATTATTGTATCACAATTTGGTAAGTAACACTTGGTCTACATCATCTGTAACTCTTTCCACTTTCAAATAAGGATACAGTGTACCACAAGCTAATGTCTGAGGTCCTGACATAATGCATGACTGTATGATTTCTATCTAACATCAAGTTTTCTGAAACGAAAACAAAAATGCTGTTTGTCATCTACATAACAGCGGATTTTGTCTGGCCTTTTCCTTACACTGGGCATGGCAATGTTGCACTGCATTGCACTAACATTCACTGAAACACTGTTCATCTGTATCATCCTCACTGGCAAATTAGTAATTACATCATACACATGGGCTTTCTGCAAAGACAAGTTCCAGTTATTTTTCACCTCACACTGTGTATGAAGGTTGTCTATGATTGTAAGAGTTGATTTTGTTTCTTTCACATGTATATACTGAGAGATCAAACAGCACTGTTGAACAGCTGAGTCATTCACTGCAACACAGTCCTTTACAATAACTAAAGGCATACATACAAGCTTTCTGGCAAGACCAATTTGACTGTAATTATTACACTGTGTATTGAGGTTTGTCTATCTTAACGGTCTAATTTGTCTGACTTCTTCCATCCATTCTGTGTACTGTAAATTCACACAGTACTGTAACATTGCACTGCTATTACTGAAACATTGCCCTCTCCTATAGTCTTTCCCATAGGGTCGGCAGGCTGAATAAAGGTTCAGAAACTTGAACTATGCGGCTCCAGATGTCTTACTGAGGGATGACTGCGGTGGAATAGATGTCAGTAAGCTGAGGAATGAGTCCACTCTACTATATATTACCCTTTCCTATAGACTAAATGTACTACTCTCCAAGCAGAGGTTGAGACGCGTAGATATAGCACTGTAGTAGACTACTACTATATCTACGCGACTCAACCTCTGCTTGGAGAGTAGACTTATACATGACTGTGTGATTGATAAGTTTTCATGTGTGTGGTACAGTGGTACAGTTTTCTGGCAAGACCTGTGTTACTGTGATTCTTCATCTTACGTACACTGCATGCATGTTTGGGGCTTTGACTTGTTCTCAGAAGGAGGTCCGTGATTCCTGAAAAAATGGACCGCACCACACAATTAGTAAGGGACATTCGGCCCTACCAAAGTCATTTCTAAAAAAAACCAAAAACAAAAACCTTGATAAACTGGGACATCCACATGAAAACAGTACAGTGCTAGGTGCAACTGTTTGATAACAAATCTGAATGTGATGTGCACAACAACAACAACACAGTGCTGAGTGTTAATACCAGGGAAGGGATAAGGACTAAGCAGTTTGTTAGTTACAGAATCAGATGTATTTTGGAAGTTACACATCATAGTGCACAGTGCACAGTTCTAGTGGTGAGTTTGATGTAGTGTGAATATGCTATATAAAGTAGGGTATGTGTGGCTCATGGTTAGCAGCAGAACTAACATCATGATCAGCCCTCATAATCATGCCCAGTACCCGATAACTGCCACATCAAAAACTAGTGCATCTATCTAAGATTTACCAATGCAGCATTCTTGAGAATACCATTTTTAATGTGGCAGTGTTTGGTACCTGGATAAAATATGAGTTACTGTTACACTGTATATCAGCTACTGTTGACTATTGTAGACTACATGTGCAGCAGCAGACTACCTACATGTACATTGTATGTGTGGGGAACTGCTTATTGCACAATATGACTGGTGCTGTTGAGTCTATATTTGCTACTGTCCTAGACACAGAAGTGCACTTGCTTGTCAAATTGCATTTTTTACATGTATCTGTTGTTAACTGACACTGTTTTCACCTCAAGCTCTCTTACATGTTAGCAAATTGCCAACTACAGATAAAAGAAATACATCTCTTACAAAAAGATTTCACTGCACTGTGTAACATTAGGTTATAGCATGATTAGGTCATATATACACAGTTAGTTGCTAAATAGATGTACAGAAGCTACACAGTAGCTATAAGCTGTGACTGCTAACTAGACATGACAAGGTAGCAACATTTACAGTACAACATATAAAGCCTTATAGGTGGAGGCTTGAAGTAAAATATACAAAGAAGGTGAATATCACAGCTATTTCACCGTGAGAAGCCTTGCGTGTTTTAAGTGGAGAAGTGCTGCTTTGGCAGTTATGGGTTTGAGCCTATTCACATGTTGTACATGGGTCAGCATGGTTTGTACAACAGAGTTGGACTATTTGAAAATGGCAAATGAATAATATCGGTAGTCTTGAAAATAACATTATTTAAAGCTTTGTTTCATTTCAACTTGAGAAGGAATGATCAAAATCTTTCTAGCAAGCGCTTTACTTTGTGCAAGGTAGAATAAAAATCTTGGTAAAGCAACCAATGCAACTACTGTTAACAGATGTACCTAGAAGTGTTGCAATTTCCTGTTGACACAACAATGTTGTACCCATATACAGCTGAAACCCTGCATAACATATAAGAGTAGTGTCCACCCTTTTCATGATGCAAACAAAATGTTGGGGCATTTTCTTTCTTTTTTTCCTTGAAGGGAGTAAAAGTGAGAACTTTCACTTTTCCTTGCTGACAGGTCCTACTCCTCAAGGTGCAACACCTGTGGCAGGTGTTCCAGGTGTTAGTGGTAAGCTGATGCTCCCACCTGAGGGGTACCTGTCTCCGACATGACCCTGGGTAGCCCCGGTAACGACCCCATGTGCTCGTAGGCCAGCCTGCCCTCCTCTCCTGTACATGGGACAGTGAAGACAGAAATGTTGGGACAAGATCATATCACAGGAAAGAAGAGCAAAAAACGATCCCTCCCCAAAAATCCAGCCAAAGCCACACCTCTACTTGAAGATAACTTAAAAGACTTAAGGATATTCGTCGATGTAGGTTAGACATCCAGGTAATAAGATACGCCAAAAATAGTTACTCAAGCAACTGGATATGGTTTTGAAACGGTCAGACGTTTCGGAAAGAATCCACTTTCCTTCGTCAGTGACTCACTGACGAAGGAAAGTGGATTCTTTCCGAAACGTCTGACCGTTTCAAAACCATATCCAGTTGCTTGAGTAACTATTTTTGGCGTAACTTAAGGATATTACCTTTACTTCTAGCAACCCCAAATCAGCCTAAAAATCTACTGAATGCATACACATTTGTTATGGTTAGTTGAGCCTACAAACTACTGACAACAATCCAAGATGGTTGCACAAAACCATAATCTTGACTCCTAAGGCCTTTGACTTTTTGTAGACTTCTTGTACACACCTCTTGGACAGTCTGTACAATTTCTGATCAATTAATCAGGATGCTTTTCTGGTTCCACAGCAGAAAGAAGGTTTGATATTTTTTATTCAAATTTCTGTTCTATCATTGTTCAAAAGGTGTTTACAATGGCCCAGAGGAACATTGAGGAATACGGCACTGCTGACTACGCCACATTCAAGCACATGTACAAGACCACATAACGACACACAAACAACAAAGCCTGCAACACAAGCAAGGGATGAAACCAAAAGCACACACATGTGGGCTGGGTCTCAAAGGAATGCAGACATGAAATGCATGGAGAACAAAGCATGAAGCTACAGATCGATACACAAGTGGCAATCACTGCAAGAAGTCTGTGACATTTTGTGACATTTTTGATCTGTGGTCAATATAGTGTACATGTTTTGTGTATGTATGTGTGTATGTGGATGCGTGAGGCATCTGTTTCGTTGCTGCTCCAGGTCAAAAAGACTTTGATCAGAGTGTGAAAAATTTTAACAACATGCAGATATTTCAGCAGTCAAATGTCATTAAAGACATACCTGTATGACTGTATATTCTGTAAATTTCTGTTATTCTACAGCTGTTGCAACAGTTATATTGTACATGCACATGTACAGCTACTTTTGTGTCAGAATTTTGGCAGATTATTTTATCAGGATCGTGCTTTGCTAAAAAACTAACAAAAGGTTTGACATTTTTCATGTACAAAGTACGTACACAAAATCAATAAAAAAATTGTAGGCCAGTCCTCTATTGTATAGACGTGACTGCGACTTTGTGCAGCGGTTAGTGTGGGGTAGTATGATGGCCTGCAGCTCTACTTGGTCTACACATACATGTATGCCTGGCAGCCACCTAAGCACTCACCAATCTTTGTTAAGTCTCCCAGTGAGCTGCTATAGGCTATGGCATGAAGGAAAGGAAGAATGGAGAGTGAGTTCAGGCAGCTGTTTCAGGGATCAGCATGAGAAAGAAACGAGACTCGTCATATGCCATAGAGAGATCACTGGTGAGAAACCATGGATGGAGAAATAGAAACCGCATATTGAAAACCAAACCATTGGTCAACGGCAAAAGGACCTGACTAGATAAAAGTACCAAAAATGTCAGTGAGAAAGTTAAGAACATGCTCTCCCGTACTAAAAACAGCTCTAATACTCTATTACTTACTACTAGAGGCTGTAACAGCTAGCAACCAAACAAGGGACATGTTGATAAAGAAGGCATCATATTTAAATTATGAAATCAAGCGTCAAACAAGTCAATTTCAGTTGCTAGATGGTTGCTTATGTAACTGGTAACTTTTACTCACTAGACCACTTGAACAGAGAGTCAAAACTATTATACATGAAAACTAAATCTCTCATTACAGTTGAAGCTATTTATGTATAATAAAAAGTATAACAAGCTGCCATACATGTATCTAGCAGACTGTTGAATGCTGTTGGAACCTACTGCATGAGCCTGTGGAACAACTGAAGCAGCTTGAAGATGTTAGATTTACTGAAACTGGACCAGTTTTGGACTTACCCAGTGCCAGGAGTGCATCTCTAGCAGCTCTCTTCACATCGTCCACATCAGACTGACATAAGTACAGCAGGCTGTCCATGCTTTCTCTGGCCTGGAAAGAAAGACATTATTTGTGTTATGTTTATTTTTCAAACTGGAATTGAAGTCGGCTAATGGCTTTTCTTAATCATTCGTCAAGTCAACAATGGAGACAATATTCTTGAGATACCTAAGACAGTATCCATCTTTTGCAAACTTTGCAAAATTTGCAAACCGGTATATCTTAATAAAGTTTTATTATTTACTTTGTACACAATTCCTACTTTCAATTGGGAGAGTTCTCCATATTATCTGCAGACTATTTCCTGACTTTTTCCCTTGTAATCTTTTACATGGTTCCCCCAAATGTGGAATTTTGAAGCATGTAAATATAAGCACAGACTGTTACCTTCATACAGCCCAGTGCAGCACAGCCGGCACTTCTGATGCTCGGGTCCTTATCCTCCAGACACTCCAGGTACAGCACAAAGGCCTACAGGGTGAAACAGTTTAGCACATTTACAGGAAATTCTATGACAGTCACTGTATATCATGGCAAAATCTGCTGATCTGTGTAAGGAGAAGTTCCACATTCTAAGCATCTAGTGCACCAGAACAAGCACCTTCCTAGTTTAAAAAAAACACCCTCAAAATTAAATTAGACCATACATTTGAAGAACCAGGATTGATAGACTCTAAGTGCCACCAAAAGCAGTGATTGGTTATGCTGATGAAGGTTAGATAGACATCCAGATAATAAAATATGCTAAATTGCAGTTACTGATATGATTTTGGAAACGATCAGACATTTCAGATAACATCTGTTCTTTTTTGTCAGTGACACTGTCAGTGATTGGGTTAAACATTCACCACACACACACACTTACTCATCTACCAGTCATGAATAATATCAGGCCAGGTACAATATATCTGCCAGCCTGAAAAATTGCATCAAACCAAAGATCTCTAATGGAATATCCCCCTGTATAATGCACTCTTGCATACATGTATCTTAACAGTGCATACTTGGTGGTGCTGCACTAGAGATCTTTCAAACACACTGTTTTTTATTGTGCCAGATATGTATAAATGTTACTGGAGGTTAGCGGTAGTCAGCATCTCTTAACACAAATTCCAGCTGTCTGTCAATATAATCACTTCAAGCAAGAATTGAAAATGATTACATTTTTGCATCTCTAGATCTTGAGAAGTTTCAAGACCGGTATGTGTGACTACATGTAAGTGATTGGTCTACTACAATGTTGGTATGGCCTGATGAATAGTCAGTGTGAAAGCTACACCAGTGCACCTCCTATATCAGTACACATGTCCTAATCTACATGTTAGTGCTGAACTGTTAGTGTTCCCAGCAACACCCAACAGCAGGATAATTCAAACTCACGAGTTCCCCATTTTCACTCTGCTCATTCTCTTCATGCTGTGAAAATGAAAATTGTCTGGTCTATTCATGCCATATTTCTCATTATTGCAAGCATCTTTAAATCTCTGACGGCCACAACTGAAAAATCCAACTATATACAGAAACCAAATTATCAGGGCATGTCCAGGACCCATGACAGAAATTTTGCTTGTATTTTCACCAGGTTTGTAGAAAAAAAACTGACCTTCCTGACATGAAATTGTAAGCTTAAACAGATGAACTTAATGATGAAAAATTAACAATATAAAAATTTAAAGCTGGAGACAGCCTTAATGAGATCACTCTTAACAGTCAGACAGGACACTAATGACTGATCTGGTTTCTTACAGTTCAAAATTAGTTATTGCAACCATCACGTTTATTAAGCACTGTACAATTTCACTAAAACACCAAGTGCCAACGAGGCTTTGCCATTTTTGTGTGGGGCTTACTGACTTTGCACTGCATTTCTCAGAGAACATTTACCACCATATAAAGCACACTATGTACAATGTACATGCCAGCATTACAGCTAGCTAGCAGATGGCCTATTATCCAATGAAGCTTGAAGAAAACAAGCGACCACCCCCACCTTTTCCCTGTTGGCTCCCCCACTCTTGGTGCAGATGGTGCTGATACATGAGGATGCTGCGCTGGTGAGTTTGGGGTTGGAGTCCAGCATCAGACCCCCCAGGGTGTGCAGGACGGCCTTGCTGGGGAGGACACCGCTCTTCCCGATCTTCTTCACTGCCTTGATGGCCTGCTCGTGGTTGGAAGACTTCAGGGTGTGGATGGTTGTCACTGGAGGGATTAACAGAAAAAAATACATTATTGTCTAGTTTAACTGTAATATCCAACACAAAAAATTGACTAACCCCAATTTGTGCTGGATATTACAGTTAAACTAGTTCAATAATGACTTCTACCAACACAGATGAACTTTCAAGCTAAGAAAAAAATACAGTCATGCACCAGGATCTCTTATCAAAACCTCTATGGTGTGACATACAGCACTTATTGCATACACCAGTGTAAATACTATATAGAAGTGGGCATTCTGGGCACCAGTTCCCTATTCACATCAACCACTCACATTCAAGGGTTAAGCACTTTTTGTGTTATAATCTCGCAGAAACACAAGAAGGATATAAGAGTAAACGCACATCAAACAGCCTGGGAGGAGCGTCAAAGTGACTGTACAATACATAATACAAGATACTGTAAATGCAGAAACTTTCGCGGTGGATTAATGTTCGCGGTTTTCGCGGCGGCCGCTTCCCCGCGAATTTAAAACCACCGCGAACATTTTTCCATAACAGTAAGAGATTACAGTGCATGGCGCTACCGCGAAATTAAATCCACCGCGAAAAGTCCATTTTCCCGCAACCGCGAAATTAAAATTTAAATCCCCGCGAACTTTAATGCATTTACAGTAGCTTCAGTTTTCCATACATAGATGGAAAGCTATTGTGTTGTAAAAATGGAAATCATTCAAATTTCCCACCTAACAGTAAGTTAATGCAAACTTACGTTCTATGGCAAGCAGGTCGACATGACTACCGATGTCGCCGACATCTGCTGACGTTATGTAGGCTGCAAACTGGTAGATGGAGAAGACGTGTGGCTGGTCCTCTGTGAGCAGACCCTCCTCGCGGGGGTCGTAGTCATCTGTCATTCTCCGTATCAGCTCGGGGAGAACTGGGGAAAGGATTGGGAATGTGGAAGAGCTTAACTACACGATAAGCTATATTGCTTATTGAGTCTGGTTATGCTGAAAACTGGAAAGCATTCAATGTGTGCAAACCTTAACCAAAGTACGTTTCTCCTACACATCAATCCATATTCTGACTGTCAAAAAAGCATTCTATGGTGCATTACTGCGACACTATAAAAAAAGAATGGTCCATGGGCATTCATTAATCTATATACAGAAGTGTATAAAGAAGCAAATAAATACTGCACATTATAGTAATGTAATTATCATAGTAGTGTAATTATAGCTAGAACATCCTCATCATATCAGAACATGTCCTAGACTATGTTTTTGTACACTGATCACTATCACATTCTAAGTAAAATTAGTGCTTACCCTTGTCAGAGACATCTGTGTACTGTATTCTGAGGCGCTGTACATTCTCAGCCTCCATATAACAATTATAACAATTACTTGTTACTGACTTTGCACATGTCACATCACTATCTCATTCTAAATGCTTACCTTTGTCAGATACATCTGTGTACTGTATTCTGAGGCGCCGTACGTTGTCCACCTCCAGTTGCTGGTGCAGCTTGTCCATGGTGGTGTACAGTACTGTCTCCTGGCCCTGGCAACAGCAGTTCCAGAAATCCACTAGTCTGGGCTGGTCCTTTAGAGATGGACAGGCTACAATACAACCAGATGAATTGATGTTTATCTGTCAGCTGGTGCAACTTCTCTTTGGCAGCCTTGAAGACATCTAAGGATCTGTTTAAATAGTGTTCAGGGTGATGATGGCAGTTATCTCTGTTTCAACTGTTTGATCTGACCTAGGCTACATGTGTAATACCAAGTACTGTATTTCATAGCTTCCTACAATGTATGTGTATCCCAAAATTTCTGTTGGCTGGGGTTCAGTTGGATGTATGGATATTTTGTTATATGTAACATTTACTACATGCAATTCCACTAGGATATGTAATTTCGCCACTCTAAAATAAGTAAAAAGATACATCCAAACAGATCTCCAACCCAGTGTCCCCAGTATAATGCATTTCTGTATGCCTAACCTTTGCATACCTGGGGGTGCTGCTCTAAAGATCTCTCAAACCTACGGTTATTTCAAAGTGGCATACTTACGTAACCTGTCAGATTAGTGTTACTAGAGGTTACAAAAAGCTTATTTCTTGCTATTCTGCATATCTGTGAGCATCTCCCACCTTCCACTATCCCACACTGCTGCCTGTCCTCCTCCACCAGCACTCGGAGCTGCCACAGGATGGCTGCCTGCTTCTTCAGCTTGTCAAGGGAGTACATCTCTCTACATCTCAGGGGGCCGAAGGAACCCAGGTTCTGTAACAAGATATCACAACAGTTAGGGTGGGCCCGAAGGAACCCTGGCCAGGTTCTGTAACATGATATCAGAACAGTTAGGATGGGTCTGAAGGAACCAAGGTTCTTCAACAACATATCACAACAGTTACTTGCAGCATCTCCCTACACCTCAGGGGTCTAAAAAAACCAAGGTTCTGTAATATAAAGGGTCAATAAGCTAAAGTTAGGGTCATCTTTAAAACATGAGGCAAAAAAGAGACAAAACATAAGAGCTCCTGGAAATCATTATCTTTTCCTGCAAACCAATTAAAATTTCAATTCATCCCAAATAAAGTAATGTTATATTTATCTATTCAGTTTTGCTGACATTCTTGCCCTATCCTTTGAAGATAAACTGCCAAGTCCAATGTGAAACCAACTCAGTACTGACCCCTAGCAGGTGTTGACAGTACTGCAGGTGATGGACAAGTGCAACATCTACAGCTTCAATCCCCGTTGTCATGGGAACAGGACTGGAGTTCTGGCTGGCGCCCAGTCCGATGTCCTCGTTCAAGGACGCGGCCGAGGACTTCTTCTCCTGCATGACCTTGGAGGGGTCGAGCTGTCCGTTTGTGGTGGGGGGAGGGGGCGGGGGCTCTGTCGGTGGGGGTGGGGGCCAGTCGGGTTTGAATGTGCTAAATGTGAACCTGGAAGCACAAGAAACAGTCTTTGCTACAATCTTGTCAAAAACTATGCTATAATACTTAGTCTAGTGTTAAAGAAAGATTCATTGAAGCATTAACAACAGCTCTGAACATGCTAAATGTGATGTAGTAGCATTAAATACAGACAACTTTACTCAGACCTTTGTTACAGGCTATATGATATCAACTTGCAGAGCATCTGGGTATCATACTCAGTCTAATACCATATCAGAGTGAGTAATACAATTAGTTGAGATTTCAAAGTGACTTGTCTGAATGAGCTATTCTATTTCTATTTTTAATCTTACACAAGCTACAAGACAGCTTCTTGAAGAACTAATTTGAAATACATCTGTTACAATTAAACACATGTCCTGGTCACATATGCCCTATCAAAAGCCTAGCATGATATTCATTGTTCTTACTGCGAAGGTCTAGGCCATCCTCCTAACGCCCGGTCCCCAACGGCACTACCTTATAGGGCCCTGCTGTCCCAGGCCCTACCTACGGGTATTATGATTGTCGCCACAAACAAGCTGTCAACCAATCAGAGAACAGGCCTTCCTTGGGCTTGTTGTTGTCGCAAGCTGTCTTGCAAAGGCCGCTGGGAAGCTATCAGCCAATCATGTTACGCATTACCATGACTTTGTTTGCTCACCATGCCAACGCCCGATCCCCAACGGCTGACTGCCCATATAAGGGCAAGCTCATTAATATTCATAAGCAAGGCACCCCTAATAACCGAATACTGTGGCTGATTTGTCAGGGTTGATATCATAGGCTTTGCCGTGATTGTCAACCCTGAGTGTGAGGGTGGTCTAGGCACAAAAAGGTCCATTTGAAATCAATGGCTGATTCAATTTTTCTGGAAAATCAAATGACATCAATTCTTCTTACCCTCTGTCTGGCTCGCTGTCCAAGTCGCTCTCCTCCCCCACAAAGTTGAGGAAGTTGAAGCTCTCCAGGGCACTCTCCACAGACAGACTTATACTGGAACCACTGCTTCTTCTACTCACATTTGTCTGGTGAAACAACATGCATAGAATTAAAACAGAACTTAGATCTACCGTTTAAATGTGTGGTCTTTACATTTTGTGATATGTTAAATCTGTTTTTCTGGGGACTAGTCTGTCAAGGTGGATGTTATTCAGCACCAGGGATAGAGACAAGTGTCAGTGTAAATGTTATTCAGTGCCAGGGACAGGAATGGCAGTGTGAGTGTCATTCAGCACCAAGGACAGGACCAACGGTATCTGTGTAAATGTTTATCAGCACCAGTAATGTGGACAACTGTGTCAGGGTGAATGCCATTCAGCACCAAGGATAGGGATGGTAAAGTCAGTGTGAATGCCATTCGGCAACAGGGACAGGGATGGTAGTGTTCGTGTGATGGCATTCAGGGACAGGGATGGCGGTGTCAGTATGAATGTCATTCAACACCAGAGATGAAAATGTAATTGTGAATGTCATTCAGCACCAAGGACAGGGACTGTAGTGTCCGTGTGAATGTCATTCAGCACCAGGGACAGGGATGGTAGTGTCAGTGTGACTGTCATTCAGTATCAGGGACAGGGATTGTAGTGTCATCAGTGGGAAAATCATTCAGCACCAGGGACAGAGATTTTAGTGTCAAGGGACTGGGATGGTAGTTTCAGTGTAAATGTCATTTAGAACCAGGGAGAGGGATGGTAGTGTCAGTTTGAATGTCATTCAGCACCAAGGACAGGAATGGTAGTATCAGTAAATGTTATTCAGCAACAGGGAGGAGGACAACAGTATCAGTGTGAATATCATTCAGCACCAGGACAGGGTCAATAGTGTCAGTGTGAATGTCATACTAGCTATACCTTCTTTAATCTTTGCTGCAACTGTATCAACTCCTCTTCCAGCTCTTGCAACTCGTGGTACTGCCCCCTGTAATCCTCCAGAGCTATACTGAGGCAATGTAGGGCATGTTCCAGGTGGACAGTGGGGGTGACAGCGGTGGCTGGAAGAGCCCCCAGGCTGCCATTGGTTACCGTGACGGGAGGGGGGCCTGGCGAGGTGTCCATTTCCTCTAACATTGGCTCCTGAGGTGCGGTGTCCTGAGTGAAATAACTCTGGGAATAAGACATGTGCATAGAGAGTGATTGTTAACATAAGGCTGTTGTGTACATAGGAATGTTCTGAAAGTTCTACATGAATGAAATAACTGTTTTCACGATGCATAGAACATTTTCTCGTTGGTCCTTTGGTACTCTACCTTACCAGTGTGCCGAGGCGATACTAGTCTGGTGCAATGGCAGGTTGGGTGTTATTAAAGTTTACAAACAGACAAAATTATGACAACCAATTTTTCAGTGGAACAAATGTTTCTCAAAACTGCAAACCGAGTGCTTATGGCACTTCCTTGCAATGCCTGAACAGCACAAAATAACATGGGCAAAGTTTAAAGTAACTTTGATTAATTTAGTTACAAAATTAACATTTGACTACAATGTAAACAATGAATCCTGCACTAACAGTCACAAACGCTGGTCTATACAATCTGTAATAACATTTTTTTGTAATCTTATCCCTGCTTTATAAGCTTTGCTAGCCTTACAAATTTATCTATACACTTTCTGTTCATTTCTAAGAAAATCAAACAAATCCAAATTCATTCTAACAGCAGACAAAACACACCCATAATCACTAATCACTTCATGCCAAAAACATTCAGTACAAAAAAAAAAAAAAATCCAAGCTTAAACTTTCAACATTCCAACAGCACACCAACACACCACAGGAAAACAACAAAAATTCAAACACTGAACAACAGAAAAGTATATAAAACTCCATACAAAACCTGATACAGTTGTGACATGCTTATGAGAAAGTTGTATGGAGAAAGTGTACCAATAGCATATTCAACCATAGAGGTTCAACCTCTAGCAAGATAACATGAGCTGTACATGTACCTTTGCCAAGAAGGTTATATTCTAGGTGCCATTTGTGAGTGTGTGTGCGTGTGTGTGTGTGTGTAATTGCATAACAGTTTTGATATCTCGTGCTCTGGATATGATATAGTCGTGACTATTGAGCGGTAGATAGCTCTTACGGTAGAGAGTAAGTCAGGTGTAGGTTTGGACCCCCCTTTTGTATATGTAACGGTTACATGTAACTATATACTACTGGTACACTTTCTTCTGCAAAGGGTGCAAAGGATAATGGCAGGCAGCAAATACAAACACAACGACAGAAAGTATTAGTGATGTCACACAGCAACCCGTGAAGGTAACTAACCTTGGTAGCAACTTTGGCTGGAGGCTCAAACAAAGGCCTTAGTCTTCTAGGGTAAGAAGCAGACTAACAAAGGAGGAAGACAGCAAGTCAGCACTGGTTGCACACATGACATTACATGATTTTGTTTTCACTTTGAACTGTCAAGAAATCCATACTCTTGTCTTGAGCTGAACATTCTGCCATATCACCATGGGTATTGCATTAAGCACTTGAGGCTGTAAAATCACACAAAATGCTGCTACATCCAGCTTAACAAATGTCAGGGGTTGATTCATTTCGAAATTAAAATTGAAAGTATAAATTGGCCAAATATCGCACGATGAGTAGTACTATTCTCTATTTTGTATTCTCTATTTTGTTGATAGATCTGTAAACCCAACTTTGTTGTACAAGCAGAATTTGTTTGCAGGACAGATTAAGTTCATAATATCATGCAGCCAGCAATACTTGATATATTATTACAAATATTTTTAATTTCATTGATTGCCAAGCATATCTCTTTGAATTTACAGCAAATGTACTCCAAGCACTACAATTCCAATGATTTTGCTTGCACAGAAAAGAACAAGCCAATCATGGAATTTATTGTTGGCTTTCCTACATGCAGGTAGGTATCAAGAACGATCCTCATCATGTGCAAACTGCATATGGTTAGCATTGTTAGCAGTTGACAATATGCTTTGTTAAAATCTTTGCACTACATGCTTTGCAAGGAAAGATAAAGGAGAAGGGAAGGAAAGAAAGGTACGAAAGTACAGCTTAGACAATGTCTGATGACCTGTGGTGAAACTTGCACAATAAACACATAACTCTTGGACCACACCAACACACAGCATTGCTATTACTAGTTCCCAAGCAACTGGGCATAATTTTTCCACAATCATATCCAGCTGCTTGTTTAGAGTAACGTTTACTTGACATATCTTATTACCTGAATGTCTAGACCTTCATCAAAGTTGTTACTGTAACGTTACTTCATTCAGCATATGCAACACTAGCTGTTTTGTTCCTAATCAGAGTTGAAGCATACAGCCACACCTAGACACCCTGGTAAAAACTTTAAGTACATCTGCAGTTCTGAAATTTGTATGACCATCCACTCATAAATGCCAAAAAAAACATATTGCTTCATTTTGCAGCCAAGCTTTCAACCCTAACTTGGCATAAATTTAAGGTCCCAAAATACAATTCATCTTACTTTATAAGCTTCATATAGCATTTAACAAAAATTCCAGCAAGTTTTAGTTTAGTGCATGAGTTCCTTTGATCAATACACATCACTGGCTGCAAAATACACCCGATATTATTATGACATTTTGAAGGTCACACAAATTGAGAGGTAGAACCTAGCGGGTCGTACCATGCTGGAGTCGGGGGAGTTGAAGGATCCTCCGGATGACGACGATGACGTGAGGACAGAGTCTGCTGTGGAGTATCTCTTCCTGACGTGGGTGGATTCCTTCTTGGTTAACGACCCAAACCAGTCCTCTGTTTCCCTCTCACATGGGCTGGTGGGGAAAGGATAGTTTTAAACACATGTAGGTAGTGTGGACACAATCATTTACAATAATTACACATTCATGTCATCTAACATAAACATATACATGTACCTGAGGATACAGCTTATAATTGACAAATGTGCTTGAAAAGCTTTCCCTTTCTCATGAAAACAAGTACACCACTTGTAAATACATGTATCTCATTAGGTTTCTTTGCAAAAGTTGAAGATCTAACAAGTCATACATTTTGGAGACATCCTCGAACAAATATATTCTGCTGGATTGATTGTAGAAGAGAGTGCTACAGAGATATTGAAATTTGACATTTATAATAACCTTTTGCATACCGTCACAATGTATGGTAGATAATATGGCTTCAGCTATTTACCAAGCATTGGCATGTCTAATATGTATGATTCAACATACAACTGTAGAAACCTTTCTGTGACATAGCATAGGTACATGTACGTTTAAACCAGGAAGCAGCGCCTCACCTCCATTTGACTATGAGCTGCAGCTTGAGGGTTCCCGGATCGTTGACGTTGATTGTTAGAACCTGTGGGACTGGGTTGTACAAACCCTTGGTCTCACACGTCATGTTACCGATCACCACTGATCTGCCTAACGTCTTCACCTCAGACACCTGCAAGGAGAAAAGGAAAAAAACAACCCTTATAAGATAACAGTTGGACCAACTGAAATGATGTCACAGGCAGATGAACCAGATTAGGTACATGTACCAAACTTTTGAAAGCATTTTCAGTGCTAAAATCAAACAAATTTGTAGGCTGATCACAATTATTGGACCTTTTCTGCACAAGTTTTCTACATGGAAAGATAGGGTACGAACATCTGTTTTAATTTTTTTCTTCCAAAATGTTACAGCAGCTAGATGTTTAGCGACAAGCTAAATTTTTTGTATGAATATCAATTAAGAAATAATTACAATTCTAAGAAATCTTACCTTAAAGTTGAGCATGTCTGCGATGAGAGGTTGGAACACCACCTCCTGATTGTCCCACACCTGTGTCAGGTCCCGTTCTACCCTCCCTCGTAACCTCCACTTCTGTGGGCCGTATCTCACCAGAACATCGTAAACATCACCCGGACATAGCCGCGCAAAACCCGCCATACCTGCAACAGGAGTGTGGAGACAGGAAATAAGATAATTTCTAACCCTAACTCTTTCAACCTGCCCACACAACCTTGACTTCTGTGGGTTACATCTCAACAGGATATTCTAAATGTCACCTGGACACAGACGGACAAAAAATGCTGTTACCTGGGACAGTAGCAGACAAAGCATGTCACAGCTTGATTATAAACAAAGTTGTGGACAAGAAACAACCTACTTGCAAGGATTTAACGAAAACCAGAAAGACTACAAATGTACATTGTAATTGTGCAACTTAACGATATGAAGTTAGCATTTTTGAAAACGTATGTTATTTTAGGTCCATTTGGCTCATGCTTATTTGCCATAAAACAGAAACATTTTCAACTAATGACTCTGGTAAACAATAACATTTTGATTTCTACATATTGCTTGTATCTGTTTATTTTATGAAATCACAACATAAAAAAGAAAACTACCAACCTTTTATCCTCATCTGGAAGCTACCTAACATCTGCTCTAGTTCCCCCTCTATTATACACATCATCTGGAGGGGAAGACAACACAAACAAGATGTTACTCACAGTATCAGATTTCCTGCATCTCTTAAGACACCTAACTTTAAAGGAGTATCTAAAAATCTGGTTGATCTAGCAGCTTATTTGTCGTTGGCACTACTTCGGACACAAAGATATACATGTACCAGCCAGAATGTCTACCATCTATACATAGATAGATAAATCATTGGGTAATAAAATTTAATGTCAAGGAGAAATGCGGGCACTCGGTACTGAGCAACACCTTTTACAGTCAACATAACTCTATTCTTGTAAAACATGATTCAATTAAGACCAGAAAAGTGAACAAAATGGCCAAATTTTGCAGAAACACATCCACAATTTCCCATTTTACATAAGATGTATCACCAGTGCAATGACATGCTCACATGGCATATCTTATTCTTTACCAAATCTGACGTGTACATTCTATAGTAACTGTTCTATACTCAGTAACTTGTTCTTTTTGCAGATTGAGAAAATGAACTTATCTGTCAGCTTAATCTTTTGAGCAGCAACAATGTTATACACTGAAGCTTCCATACTGAACAGATGGGGAGGCTGGTTCCTTTGCCAACAAGTCTACATGTCCATAGCTCGTGTGATGTCAGGATAGTTAATTTCATTACTGCATATTTTCAATTCTAATTAGATATATGCAACATAAGGGCCATAAATCATAATATACATATCCCAAATGGGAAGTCATTGTTTGCTTACAATGTGGGCAAAATGAAAATTTAAGTTCATCAAACAATGCACCTGCCCTAAATCCAATTCCAAACCAGATGTTCCATTCTCACTACTTGCATACGCAAGAAGTATGGCTGGCTTAAATCTTGTGCAGTATTGCCAAGAGTCCCTCCCTGCTGGCTTCTTTAATTGCATCTCCGATACCAACTCCTGGCAGTGCACAAAGAGGTCCCACAAAATTTAGTGCCAGCACTTCAAAAGTCTCCAGAGTTTGGCAGGGCTCCCAGAGTGTGATGTAGTGGCTTCACATGGCTTAATGATAGAAATATAGATTTTTCTCAAGTTGACATGCCAAGACTTTTATCAAAGTTCTAAACTTGTCTGTTATTAGTGACACCCCCTTTCCACTAGAGCCTGCTGAGTGGCATGCTGAGCAATCAAAGATTTGACAAATCACTTAACAAAACTTCAAAGAATGAGTAATAGTGTTTCATTGTCTCTTAAATCATACTTTTACATCTTTGAAATCATGGGTTACACAAATCCAATTTTGGCTGCTGTACAGTCACTTAGCCATCTAGTGAAAAGGCAGCCTGAGACTGGGAAGTCAATTTTTTCTAAAACTTCACAGAACTAACAGCCATCAGCAGCATGTAGGGCCTCCAAAATGGTAGAAAAGTTTTAGAGAAAGGTCCTCAGCTGTTGATTATTATAGTCGGCAGGAATGAGCAGGCCTGTTTAATGAAGCTGAATGCTGAGTGCTAAGGAGTATGACTACAATTGCTTCTGTCAAAAGTCTGGGGTGTGACTTGGCCAGGGATCAAACTCCTGATGACCTACCAAGTGCAAGCCAAACAATCTGCCCACTTTTATTGATGAAGGTTAGACATCTGTTCATATGCATAATATCAATTAGTTAGGAGACAAAATCCTGCTCTCCAACGAGATCTCTTCAGTGTCACTGATGAAAATTTCTTATGGATGTTGTTTAAAACGTCTGACGATTTCCAAAATCATAATATGCTGTTGCTTGAGTATTTGCTATTTGGCAAATTTGCTCACTTGGCATAGAGCTCAGGTCAGGGCAAACTGTCCTGTAGATTTTCAAGCGCAGTATGCACAAGGGCAGAATGCACTGGAAAGGTATACAAGTGCAAACTTTATTGTACTTGTGTCATTTGGCCTCTAACCACTGAAGAAGCTATACATAGTGAAACCAGTTTGGCCAACAGGCTGAATAAAAGTTCAAAACTTGAACTATGCGGCTCCAGATGTCTTACCGAGGGACGACTGCAGTGTGTAAGATGTCGGTAGCTAGGGGATTGAATCCACTTTACTATACATGGCATAGAGCTGTAATGTGTTATCTTAATCATCACAAGGATCGAGTTGATAGTCACAGAGTACAGAGAAAGTACAGAGGCATTCCTTCCCCACATGTACTTGTGTCTCAAGTACAGCAACGACATTCCTTCCCTACATGTACCTGTGAACACTCCTTGAAGCCAGACTTGACCTCCGACAGGCTCTCCTGGGAGTGTCTACTGAAGGACTGGGAGTGTCTGGACCTGTTGTAGGCATTCACCATGTTTCTGGCTCCTGGGTGGGGAGGGGGGCAGGGGTTAGAATGTACTTTTTAAACAGAGTAGTCATTACAGTGGGAGTGAACCATGTCACCACCAAAGGGCATACTTTGTGGGTTTGAAAAGATGGATGAGAGTTATAAATCTAGTTTACTATAAAGAGGAATCCTTGCAGATGTGAGCCAGATGTTCTGCTGTGTAGTGCCTTATAGTCAGTGGTGACATTAAATTTCAATGAACAAGCTCATGAGTTAGCAAGTCATCATTGCACCAACTCATACAAACATGCATATATGACTGAATCATATACATTTGTATGATATATATATATATATATATATATATATATATATATCATATACTGGTGTGTACATATATTATAACATCTCTACAACAAAATATGGATCCTCCTCCAACAGGAAAATTCATATACTTTTGCATCTTAAATAACTCCTATTGTACCAAAAGAAATGTCTATGCCTTGTGAGATGCAGTGCAAGGGTAAGAAAACAACCCACCTTCCCTGAGTCTCTGGTGGAGATTGTAAGCTTCTGCAAGTTCCTCTACCTGGAGAAAAGTAAGACAGGACACTTAAGCAGTGGTAGCTGCCCTTAAGTTTGTTACCAACAAAAAATCTTATCCTCTAAGTGTGTGAACTGACAATAGATCTATAGATAGTGTACAATTACAGTACAAAGTAGTGCTACAAAACAACATGTCATGTATCAACACTGTCATGAAATAACACTTCATTTACTAACAATTATTTGATAGTGGCTTTGAGATCCGGAAGAAAAATCACCTTACCTTTGTATGATGATACTCTAGTCTTCTGATATATCTCTCTGTGGCTTTGGTTTGCTTGAAAGTGCAAAACAAAGTTTCTTAAAGTTAGATTTTGCCTTTCACTAGACAAACAATGAGTGAAAAGGAATGTAAGAACGTGTAAGAAATTATTGTTAATCATTGCAATAATTGTTAGTATTTGTCATATCTATTGCATTATTTAAAAGAACACCAACCATACACCAAAATTAGTCAAATGTGAGATAGAAGCACTGCAACTGGAAAATCTGATCAATTTATTATTCTGATAGTTTGCAGCAAAGTATGATAAGTGTATCAAAGTTTTTAAGGGGGTGAGAAGAACTCCTATGCTGCAACATATTTGAAGTAGATCTTGGACAATCTAAAATTACATTTCCACAGCCTCTAGGCAAGTGGCTAGGCAAAACACAGGGTTATTAACTCATCAAAGGTAGGGAAAAAAGGAAAGAGCAGTTTTGGCACAAACCTTATCTAAGTCATAGAAGAACCCCTGGTTCAGCAGCAGAGACAGGACAGGGGAGATGAAGAGAGATAATCACAGTTTAGATCATGCATAAATCATGTGCTGGTGTCCTACAGAATAAGCAAGGCTATAGAGAAAGAGTTGCTATTGACTGTTCCACTTTCTGTAACAGCTTTAAGATATTCCCATATATACACATAAGGTAATGGTGCATGTCTAAACAACTCACAATGTCATGGACATGACATTGTATCATGTAAAAGATCATCATTCAATATATTACAAAGCTGGGAATCATAAAGATAACTATTAGTACATGTACACTTCATCTTTTAAATCTTTTATGGTCTTATTAGTGACCAGACTTACCACATCTAAGCCAACAAGGCAAAACCCATAATATACAAACTTTAAGGTTCTTTTCATTTATCCGGCTTTGAAATTTACGATCAGATTCCACAGACGTCCTGCACTCTTCCTGTTGCCAGTTGCAAAAGCAATTTTACGACAAGCTTTGCCAATCCGACCCGGCAATCTCCGACAATCCTCTAAACTGGTGGACTCACCGCGGTGCGCCACGGCGGAAATCAATACAGATTTGATGAGTGCATACATAAGTCATGTCGGCAGTGCCTAAAAATGTCTGCCTATGGCTCCTGCGGGACGGGGCTGGGGAAAGTAGCCGGGATTGGACATTGATTTTTAGGCAGGGAGAAATGAGCGGGGAATAATGTGCTGATGGATCATCAGGTCCATTACAAACATAGGTCACTAACGATGACCAGCTATGGGAAGGACGTAGGATATTGATAAATATGGGCAGAAATCGGGGCTCGTCATATTTGATGTATGAGCTGTTATGTACGAGGTGTATGTGTGCCACTAAGGACTGGCTTAAGTTGTCTGGAAGAGTTTGGTTAGGTACTGAGTTCAGTGGGGTATTGTGCATGAGTGTGTGTGTCTGTGTCTATAATTATACATTTGTACATGTACATATATGTTTGTGTGAGTGTGTTTACCTCTGTGTGTATCACAGTGCATACATAATATTGTATATTCTATGCATGCATGCTTATGTGTGTGTGTGTGTGTGTGTGTGTGTGTGTGTGTGTAAGTTTGTGCGCAAGTGTGTGTAATTGTGCTTGCATGCTAAGGTGTGCATTTGTGTGGACACTGTGTCTACATGCCCTTGAGTGTATGTACATGTGTCATGATCATGGAACATGTGTGCAAGTTCTTTGGATAAAACTATGAGTTTACAATCCAGCAATGGCAAGATGGCACAGAAAGATCCTTCCATTCATTCCTTTACAAGTACACTGGTAAGGTTCTGAAGGCAAGGTAATCATTTTAAAAGCAGATGCAAACAAGGTAACTCTAATGACTTATTGATGTACTCAGGGGAAGAAAAAGATGGTATCTTACAGACTATGCTGGATTTCAGATAAGGGCTGCTAGTTCAGGTTTGCTTTCAATATTTCAGTAACGAACAAAGTAATGAAGTTTGGGATAAGAATTGATTTTGGCACAATGTTCCCTTGGTAGGTCTATAATGTAGGGACGGAGCTATAGTCATAAAGAGTGTAACATGAGAATCAGTAATGTGGACATATATTTGGATTCTCCTATTCTAGACAATAGTAATAATAGTAATCTATAAAGAGCTGCAGCCACATTGCCAATGGTGACACCACTATTTCTACAAAGGGATACTCTTAAAACGAGAAATTTAAGATTATGCAGAGCAAGACATATTTGCAAATCACTGTACAATTTAGGACGGGAATGCTGGACAGCAAATATAATTTCAAAGTCAAAAAAGAAATAGCTCCTGCTATAAAAAGTTCATACTGTATGAAGCCTCTATCGTGGGGGCCCACTATAAGAGTCATTGAAATATATAGGGACTACAAGACACTCATATACATGTTCTTTTGACAAATATCACCTTTAACATTGATGATTCAATCAATTATTCGAATGATACCTGAAACATCTGTTTCCAATTCAAGTTGCTTAGTAGTAAACGTAACAATTAAATTGCAAATTCAAATTCATTGACATATTTTGATTATAATCATCCAAGGCAATAGTGTAAATTGGGCTGTCACTGAAGCATTATTCAGCCTGTTTAGACAGATTGTATGAAGTCAGTTGTATGATTACTGACAGCAGGAGAGGAGTACCCTAGGTTATAGGTCAGTGGATACTGATTGAGAAGGGCCTAATAGATAATACATAATTCTAGTCAAGTCCTGTCAGATAAATATGCATGTTTGCTCTGAACAATAGCATGTACCAGGCTTACATAGAAAATTGAACAAATTGGTCAAAATAGGGTATATCATATCAGAGAGCTTGGGCGCATAGATAATTGGAGTTTAGATTTGTCCATTGATTGCAAATGGTAAATATTTCATTCGATGGTCAGCAAACTCTTGTGGTCAAGTCCTAATATTTTCTAGTTAACATGAGACTCACAGTGCAGGAGTTGTTCCTGGTCAGTGTGTCTGTATCCCCCTTGTGAGCCTTCAGGTCAGCAAGTTCTGTCCGCTGGCTTTCTATCAAGTCACTGGAGAGAATAATAGAAAGGAGTAATGAAAATGCTGTCAATATGTTAATAACAGTCAGTGTGCCTGTGTTTAAAGGCGGCAAACACTGAGTGACATGGAAAATATGAAACAATTTAATAGCTCAACAAATTCCAAAATAGGGAACAAATTTATTCATATGTTTTCTGTGTTTTATTTTCCAATATATTCCAATCATGAAATCAAGGCTTACAAAAATCCATATGTTACCACTCTTTGCACAGTGAACCAGTGAAAAGATGGCCCTACAAATATGGGGTTAATACACTGAAAAAATGCCTTGACCTTCATACTAACTGTAGTCAAATAATTGGTGGAAGTGGTACATGTACACTCCTATATGCAGCACCACGCACTGGCGCACAGTTCATTAACAGGGACTTTGCAGCAGTCTTTGCCAAATACTTCAATAGCAGAATCGATTTCCATTCCAGCGGGGCAAGGAAGAAAGAAGGGTCGGTAATCCATATAAGTGGCCAACATTCAATGGACTCATGAGGTGGAAAAATGGACAAATGATCCCAGCAAACAGAGCTCAGTGGGTGATACTCCAGGCCACATCTTTGGGATCACACTTTCAACAAGACTTTTAAAGACACTTTTTGGGACGATTTCAATTAAGAATCATGGGTTATTGGAAAATCTCTGAAGGTCATTCATTTTGATTAGATCTTCCAAATCTGTAATATCCTATAGCTTAGGAATTTTTCTTACAAAGTCATTTTCCTTTGATCCATCTACTGCCTTCCACTTTATTGAAGATCTCCCCATCAATATTTTGTGCATCCTCCTCTAATCTAAGTTTTCCTACTTCTCCTTTGATTGATGAAAAAGCTGTCAGTTGCAAAAGACCGTTCAATAGCAGCAAACTCGACTCTCATACAAATGTGGAAGTGAACTTTTCTCAGCACTTCTGAATACATGTCCACCTGACAGTGTACAAGTGACCACCTCTACAAAAGCATGGCCTAGGGCAAGGTCTACTTTCTGGCTTTCCATCACTGAAGAGAATAACATATTAAGCACAGTCAAACCTCAGTACAAGTGACCACCTCTACATTGAGCATTAAATGTGTGACTGTATACACCACCTGGATATTGCATCCACTTTTTGGTGGTCCTTAAATGACTTTTACCAATGGCCCAAAAATCCTGTCTACATGTAGAACTTCTAGAAGGATCTTGAATACATTTTGTATATGGTGACCACTTGTCCATAAAGACCGAATGTTATTGGTCCCCAGAGTGATCTTTTAGGGTAGATTTTACTGCTATTTGGTACACCCATAAATAGATGATGCTGCCCCTCAACAGCCCTTCATACAATTTCAAAAGGAAAGTGTTGACAGTGCACGATGACCAAGCCCATGATGTCAATCCCAATTCACATTGCATAGCACAGTTCAAACAACCACTTCTCTTAACTGGCAGGGAAATTGCTTGGAAATGAGAACATATTGGATCCCAGTAATGTCCAATGTACCGTGCCCTTGTGCCAACCCCCCAGTGATAAAAGCCTGCCTTTATTGCACTGCATGGTCGGCATGCCTGGTCTGCGAAACATCCTGTGGAGCCATGCCAAGTGGCAAGGAGTCAGGATGACTGTATGTACAGGTATGCTCACAATGTTCAACTGGTTGGGTATGGCTACATGTTGTACATCACTGATTATTCTTTTATCAGAGAATGGACCCAAGTGAAAAAAAAAACCTACCCAGAGCACTATAGCATAGCCTTATCTAATGTCAAGTCTAATATAATCCCGCCAGGTAATCTATGCCAGTCATATTAAAGAAAATGTGCATCAGATTCTGTAATCCCTGAGGTTTGCATCCATTTTAGATATCCAGGTGTTCAAGACATTCTTGAGAAGGCCCTGATAATTTGGCTGTCTTAGTGAATTATGAGAGTCTACATTACATAACCCAGTTGTGCAACCAACTGCAGCATTTGTGGCAAAGGTCACTGTTGTTGTAATAAAACATTTTGTACATATTGAAAGTCCTAACATAATGTGACAACTTTTTGGTGGTCCCATGGATATTTTTTTTCCTATTGACAAAGGAATTAAGAATTCTATATGTAGTGACCACCTGTCCACATACACCAGATTTCATCAGTACATTGAGGGGTCTTCTTGAGCAATTTTGATTGTACATCATTCTACAACAGTACTGATAGCAGGTGTATGGTACTACAACTTGAGCAAAAACATGTCATGATCTGTGATGCAGAAGGACCCCTTCTACCACAATATCAGGACAAACCTTTTCATTTTCAAGATGGGATGAATGAAATCAACCTTTCAGGCCTTGGTTCCTGAACTCAGTCTATTAGTACATAAGCAGTACTTTACATTTACCTTAAACCTCTTTTCAAGCTTGTGAAGATCTCGTTGACTCTGTTAGGCCTGGGCACTTTTGGTCGTCTGTGACTGGGGCTCTTGAAGTTGAAGACCTTCGCTTCAGTCCTCTTGTTCATACCTGCAACTACAATGTACAAGCGAAGTTGAAGACCTTTAAGTTAGCTTCTGTCCTCCTGTTCATACCTGCAACTACATTATACAGTAAAAGTATAAATTATACATTTGAATATGTACACCAGTATGAAATCAGGTATCATACTACCGCAATTACATGTACCTCGTGCCAAGGGAGTCCATCTATGTTCATTGCATGTATCTAAATCTTCCAAGGGAAACCATTTTATATGCCCTGGCAGTTTAAAACCTCTGAGTGATTTTGCCCATAATGTTTATTTGTCCATGAGGATATCCTAACCTTAAAAGTAATGGGTCTTGTAGGTAAGTGAGAGTGAGTGAGTGAGTGAGTGAGAGGGTGGTTGAGTGGTTGTTTGAGTGAGTGAGTGAGTGAGTGAGTGAGTGAGTGAGTGAGTGAGTGAGTGAGTGAGTGAGTGAGTGAGTGAGTGAGTGAGTGAGTGAGTGAGTGAGTGAGTGAGCCTGTACCTGGGCTGCCGAAGCTGGAGACCCGTTGTGATAGGAAGGGATTCTGCTCGTGTTTGAACCCTCCGAAGGAGTGGCTCCGCTGGACAGGGGTGCCGTTCTGGCCATGGCTGTTGGTCACGCGCTCCGTCAGGGACATCTTCAGCTCAGTCGTCTAACTACACTGGGAAAAAAAGACACCATCACAATAAGGAATTGTCGTTCACTACATACGTTGTATGACATACTGAGACAGAAACAACATACATACATGTGTGCATCAGAAAATTAGAGCTTTAACAAATTGTCATGTATTGATCATTAGGACTTCCCTCCTAGGACAAAACACTTATTCAAAAAAATGGTACCTCAATCAGGTGATATTAATGATCATATCTTTCATATGAGATTGCACTGGTATTACAATGTACATCATCATCATTATCTTTCCTGAAAATTATGCCTTGCAGGACAAGGACAAAAAACTGTACCCATTATTTGTTATATATTATTTAGAAAACAGGCATAGCAATTATATGGTACACCACAGGCATTGCTAGACTGAAATCATTTTTAGTTGGAATGATAATTGATATACCCTTTTTATGACATACCTTGGAAAAGTCTAAATATGGATAATCAAACTTGACGGCCCTGTCTAAAGTCTTATTATAAAATTAAGACATGGGTAGTTGATAGACGGTAGATGGTAATCTTCTTGAAACTAGTCTCATGCCCTTATCTCAAATGGCCTATATTTTGTTTCATGCATTCTGACATGGCACTCAGGTAGTCATCTATAAAGCACATATCAAGTCTTCACAATTCCTATTCTACACAACACCTAGTAAGGTATTTGTATTCTTTCCCTGTTTAAAGTATCAGAATTCATATCATGCTGAAAGACTTTTCCATCAAAATGATGAGTCTGGCAGGGCCCTTTTTATGCCCCACCCCAGGGAAGTCTGGGGTTGGATAATCAGACTTGATGACCGACAGAAATCGTAAAGATAGGCCAGCTTGGCTCTTATTGCAATATTCTAATGACCTATACAAAGTCAATGTATTTCTTTTATGAGCAATCGTTTAATCAATTTTTTTTTGCATAAAGCTAAGAGGACAGAAAACCGACACATTGAGTATCAAGTAGATTCTATATCTAACTTTAAACAATTTCAATTAGAGCCAATGCTTCCTTGGTTTATATTCCTTTACTTAGAAGCATCATAATTACATCGGAAGCTCTCCTTCAAGGTGCCCTAAATCCATACCTGATTCATATACATGTAGTCAGTGCACACAGGCAAGGTCACTAACTAGGTCAACCTCAGATGAGGCTGGACACGACCAACAAGGGAGCCACAATGATATCATCTACTTTGGCGATTGCACTGGTTACAGTGCGCATCAATGAGAGATTGGTCTAGTCAATCTGCCCACCATTTGATTTCCCTCTCTGCCATTGCTTTACAGTCCAGGTGCGTTAGAGACGCAGCTAAGGTATACACAGACTGACGGAGGCTAGGCTAACTCAGCATTTTATAACAGTTCATCAGTTTCACAGAATTTGTAGGACAGGCCATTTGTTTTTTGCTATATGTACACATACATGCAATAATATATGCAAAAGGTCAATCAATAATTAGAAGTAGCAACAAGTCTGTTGAGTAAGAAAATGTGCCTATCATTTTGAAAATCCTGTTTCTGTATAATAGCAATGTTTTCTCAAAAAGTAACATACTAAGTGTTTTCCCATACATTCTGATTACTTTATTTTCTAGAAAAAAAAAAACCCTACCAAAACCACCATCCAAATGTACGTGTATATACTCTGGTGCTACCATATTCAAAGTATCAACCAACAGTGAAACCTGACCCTGTTATGTTTACAATGCACCTTGGGTTGGTCATGTGTTTCTTGATGATGTAAGCAGAAACTACAATGTACCTCTAGTCTAGGACCTCTGGCACAGTGGCCGGCCAGACTCTATAAATAAAGTTTGTACCCATTGCACCATACCAAATGAACATATCATAAAGCAATCTTTTACACATTTGTCAAAGCAGACAGGCAGCAACCATATCAATGGAAAAGTAAATAATAACATAAATAAGCTGAACATCCTGTGTTTTCATGGTTAGGTGAATCTAACTGTAAACTGTGTGGGTCTGTAGTCTGCTAAACAAACAAGAGGTGGGAGTTTCTGGAGTAGTGTTTAAGTAGGCTTTAAAGGGTTTTGAAGTGACTGCACTACTGTTTGAGAAGGTGCTTAAACTTAAAGACACATTAAAAGTGATCATGCTCTGACACTACAACTACCAACACAAACATAACATAGCAGAGACATAGTAGACTGGAATACAGGTCAATACTGCAAGCCCATTGTAAAATTTGAGTAGATTTCAATAGATACAACTAACATCAAAATCCAAATTTACTTGCTTGTCCACAACACAACACAACACAACACAAAACATTCCTTATCATTTTCACTTGCAAGGAGGGCCCAATTGTGCCTACATGTTTCAGCCAACAGTTATCCTAGTATCAAAAGGCCAGGGTAAAAAAATGTAAAATAAAATTGAGTGCAACAACAGCAGTTCCCTTTCACATGTAATTCATTGTGAATGTACATCCAAGATTACAGTATTTCAAGCCACTGAGTTTCAAACGTATCTTCACATTTTGAATAAAAAAATATTTATACGAGTGCTAGTACTTAAAATAGGAACCCCTTCATTGTCAGAGCACATATTAAGTACCTGTAACCTCCAATTTTGTTTGCAGGTAACAGGTGAAACTGCAGCTAAAAAATTTACACACCTGTTGTCATGACCCGATGAGTTGTCCTAGGTTGTCCCTATCAACCTTGGTTTACAGCAATTATTCCAGATAATTGACCATAAGTTGCCAAGCAATAGGTCGGTGCATTTATACACATCACAAGTGCACGCAGGGATGGTAGAAAGGGACAGGTTTTGATCGTTACAAATAGCTGGAATTTCAAAAGACTTCTTTTTCTTTTAAACACATTGTTTCTACTAAATAAGTACATGTACTTATAACATATCATTGTCCAAATAAAAAGGAATTAATTACAAGAGCAGGGACGAATGCATGTCACCTTGGCCAGTTTGCGCATGCTCCCAATATCTGATCCACCATTGTCATTGAAGAAATTAATTATATGTAAATTAATGACCATTCAATGAGCAATCACCTTGTGCACAAGAAAACAAAACATCGACTCTAGCTCTAGGAAGGGAGTTATTGATTTGATTTGGTCTGATGTCAAAAGGTAAACTAAAAAGCATCGTTTGTAGGCCCATATTACAGCACTTATCTGAATTCTAAACCATGGAATGATTGTACTAAAAATAAACTGAAGCCATTTCTAGGAAAAGAGGATTGAGTTGTAAGACTATCAGGTAGAATTAGTATTACATTTATATTTAACTTATAAATGTAATAAGCCTACAACATATGTAATCCTCAGCTGAAAACTAAGCCATCACATGACCAGGAAGTAATTTTCAGGGAAGTTTGACTTTGAAAAAAAAATGGAACGGTATGTTGAATTGTTGTTCAAAGAAAAAGTGCACCTCTGTTTTATATGTATGTTGGGTGTAAAGAAGGCCTTACTAAAGGCTAACCTCAGTCAGTATAAAATCATATGTTTGGGAATGTTTCAAAAGAAAGGTTTAGAGCCAGGATATGTACCTTTACACCTGCGTTGTCTCACCTGTTCACACCTGTAAACCATAACACACCTGTTCCTCCTGCAGGTATCCAACCATGACATGACCTTCCCACTTGTAACATGACACCTTGGGCATTTGCATGCAGAATTCTGGCACTGTTAACATTTTGGAGAACCATGATGGATGATTGTCTATGGTGGCATGAATACCTTTGGTCATTCCTGATCACAGAAATGATCAAGTAATTCTTCTTGGGAGTTGATGGATTTGGATGACTGCATGGCTTCTATGAATTTTATCTGTTTGGTTTTCAACTTCGTGTCATGCCTGACTAATTGAACCAGAAAATTAACCTGGTGACTTTTGGTCATAGCCCTGTAACTTTGAATAAGCATCAGTAAGATCCTTTTGTCTTACTTATAATCAATTTGTCAACCCAACCCAAACCCTTCCAAATGTCTCTACATATAAACAAGATGTAATCTAAACAGATCTCTGAATGGAAAACTGAGTATACTATACAACATAGATGCATACTATTAGTATGTGCATGCTCTTGTTTTTTCAACAAAAAATGAAAACTGAATGTTTATACAGGAATTAAAACTAGTCATGGGCTTTAAACATGGAAGTTGAGGTAATTGTAGCACAATACTGGACAAGCAAAAGGGGATCAGCTGATTCTTGGTATTATTCATGAATTATTCATTTGGTTCCAGTAAATTCTTGATGTCAGTCATGAGTTCTGGATTACACATTAGAATTCTGTTGCATGTGGCACAGTGACATATGATATGATAATGCAAGGACAGACTACAGATACATTTGGAGATTACCTTCCTTATGAATATATCAAGCTACATAAATAGCTTTCAACTTGAAATTTAAGTAAAATGAACCGAAGATGGCTTTTCAAGAAGAAACAAAAATAATCAATAGCTAGGAAGCATGAAAGTCACTACATTTATACTGAACTTCATAAGTTGTTTATTTACCTTTAGCAATGAATATTTGTACCTCAGACCCACAGTACATATTAATAGTATCAGACGGACTTGTTTGTGGACTATGGCATTATGGCACGTCGTCAAGACAAGACATTGTTATGGGACAAAAGCCTTAGCTTCCCTGTCAAGATTATGTCATAAGAATATACATATTTAAGATCATTGACACTCAACTTTGACACATATTCTAACTGATACACTATGCAGTATGCCTGTCAATGAACCCAGTGCTATGTATAGCTCTGTACTATCCCTTACAAATTGTAGAGTCTTGTACACATGTATGCTATGTATATATTCATAATGACCTTGGCATCTAATTTTTTTCAACTTCACATAAAAGACAGTTGTTACTAACCTACCTCAAAAAAAGACAAAAGGAAACCTTTTGCTGGGCTGTGAATGTGGACAATCTAGTACGAGCTCACCGTGCCTCACCAGAAAAACATTACGATGACTAAAGTGCATGTATCATAATGTACGTGTTCTGCCTGTGGGATGTTTGTTTCGGTCACTCTGCAAATTTGATTTTCTTCTGTTTGCTTTAGGGGCGTGCAAACGTACCATAGACAGTCATCCTTATACAATCTGCTCATACTCACAAGATAAATGTGACTTTGATGAGTATTATATTTGCCAGTAACTTCATCATTTGGGGTAATGCTGAGCAATCGCGTGTACCTGTGCTGATAGTGCTAGCCACAATACATTAGTTACTATCATAGCTATTTTCCTACATTATTATTAATCAAGTTTTACATTACTGTATACACTCTATCACTATTGATCAGCAATTGAAAGAAAACAGCAGATACTACTTCAGAAATGATCAATGAATGAATATCACAGGACACCTAGTCACCTACAACAAAAAATACAAGATTGACCTATTGAACTCTGTTATCATATAAGGTACACATTATCAACACTGTCTACTGTATCCTAGAACATGTTACCTTGGGGACACCATGCAAAACTTGTAACAAATGTCAGAGCTATATAGTCATAGTGTTTCCAAAACATTAGCACAAGGATGTGATAGCAAAAACCAACACAAAAATATACAAAATATCTCATGATCAGCAAGATATGATGATGATCAAGAAATAGTTTGAGGCTTTGGTGAAAGTTCTGCAAAAAAACAAAGCAAAAACTAGTCTGCACTATTAAAATCATATATATGTGACCAACAGCAGATATAAATTGTTTTCCTTACTGTAGATATGTTTACATAAACATACTTTGTGGTGGATTATTTTTTCCGCATGCTGATTCTCCAATCATATTTGATATGTAGTACATGTATATAGACCTCAAAGACAAAGTCCAACATAACCATGGCACAAAAACATATGACATTTCTATATTTGTTGTTTTGCTCTTTGACCCATTTTCATTAGCTTCAAAAAACAACAGCCTGGATTTCTCTGGAACAAAAATATTGCCTGACTTTGGGCGAGTGGCTGCAGTTTCCGCAGACCAAACTTGGGACCATGTTGGGTCTGTGCCCAACTCCCTCCCTCCAGGGGCAATCACAGGAAGTATTTCAAACCTTAGGTCTCACAGCTGTTATCAAAACATTACTGGTCAATTCTCAGAAACATTACCATGGCTGAATGAATGTCTTGCAAGTTCTTTGACTAAGTTGGAGAGTTTCTTGAATGATTCAGAGAAAATAATATTGTACCAACCTGCATGTGCTTACAACAAAATGACCTGGAGATACATGTACGAATCCTTCAGAAAAATGATAAGATTCGCTGTTGCGTATGATTGACTGCTTCCCCATAACATGGCATGCGCAAGCCATCAACTTGACTTGGCCAAGTTCAACATCAAGTCTACCAAATATGGAGGCCGTGATGATTCAATCATTTCCAGAAGACACATACTTAACATGCAAACCAGCATTGACCTCATGGTGTAGACATTCACACTGTGTTAGCAGTGATAACTCATCCCTGTGTCCTTAAATGTGGGGTCAATATCAACAACCAAAGGTACAAGGATCCTGAGGTGGAAGTTTCTTACACTGTACTTATTCAGGGGGAAAAAATCACACATATTTTACTTGAGGTATGAACATTGCAGATGCCATATAAATTGGAGAATTCCTGAGAAGGCCTCAATAATACACTACCTAATAACCTGAAGTGACACTCAGGTATGTATTCTTCAAGCAATGAAATATACCTTGTGCGTGGAAGAATGACAGAAACCAGGTGTGACTGGTTGTTCGGGTGGCCTAAAGCTAGACATGATATACTAAACACTGTACTTATATATAGCAGTGTGATGGAATACATTTGTTCATTGGTTTTGTTGTTTCATTCAGACCCTTGTGGTGCCCTGTGACACATATATTATATTTATAAGGTAGCAAGTTTCCTTGATGTTTCAGTTGCAGGGAATATATTTCTACAGGGAGGGGTTACTTGCCCTTCCCATTTAACATACTTGAGGCACATCCTCAAAAACAGAATCCCAAACTTACGTCCCCTCTAAATCTAAAAGACAGGTGCAGCCCAGACCAAGATGCCCTACCCAGGACTGAACTACATGTAGGTTCTCCCAGTTAGCAACTGATCGGAACCAGGACCTTATCTGATGAGCTGCCAGTTGAGTTACGTTATTGTACAGACAAAAGTCAACATCATCATCACCAAGATTCAGAGCTCTAACTGATAAGGCATGCTGTTGCTGACTTCCACTGTTATGTTTGCAGTATATTCTCCTTAGGAATTCATTGTGGAGTTGTTCTGCAACATTGCAACAATCAATAATTACAAAGCCAAATTTAACCCTCGGAATTTTACCGGTGTCGCCTAGCAGCAGACACTTGTTCTAATTCAGACAGCAGACACACCTTATAAAGTTATATCTAGTGAGTCATATCAGCGAGTAGACATCAATTCCAAACCACAAAACCCACAATCAGCCAACCACTTGCAGATAGGGCATAATGAGGATGCATTGGCTGCAATTAAGCCGAATTCACCATATGCTTCCCCTGTAGTTAGTGTGAAAGTGCTCCCCGGCGGGGTATCCGGCACTGATGAAAACATACGACTGGTACAACCAGCTGCAATTGGAGCCCTTCATGGCTGGAATACATTCAGATCCAGCAACTGTTAACTTTTCGCTGTGTCTGGTTCAGTTCAATACCCCCATCCACAGTCTCTCCATATGGTGCCCCCTTACTCAAACTAGATGATCATATGGTAGTATATGCCAATGTACAAAATGTACATAGAATTTAAAACTTGTATGAGTGATCCCCTCTACCGGTACCAAGGGACCACCTGGCTGATTTGACAATTTTTTTGGTGGCCCCTTAACCAATTTTCCCATTGACACAAGAACTAAGAATCCTCTCTACAGTATCCACCTGTCCACATAAAACAGATTTTATCTGTCCTCTGAGTTGTGTTGTTGGGTAGTTTTGACAGTGTATTTCCTTCTACACCTGCTTATTCTATCAACTTATCCAGTGACAAATAGTTTACGCAGAAGTAATTCAGCATCATGCTCTATTTCACAGTCCAAAATTAATGTGAACACCAAACGATCAGATCAAAATTCAAATACGTACATTTGTCTGCTGCATGGTGTCTTTTTTTGTCCTAATGAGAAGGAAGCGTGCCAAGACTTTACGTCGCGTGTGATGCTATTATTAGTCTTCTAATCTATAATAACTTAATAAGACATCATGACCTTTTCTAAAAATCAAATTGTATCATATGAAAAAATCATAAAAAGTATTGTTCCTTGCAATAACTATATTACAATCTAGGATTGCAGTTGATTTATCCGGTTTGCCCCCGCACTTTGCCACCGTCCTTTGAGCCCATAAAATTGTTTATTGCATTTTTTTAAATTGCGAATCCAGTAGATACTGGTTGTACAGAGTATGTAGGCCAATCAGTATTGATCACTGGGTATAGAATGGAAGTGGGTCATGATGACACTTGACATACCCACTCATAAATTTGCTTGTCAAGAGGCTCAGAGAAGCTTGAAATTCCAGATTATCGGGTTCTTTGTATTTCAAACATATTGATTTTCAATCAATATCATACAAGTGTGGTTGTTTCATTTAAGAATATATTCTTATTGCATCTTTGACAGACAAACAATTATATAACTTCCTAATCTTACGAACTTCAAGATAGATTTTAACTTTCAAATTGAGCACACATGGCCAAATCATCATCATAAATGCTAGAGATTGTAACTCTCATACTAGGAAAAATCAGGAAATGTTGAACTTTCTGTTGACCTTGTTTTTCTTTGGTGTAACAGGAAAATGATGGTTTGTTTATTATCTTTGTTATCTGCTAGGGTCTATTTTCGGCCTTGCGTACATCCTGCAAATGTTGGACTCCAAATGCGGCGCTAGCAATTAAAATGTGTGTGAGTGAGGACTACAAGCTGGATCCTCTGGGTTTAGTCCAGACATGTACTGACAGGGAATAACCATTTTGGTCCTGTCTTTTATTTCAGTGAGCTTACACAGGCAAGTTACGACATGCCTGGAGTGTTGATGTAAGGAAAGGTCAATGCACTTATTGGACATAGCCAGGAAGTTACATCTCCAAGCAGACATGGGTAGAAACAAAAATGTTTCGTTTTCTGAAGAGCTGATTTTTCTGACAGTCTACAATCCCAAGCATCAGAATCAACTGTTCATTAGAAACCTCAAAATTTTCTAACCCAATATCTGCTTGGAGATTTATAAAAATTGCATTCTGATTCAATTGAGCTATTGTATACACACTGTTTGTGCATGCAAATGTCTTTTTTTATATGCAAGGATATTGCAGAATAGAGAATACTGAATGAATAGTCCATAACCTGTTTTAGCTCTCCTCCCACCTGTGAATGTGATGATGGTAAATTGTAGTGATCATTGAAAGGAGTAAAGGTAAATTTTTGTAATGTGAATTATGTAGATACTATACACAGTGTTGTTTCGTGCAATACTTTGTAATTTTATGGGACCAAGCCTGGATATCTAACCAGGTCACAAAGTATTGGTAATTCTAAGTACGTGCCTGCAACGTCCTTAGTGCCTGGAAGGGCATTCATGGGATACACCTTTATCTCTTGTGTTCTTTATTCAACCACCAACTCCTGCAATTCAAAGTAGGGGAAACATCACATTATGGACATTGAAATGGCCCATATTTTCTGCCACAACATTAGCCTCTGCAGTACCAGGCTCTGGGTAGCAATTTCATCATAATTGCCCCCTACATGTTCTACGTAAGCCACTAAAACATATCATTAGTAACACAGACAGGAGACCAAAAATTGTGCTAGCATGTTTCTTTCCTGAACTGTTGGAACAACAGAACAAACACCCACACTACACCAGAATGCTCTCAAAGCAGTTACTTACTAGTAAGATGGAAGATAGTTCTAGTAATATTTTCTGATGACAGGCCATGTCTGTAAGGGGGTTCCCCACAATGAAGTATACTCAATTCTTGACTTAACATTATTATAAGGAAATCATGCAAAATTTCATCACCCCCTCAACAAATTACGAGAATAAGACAGCTACGCCAGAAAGGAGCATGCAGACTCTCTACTCTACTCTATTCTGACAGCCCCACTTGAGTCTTGAGGTAAAGAATTGTCAGAAACCCCTGCCAGTGAGAAAATGTTACGACCTTCCACCCCCAAAATCTGCTTGGAGATTACATCTAGTGCTCATGCAGAGTCATAGCAAGCGTGAAAACCTGGCCTTCGCTCTGCTGCACATAATAGCAGTATTTATTCTGACTGGTTAGCATACCTAGTGCCGGCTGCATTGTTCAGGCCAGACTAGTGAAACCCCCCATTTCATGCACCTGTCCCTTCCAATTATGCCACACTCCCCGGGGACGTAGGGTAGGATTGTTTTCTGTGTGTACACATTTGGGACCTCCAGATGTGACCACCATATCACAACACCGTGCGCCTACTTAACATATAGAATGTTTGGAATGAATTCTAGGACAGCCTATAGTAGGTAGTTTTTATGTCCACTGTCCCAGATGTATCAATTAGCATGTAATCCTGTTTTACCCCCATAGCGGTTAGGTTAACACACATGCACTTTGGTAGGATTTGGTATACTACATGTGCATTATGTTACACTGGAAAATTTTATGGGACGGCTTTGACCATAATTTTACAGTAACAAGGCCCTCTTAGACCATCATAACAAAGTGACATACAATGTAGCTGCACAATTGCCACAAAGATAACTTTTTTGGAAAGAAAATAACTGGATCTTCAATACCTGTAATACACTTATCATTTTATGAACTCCAGGTAGTATATAGTATTACCAGCTTACCAAGTTGAAATATGGACTATGATAATAAACCATTATGTGCAAGTATATGATCATAAATAAACAATGGACAACAAAATCATGCAAAGCCCCCTGCACATGTGAGCAGAAGTTTTTGTACATACTGTGGTACCTAAGCTTAAGGTCTCATTGATGAGTTTCTTCTTCCCATAGACTTCTATGTATTAATTCGTGGTTTAAATGGGCGCGTTCATAATGAAGCTACGTGAAATTTCAGCAGATTTTTCATTCTATGTCGAGCACATTTACCCTATATCGTGGGAAAAAATTGCCAGTGTAAACTATACGTAGGAACTTTTTTTATAGCAATTACAAACTACGATTAGTCAATCCCCACAAAAGGCACTTTTTCGCTGCTATTGTACAACCGCACCACTCAGAACCCACGACTGTGTACCTCCGACCTAGCGCGCGGCTGCTAAACTTTACCTGCTAATTTCTTCAGTTACAAATAAGCTTTCACCAATCTAACTTTTGAGATCAGTTCCGCTGGCTAAAAGGGAATTTCTCACCGCTAAAAACATGCGTCCGTGCAGCCGTTCATTTTTGGCTCGGATCTCTTTTAGGGTGTCCACTCGCGGAGTAATACATCAATGAGACCTTAAGTTGATCTACCATGGATGAGGGCTGAGTTCCACAAATGTAGGTGTGATGTAGAAAAATATTATTCTCCAATCAGAGGTGACAATGGGTGGGGGGGGGGGCATAGTCGTGGCCTCCATTTTAATGGCCTAAGGCCACACCAATTTAATTACTTGGTTCACGGATTTTTTCATAAAAAATATGGAGCGAGAGGGCGAAATAAAAATAAAAATAAAGATTGTAAAATGGTTGGGGTAAAGGTAACGGCTAATCCAAAACATAAAGAAAAAAAGTTTTCAGCTTGAAAAAAGTACAAAAACACTATTATTGTACAGTAACAGCACCTGTACCCACACTTTAAGGATCTTATAATATAAAGGCCAATTTGCTACACCAGAAAGTTGGTGAATGGTTTCATTAATGGTGAAAATTTGCTAAGTGGTAATTTTTATTTTTATTTTATTTTCCAAAAAATAGGAGCGAGCGAATCCGTGAACCAAGGAATTAAATTGGTGTGGCCTAACGATCCAATCAAAAAATGTTCCCCTCACTATACATAATAACAATGAAAATTTGGATTCCTTTTGTTGAGCATGCAATCAGGGAAATCATATGAATGAGCAAAGACATTATATAAGAATATATAAGTATGTATGTTCTTCGTATGACCATGAGGATGAGGATTAAAAGAAAAGGGACTGGCCCAGTCACTATTTACAGTCAGAAAGGAAGCAAATTTTGTATTTCTCTGCTAGTAGTTGTAGCCTCCTCTTGCATACAGGGACACTGCTAAAGATATGGAAATTCTTTGCCCTGATTATCTTCAGAACAAATTTGTTCTGCTTATCGTTAATTCCTCTTCAGCATCAGCACACTGATGAATTCATTTCATCCATGAACGCTAATCGCATATTGATGAGATTTTGGCTATGGTGCAGTATTTCTTCTATCTGTCCACAACAATAGCTTCAATCATGGGCTCCAATCATATATATAAGCAGTATGGCATTCCTCATATAACATACCTCATTGCCTCTTGGAAAAGCAGATGATTTTTGAAATTGACATTTTTGAGGTAACATCCTGAAAGTAAAATTCTTCTTGTTCTTGTTGGAGTCTGTCAGCGACATTTTTTTTTCTTCTCAACATACATGTAAACCTCAAGCAGATATTTTCAACATCAAATATTTTTTATTGATTTATTGAAATTGTGACAAGGCAATATAGAGGACATCCCAGCTCTTTGAGTCAAAGTCTATCAACTTGTATCAAGACAATGACGAAATATTATCTGTGCAGTTGCATATCCCTAGTATTGCAGTACACAGTGATACACACCTGCCATCTACACAGGAATATACCTGTCATGTTGTTTGTCTGGACTGTCTGCAGGCTGACACATGTTTAGGTCTCCCCATATCTTCCTACAGACTGAGTGGGACATGTTTGATCAAGTTTGACATGTCAACAGTGAATTTGATGAACTCTTTCGACCTTTGCAGTATGACTATATAAACTGGATAATTGCAGATACAGAAAAGAGAACATAATTTGGCATCCAGGCATCCGAACTATCCCTTTTCCCTCTTTCTTTATTGGTTTGGCTTTCAACAATAGCAGGGCTGTCTCTCACGATGAAGCATTTCTGACAGGAAAATCAGGACACAGTTCTGGGAACTGCACTCCTTTCTGTTTTCCTTGTCAGCTCCTCTCCTCTCTAGTGATCCATGGAGGCCAAAGAGGACCTTTTCATTCACACAGAAAATGCTGCCACAATCTCTTTTGTACGACAAGCAGCAATTTACTTTGCTGAAAGTACATCAAAGACTTCTTGATGATTTGAAATTGTTAAGTAGGTCATTCAGAGTTCAAAGTAAGATGCTACATGGGTGCAGTGGCCAATTCTGGCAAATGATGACTGTAACTTAGTGTAAGTATTTATTGATTTCAACTTTATGAATATGATGATAAAGAATCTGAAGATGTTACTGTTACTCAAGATCTCAGAGTACTTATATTTGTACATTTGTATTCGTATTGAGATACATGCTAAAGCTAAAATGGGCTCTGTCCATATATAACATCCACTAGAAAGCACCCATAGGGTTCAGACCTACGTACACACATGATCATGTAACTTTACATTGTAAATAATAAATAAATATGGTTAAAATCAGTATTACATATATTCCATGTATGGATGCATATCTTTCCAACCTCCACAAGTCTTGTTTTATGGGTCAAGGCCTATACACCGTGGTTATAAAAAATGTATGCAAACAGGAGAAATCAACAAACAACTTTTGGGATATGCTAGAAAACAACAAATCCAAACTGATTAGAAAACCCTCCTTCCCAATTGTTATTTGGGTGCATGAAAAAATACAGTCATCATTCATACTGAATAGCCAGGCCATGGGAAGTTGTTGTTCTGTACTATTTCCCCATCCTGCTGGGTAGTCACATGCCTCGAGTACCTGCACATCACCACTGCGCTATTTCTGCGGCTACCACAGGAAAATGGCATGCCAAGACTCTTCCCACTTTCTTTGATTCCAATCCTGGGGCTCTCCCAGCCTTTTCATCCCACCGGCAGCCATGCCTGTACTGTTTTGAAACACCACATTCCCCCCACTGTGTCTTCTTGTTGTTGTGTCAATCACTTACATGGTGGATCATAACAGATCGCATCCACTGCTATTTTGAGTGCCTCCATATGCGGGAATTTGGAAATAAGCTTTGCATTCAAGGACACTTGAGTATATGACCTACATGAGAAGGTATTGTTATCATCATAAATAACTGTAACTGGGCATCTGTGAACCAAAGTATCATTTCCGATCCTTGGAAATCCTGGACATTCAAGTACAGTACTAACGTTATAGTATATGACACTCGCTACATGAGGAATGAATGAATTGATATACAAGCCGGATGTTCTTTTTCCAACACAATTCTTTTTACTTTCTATCTCTAGAATCCTAGCATGGATGGCCCTTCTACATACTTGTCTGACCCTTACCTCCCTCATGACCTCAATGAAAAGCGGCCTGGCGGCCGATTTGAGCTTTCATGAATAAATAAAGGTTCAAACAAACAAACAAACAAATACTCTACATCATATAGTACATGTTAAATACTATTACCATTCTAATGGAGGATGCTACATGTACATGCACGTGTAAGGTTTGGGGTTGAAAACTACATAGCGTCATCACCAGTAATCGCACGCCCATCCCTGGAAACCATACCACTACTGGCACTAGCCATCTGACATTCAAGTAGCTTATTGCTAATACCAGTCTCCATTGCCACAGCTTTGGCTTTAGCTAGGCTGCTTATCTTTATGGAACTGAACTTAGCTCTGCCTTTAGTTTTATGCTCACTTATGCTCACATCTTATAATACACCTTATAATAAATAGCATAAGCCTAGAGGTGACACCCTGGTTTAGTCTATGTTTACTATAACAGTTATTGTCACCAACTAGGAACTATTCAAGCAGATATTCACATTTACCTGACCAAGATGGCACCCGGGCTAGTAATTATTTTTTATATGGTAAGGTAATGAAGTTCGGAATGGTACTAGTATGTGGAAAAACATTTGCTTGCTACTTTAGGTGCTCCACACAAAATACGAAACATTTACGTTGCAATCTTTCATGTATAGGAAGCAAGGAAAAAGTCAAGCCTCCAGGAGTAAACATTTTCTCTTTGATATGCAAATGCTACAAAAATAGTTCCTGCCCAGGCAATATGCAGATATGGAAATGCAGGCATGTTTCCACTGTGGCATATTGTTATACAGTCTAAACAAAGCGCTCTTCCGTCAACACGGCCCCCTAGGTTATTTGCAGGGTGGCATTCCAAGCCCTTTATTCTGCACTATGTGCATGGCATAGAAGACTCTAACTGTCCATTAATATATAAAAGGCAATAAATCATTTGCCAGTGCAGCAGGATAAATGTTACGATCTCGAATGATAAATGTATGGTCCTAAGTGCACTGTGCTGTCTTAACTATGGGTATCAGAAAATCCATCTCCGTAATGGAATCATAATTCTTCTGTATCATATGTCACTGTATGGCCTATGGTGTTACATGTACAACAATGGGCTTACAGAGAAAAAATACGAGACATTATGAAAATTGACCATGTGCTCTTATATAGTGATTGAAATTTGACAGGAAAGAAATCACAATAATTGTAATTTTATGTAGATCTGTCGTAGTTCTGCATCAGCCACAATGACAATTTGGGTTAACGTTAGGGAAATTATGAGGAAAGAATAATCAAAGATGAAGATTCAATGACCAACTCTATACGTCCTCTTATTTTATGATCGATATATGAAAAGGAAAAAGTTACTGGCTCCATCACCTCTAATAATTCCACTCTTACTTTCAGTTTGAATAGCATTATAATGTTAATGTTACACAATGGGAAATTGATTTTTCTTTTCCAGAAAAGAATGTCAAAGTAGAAAAGAAAGTCGAAGATCATAAAAATTACAAAATAAGGAATGTTGGTTATGAACCAGATTGGGTACAGGAAGCCATCTATTAGCAGTGTACTAATTAAGTGAGCAAATTTGCCGAGCTCACGGGTGGTTTATTTATTCTGAGCCGTCAAAATCCTGTAATCCAATAAGCCTGCTTCCTATTGTCCCGTTCTGTAAACCCAAATGGCCTGTTTGCGGCTGCAAATAAACAAGTAACATTACACCACTGACGTTTGGGAAGTGGTGGCTACAATGTTTTGTAAAATGATTATTTTCTAAGCGTATCATTATCGATTGTGGTCATGCAAGCATACAAATTACTGCATGACAACAGTCCGTTCTAACGTTAGTGTAAACATCTTCACATTCGGATTCAGTCAGTCCTGGACTGTTATCCAAAACCAAACCTGACAAAGCAAGCGATAAAGAAATTACAAAGGCTTGGCTCATTCTCAAGACTCTCTCAACGTGGGTTCAGAAGAGACCAAGGGCAGAAACTGCATCACATGTTGAAGATATTAAGGGCAGGGAATTACGCAGTTCGGAATCCCCAACCCCCCTCCCACCCCAACCCTAACCCAGGGCGGCGCCGGCGGCCAGCTTCCCTCCGCAAATAACACCTCACACGCCCGTATTACGTAAGGTCTGGGACATCTAGGGATGGCATCGTGATTCCACGTCAATGTTGAGAATATTTTGGCAAGCTAGACACAGAAATGACGAAGAAAACGTACCGATGTCGCTATCGGACAGCTGGACGCCATCGCCACATCCCTCCAACCCTGTGATTGTGATGTCAGCACCAAAAATGCATCCCTATATAATAATCCCGACTGTCGGACGATTCAGACGAAATTTGCGCCCCTACAAGAATTATTACCCGTGGTAATCCAATTTGGAGATAACGAATCTTCTATAAACTCCACGTTCAAGTGGGGAATGGGTGAAATAAATTTGGTGGGCGACAGGCGCATGGGAAAATCGAGGGACGACGATTATTTTCAGACTTTCGATTCCCCTACATCATCACTGCTTCCTCACGTTTCCCCGAAATCATCAACAAACAAAACGTCTATTTTCCCACTCACCTACGAGTCTATCCTAGGTCCTGGCGTCCGACATAAGCTCATGTCTGGGATAAATTCAGAGATATTTGTGGAAAACTGCGGAGTATCCTGTGAGAAGTACCATCCCTCTTGCGTGTCCGGACAGGACTGATGGTACCGCTGATATTATGGGTACAATGCTACTGACAGGCGCGCGGTGGCGCTGCAACAGTTCTTGGAATTTCACCGGGGACGTCACTGATCCTGGGTCAATGACCTCAAGGGTGGAATGTTAGATTTTCCCCAGTCGGCAAAAGTTTTAGAAACCAAGCGTTTTTGTGCAAAACTTTGTATACAGCGTAGTAGTAATGCGTGAAGTTGAAGAACATTTATTGTACGATGTTTGACCTAAAAAAAGGCCTAAGAAAGCCCCATGGGGAGAAAGGCAAGAAGGCGCCTTTGGAGTGATGACGCAACCATTACGTCATAGCTATTCTGTGACGTCACGCAAGATTAACAAGCCTCTACTTCTGTGACAGTTCCCTTTTACGTATAGGCATCTCGAGTGACTAAATAAGGAATCAACTGGGCTTTATCACTTCTCTATCTTGCCTGCTTTTTTGGGTGAGGTTGCACTAAAGTTTTGGTGTGGTTAAGAATTAAACGAAAGTCACATTCTATTTCTCTGGCCACTGCTCTCCTTAACCCTTAATCTCAGAGCAGAAGAAACCCACCTTCAAGGTAAATCCTAGATCTCTGGGTATTTGATGACATGACCAGCTTTATTGAACGCTAAATATGGGAAGGGCTAATATGCCTTGAGACCTGACATTTCCATCTAAGGGTTTTGTTTTTCTTATTCGTCCTTGAACGGTACCTAACAGGAATTCAATTTCTTTTAAACAAGGTCCTTTAACCTCGTTTCAAGAAATCATCTGTACTTTCACCAGTTTCACACAATTATAGGAAATTTTGGATTTCCCAACTGTCATTATTTTTTGTCATTAATTAGATCTACATTGTAGGCACGTTAAATAAACAAAAATGCTAAATGAATAAAAATAAGCCTGTGATCAAAATTGCGATTTTGACTGTCTGCTATATGCTAAATGTGTGCTATCAGCATCACATTGCAGCAATCTTCAAGCCTTACATATAGAATACAAATAACCTTTACCACTGTTTTTTAACTCATGTAGCAAAGAGGTGTGCATGGAGTATTCAGCATGTTTTATTGTAGTCATTTTCAATACATTTTGCAAATGATGTTTGAGGAGTTGGGTCTTACCTACAGTATATGGGATGTGAAATGTGCCCCAACATGCTCAAGTACAGTTAATAGATGGTGAATGATAAGCACTTAGTATACATGTCAGTTACTGCAAGGAGGTTATACAGTCTGTGATGTGATACATTTGTTATCTTTTACTGCAGACATTGTGGAATTTTTTTTCAGCCTCCATGCCACAAAAGATCCTGATTACAATCTTCATTGAAAATACAGTACTATACCTTCATCTAAGCACTTCTAATCAATTTTCAATTCTGACATGACTGCATATGATCCTCCCATCTCTCCCCTTCACCCCTGTAAAATTCAAACTAGCTTCAACCTATGGAACGTTTCATCAGGCACAGTAAGGTCCTGCTTGACTATTGAGTATTGACACAGTATCAATACATTGGAGTTGAGCATTAAGATGTCTTCCAAAGTTTGCAGCTTCTACTAAAGAAATCATAGACTTTCTTAAGTCTAATTCTTGAAGTTTGTCTCAAGAGCATGCTTGATTCAACTGCCCATCTTGAAAGCAGTTGTTACATTTGTGTACTTGTACATTTATAGACCTCATTATGGACTATGTCAACAATAAAATATGAATAATTTTTAAGGGCTTGATTCATTAATAATTGAAGATGCAGGACCTTCATAGTTATCTACCCTATACAAGTACTAGTGTAGTACTATCTCAATTATCTCCAAATGTTTCTTCACTGTTCTTAACACGCTCGTTTTGTAGCTTTTTGAAATGGAGGATGACGTCTTCCACAGACCGCTCCCCATGGACCTTGTTGTCGCGAGTGCGCACGTTCACAGTCCCGCTCTCCACCTCCTTCTTTCCTACAACTGTAAGAGAAAACAATTCGAGTTAAAACTCTACAACTGAGATTTGCACACACAGTTGTTAAGGTTTATATACCTGTGCAGAAATCATACCTGCAGAATGAGTACAGCAAAGAGAGAAATTTGATTGGTATTGATACAGCAGTTAGGCAATAGAGGGAAGGTTATCATCACAGAAATCTTGTTAAACCTTGTACAGTGAAATGGAAACATTGGAAGCAAAGACAGTCAAGTATTAGAGCTGAGCTACCTTTCAATAGTTGTCAGGAGTTCTACTACTTACACAAGAGTACGGTAGAGAATTACCCAGTACTACAGACAGGAAGGAAAGTCTCCATTTTAAGTTCTTACATCTATGAGGCAGCATTGCTCTGTACCTTACAATCACCTTACATCTACATTCACCTGTTAATTGATTGCTTTGTATGTATCTTACACAATTTTGGTATTGGAATATTGGCATTATCATTGTTTAATGTGCATTTATCTTTATTTGTGTTTGATTCGACCTTTTTCCCAAGGTGAACTTTGACATGACTTGACCTATTCGAGCCCAAAGGCCTCCTCGCTGTCCCTGGTATACCCTGCTTGGAGCTTTTTGAAGCGTTGGATAACAGCGTCCACTGAGAACTCGCCATGGACCTTGTTATCGCGGGTACGAACATTCACAGTCCCGTTCTCTCGCTCCTGCTTTCCTACAACTTTTTTTTGAGCAGTGACAGTTGTTAGGGGTGTTAGATACCTTTAAATCTTTTCATCTATATTCTATAAGACTAAAAGTTATCTCTGGGTTATAGTCTGTAGAATAATCAGCTCTCAGAAACTGAACAAAGAAAAAAAAAGCCTGGTTTACCATATTTTTCCTGTACTTGGAAGGTGTGTGACAACTACACATATTAAGCTTCTGGTAAGTCTCTGAGAACTGATGATCCATTATTTCTTATATCTAAGAGAGTTGAATTTATTCTGATCCACAATTAGTTTAAGAATATTGAAAGGACTTCTTTGTCATAGTTATATCTAATGACACTACCAGCCATCCTAAGAAATCTTTTTTAAAACTGGTTGTTAAAATGGTACAATTATCTTTCAAGGTATATGAAGTTATGATGGCCTTTATCAAAATAGTTTTTGGTTCAGCTAAAGAGTAACACTTACCCATGATGAAGTTGTACTGAGCCAGTTGAGCATTTCGGATCTTCTTGTTCATGGTGTCGCCTGGGTCACAGTCTGCCTCACACATGAACCCAGCCTCGTGGATGCTGTTACGGACCTAATACAAAAAAATGTATCGTCAACTTCCTAACAAACCAGGAGCAAGGTTCAGATCCCCAATGAGAAAACTTCATGCATTTGGGGGTAACCAAATTATTTGTATTGATGGTTAGTTAAAGTTTAGTTTATTTATGATTTCATTTATCATGCTAAGATTCATGCATTTCTTTCTAAAACAATTTTTTTCTGTCATCATTTTGCAGTCAACTTCTTGAACAAATGCTATCCAGTGCAGCAGATTTCATGCACAATGTTTCCTTCTTATGTTGAATATTTTGAGCAAACCACAATTTTCCTCATTGTCATATTGCAATTTTTTCCTTTCATTTCCATGCCTCTACCCTCATCTTATTGTACTTTGGTGCAAAGTCTACAAATTGTTGAAATGGGAAGAATTGAAAGGCAGGCAGACATCACCAATGTTTTCACTTCGAGTGCTAAAACAGCAAAGGAAGTTCCAGTAAAAAGAACTGACAGTAACCTTTACCTTTTGAGCATATTCATTCTGGTCAGGTGACACAGGAACTATCATGGCCTGGCGGGGGGACAGCCAGAACGGCCATTTCCCGCCGAAGTTCTCACACAAGATGGCGATGAAGCGCTCCACGGAGCCCAGGATGGCACGATGGATCATCACTGGGCGCTTCTTCTCATCCCCATCCCCACTGGATAATGGAAAAACAAGGGTGTTACAGGATGATCATGTATTATATACGATATAGAAAAGATACTACCGATAGAAAGTATTGAGAAGGCTATACATGCAATGTTATGCCAAAATGCCATACTTTTAAACATTATTCATGAACTGAAATAAACATTATGTACATCTTTTAGTATATTACAGTTGCCAAAAAGAGCAAAATAGATGATCATTAGTATTAAAGTAAGAAAACTTAGATTACTTAAATTCAGTTCTGACATCATCATAAAAACCAATGTGTAACGTTTATAAGATTTAAGAAGACATCACTATACTAGGTAAAGTTACTTTATTCAACTTTTTGTTGATCCATACCATACCTAACATATGTGAGGTTGAATCTCTCGGGGTTGTTGAAGTCCAGCTGGATGGTTGCGCACTGGTGAGCCCGGCGCAGAGCATCAAACACCTGGATGTCAATCTGGGAGGGAGGAGGCAATGTTCATTATCATGTCCAGTTATGGAACCACCTGCTCCAAATTCTAATAAGCAGTGCCACTTCTATATCTGTAGATGGTGTCTATGGTGTAGGTATGAAGCTGCTGTCTACTTTCAGTCTTTAGGTATTGTCAGCACAATAACTCAAGAATGCCTGGCCCAGTCTTTAGGTATTTAGGTATTAGGTATTTCTGTATACAGGCATGGTACAACGTAGGTACTTGTAATGACACAAGTTCCACCAAAAGTGGTGAAACAATTTTACATTAACAAATTCCCGAGCAGAATAACAGGAAAAAAATCCCTTGTCATTCAGTTATTTCCAATAAAAATACTGGTTCTCCCCAAAATTGATGTGTGTAATGAGGCATTCTACTGAGATCCTTTGTTTGAAAAACCAGGGGGGATGAAAATGTACAACAAAACCTCCGTGTTGTGAGAAGTTGATTGTACCCATGTAACCCACCTTTGGTCCGTAGAAGGCTCCATCCCCAGGGTTCAGCTTCCATGGCATGCCAAACTTGTCCAGAGCTGATGCTAGATGCTAGAAGTACAACAAGTCAACAACAGGCCATCAGACACGATATCTTATCTAAATAGTACAAGCTGAGCTACAAATAAGAAAGCAGCTTTCTGGCCCTTAAAAATTCATGTTTGATGAATTCTATTGTAACTAGAGTATTGTACACAATATTATCAAAAGAAGTTTCTTTGCTCAGCTTTAAAATATAAAGTATCTATTTCTATCATCTTAACATGTATGAAATTTGCATCCTATCTGATTCTAAATTTCCAAAAATAAGTTGCAAAATTCAAAACAAATCACATGTAATAAAACCAAAAGGACCTTTGGACAATGTTTTCATACTTGCCAAGAGTGAAAAAAAAAAGGATTTGACCTGCTACTGATATAAGCTAACAGCAGATACATAAACACACCTGGCCAATACGACCACGAGCGGTCTTCTTGGGCAGTTTTGACTGTACCTAAAAGTACATCCATGAGGTGACTGGTGTTTACCTTCTCTGCTCTGTCCCAGGTCTCCTTGTCTCCGATGGCCTTCTCTGGCCGTGTGGACAGGAACAGTTTGAGGTCGAAGCCGAAGGTGGTGTAGATACTGTTCATGAACTCCAGACAACCCTCTATCTCATCCTCCAGCTGAGGAAAGGACAGGGACAAGACAGGTTATAATGTGCTAGTTCAGAAAAAAAACTACCATCATCTACCACCTACAACTTGTGTCCAGAAAACAAGATATCAAAACAATACCGCAACAAGTCAGTAGGGGGCCCCAAAAATAGATTGTCTCAAGGTCTCATCAAAATCTACTGAAATGCAAAATAGGAAGACAATACACCCGTACACACAAATACGAACACAGCTGAAACATTTTTTACGGAGATAATAAAGGTGCTCATCTAAATCTGTGGTTTGTCAACTCAAGGTAATGGCAAAAAAGTATCAGCCTTAAAGAACCAAGAGACTGATGCATAAATCTTTGCCTTCAAAGTTTATGTTGTGACATAAGATGGACTGAAAATCCTACCACTAAAAAATTGAACAACAACACTTTCTGATGTGCCGTGAAAAATGTCCTTTCCAGAACTAAGCACTATGTCCCCACCTGTTCCATGGTGCAGAAGATGTGGGCATCGTCCTGTTGGAACCTACGCACACGCGTCAGGCCGGTCAGCGTGCCGGACAGCTCGTTACGATGCAGCACGCCGAAGTCCGCCATTCTCAGGGGTAGCTCGCGCCAGGAACGGGGACGGACGTCGTACATCAGACTGTAGGATCGGACATAGATGGAAGTCAATCTGACGTCTCAACATGAGTTAATGTGCATACAAGCACTCAGGTCCAGAAACTTACCAAGATGGTAGAATATGTGTTCAATGTTTTGGGGATTATTTTACCTACAGCCTGGAATAATAGACCTGAATGAGCACATAAAAATCTTTCCATGTCAAGGGTGGGTGTATTTCAGGCAACAGCATTGTGCTGTAATCTGGCTTGCCTCTTTTGGAGTAACATGAACTATATGTATGTAATATATACATAAATGCTTATGCCCTAGTCACAGTTGTCATAAATAAAGGAATGGCTGTGATCCACTTTGAAAAACACCACCAAGCAAAACCATATTACACATATCTTGAGATGTGTTGTAAAATGAAATACAATTTAAGGTGTCATCAATAGAATTAAGCTTAAACACTCTTATACTCCACCTACCAGTGTCCTGGACAGTTCATGGGCTTCAGGGCGAAGGTTTCCTTCTCTACCTCAAAGCTGAACATGTTTTCTTCGTAGTGGTCCCAGTGACCGGACGTTTTCCACAGTTTCACGTTGTACATGTTGGGCGACACCACCTCTTGGAAACCCCGCTTGTGATACTCCTCCTAGTGGAGGCAATGGGAATTGCAGGAATATCTAGTGAGTGAGTCTAAGTGGTGAAATGTAGTACGAGTGATTTCACTTGTATATAATATGCTTGTTCATGGAAAGTAGAGTCAACATTCTATGTAGGTATGAGTACAAGGATTCAGTGTTGGGAGATGTATTCTGATGACAGCGTAGAAATTTGAAGACCGGTATGCATTTTTTCCAATCAAACACTTACCTTGATGTAGTCCATGAGTTTGTTGTAGATGTGAGCTCCCTTGGGCAGGAAGAAACAGCTCCCAGGACTGAGCTCATGGAAGAAGAACAACTCTTGTTCCTGAGGAAAGAGCAGAAACTTCCTTGTACTTTGTGTGTACAACATCATCTTTATTTCGCACAAAGAACACTTTGAAAATGGACATGTTTAAAACACGAATACAAGATGAAGGTTAAAAAGACACCTTGGTTAATCCCTTAATCAGACCAACAGAGATTCGTAGGGTGCAAGGTTAAAAAAAGTGCTATGCATCAGCCTTTTAACATTTCAATTACATACGTCACTACTTATCTTTCGCATAGATGCCATTGTATACTACACATGTATTGCACACATGTGAGGCTTAAATCTGAAGTCCTCTTTTAAAATTTGGCAACTCAAAATTTGACAAGAAAATCACATCTATCCCACATTCTACATAATAGAGATACATCTACAGCAAAGACCTGCAGGGACAGTCAGTCACACTTAACAATTATCCAGCATGAAGGAGGAGTTGTGCTTTGCAAACAAAATGCCTCACCATATATCTGCTGAACTAGAAGTCCAAAACAATAAGAAGTCTTTTTTTTATTTTACTTAAATTTCACAACAAAACAATTCTCGTGGAGCCACTCATGCGTTTTGGGTTACAGTACTGGATTGTTAAGAAAGATCATTAGATTCTACGCCCGAGGGAAGCAAATCAGTGGAAGCTTGTTCCATAATGATGAAGTTCTAGGAAATAAGCTGTCAGCATGGAACTTCCTAAAAGGAATTTCCTATACCCTTCCAATCTTTATTCAAGCCCAAAACAAAGAAGACAGGTAACACCTCCTACCCTGCCAATCTTAATTTAAAGGCCTAAACATGACAGGTACTTCTCCTACCCTGCCAATCTTTATTTAAGCCCTAAAAAAGACAAGTAATTTCTCCTACCCTGCCAATCTTGCGATGGTCCCTCTCCTTGGCCTGCTCCTGGAACTCCTTCCACTCCTTCAGCATCTTGTTGTCAGGGAAGGAGATTCCATAGACCCTCTGTAGGGACTCCATGTCTGCCTTACCCTCCCAGTACGTGGACGAGTTCTGAAAAACAGACACCAAGAAAAGGGTCACACATCTATATTACAATATCTTGTTGTCTCAGCATCTGGCAATGTTTGATACTACAGCACAGACACACGGTAAACGAATAAAGCACAGGCCGACCTTTACTTACATGTTCATACATGGAAGGTTCTAGGAAATGACATAGGACGGAGAACTTCTAATAAGCTGCAACAAGAAAGCTGCACTCGACAAATCAAGCATGAGCAAAGGAATATGAACCAGAATTCCCCCCCACCTTGTGGACGTGCAGAGCCTTGATCTTGCCGGTGTGTCTGACGTGCGGCCCTCGACACAAGTCGATGAGAGGTCCGCATCTGTACACCGTGGTGGTGGGCGTGGTCACCTTCTGCTCCAGGATACGCACCTTGAACTTGTTGTACTACAGAATAAAACCCACATCAACTTCTGCAAAGGTCTCTCACTGTAAATAGTCAGGTTCTAGATTACCTCACCTGGCATGAGTATGGTTTTAAAGAAGCACAATGTAGCTCTGACACTGCCAGGATTGTCCCTCATACCCATTTCACAAAACTAGCATATTTGTTGATTTCCAAAATCGCCTGCATGTTGAGCATATTTGTTTTTGTTTGCCTGGAATTTACCCTGTCAGTATCACATTGAACAGCGCATGTTGACATGTGATGTTGACATATCAATAAAAATTGTGCTATGGTTGAGAGAACATCAGGTGTCTTACTGCCACATTACGGGGATTTTACCAATGGTTGTGGTTAATGTACATGTAGATTGAGGACTCCTTTATCTGTTACTGAAAATATTTCATGTAGTGATCAAAATTGTTTTGAAGGAAGGCACTGACATGACTGTACTCTCAAGACAGAGATATATTGGTCCACAGTATTAGCTACAAATGGAATGTATTAGAAAAAGTCTTGACAAAGAGTGTATTGGAGACTTACAGCAAACATTTTGAGAAGATCTTCCTTCTTCATTTCCAGTCTTACGAAGGGCTGCTTCTCCTTAAGGATGCTTTTTGTCACTGTCTCCAGGGCCGGGAAGTCATTACTGGACACTTGTCTGGAATTCAAATACAACAGTCAATGTTTGTTTCTTCTTACCACAAGGAGCCTCTTTTGGGGAGAAGGGGTAGGAGGGCATTGGAATGACAAAGGATTATCTATTTCTTTAAAAAATATACATTGGTACAATACAGTAGCATTGAGTCTAACTTCCCACCAAAAGCTACCTAAATCTAAATCTATCAAAAAGTCATTTGACCTCCTGATCACTACCAACGAGACAGAAGGATGCCTAACAGTTAGTAACACAAAAATCATTATGTTTGTCACTTAAGCAGTGACTGTTATGAAGTACAGTGTATGAGAATGTCTTTGTAGCAATTTGGTGAAATGAACAATGTTGATCAATGTTGAAGATACAAACCTTCCCTCTAAATACATGTCATAGTAGAACCCGTCCTCGATGGGGGGTCCGTAGCACAGACAACCCCCGTAGTGTCTCTCCATGGCCTCTCCGATGATGTGGGCGCTGGAGTGCCAGTACACGGCCTTTGCCTCCTCGTCATCGAACTTCAGGAACTCCACAGAGGCATCGCCTTCAAATGGTCTGTCCAGATCCCACACCACACCGTTCACCTTGGAGACTATAGTGTTGTCTGCTAGGCCTTTGCTAAGGAAGGAGGAAAGAGCCATAAAAAGGCGTTAAAACAAGTGTTAAGGTATCTCGGTTGGCTAAATTGGCATTTTGACCTTCCACTGTTTTCTTATTAATGAATTAAGAACGAATGGAGCCGTAACGAATGTTGATAGATGGGCATTAAAGAATTCTAAATCTGATTTTTTGGGGGCCAAATTGATGACGTCATCATTTTTATTGGCTCTGATATTATTTTTTTCTATGACAAAATACAGCACTTTGGCACATACCACTGTAATGAAACTTCGTTTTTCGTTGCATAATGATGAAAGCTACAAACTCAGGGTTGCGCAAGCTAATATCTACTAACGATCTGTAGTTATTAAGAATTAAATATTTTTAATTAGATGAAAACAAACATTTTCTAATTACTACAGATCATTAGTAGATATCAGTTTGCGCAACCGTGAGTTTGTAGCTTTCATCATTATGCAACGAAAAACGAAGTTTCATTACAGTGGTATGTACCAAAGTGCTGTGTTTTGTCATAGAAAAAAATAATATCAGAGCCAATAAAAATGATGACGTCATCAATTTGGCCCCCAAAAAATCAGATTTAGAATTCTTTAATGCCCATCTATCAACATTCGTTACGGCTCCATTCGTTCTTAATTCATTAATAAGAAAACAGTGGAAGGTCAAAATGCCAATTTAGCCAACCGAGATACCTTAACACAACAAGGAGGGATCTACTTGCTTAAGTTAAAATGGTGACTGTCTGCCACCTTCTTCCTCAGGGCACTAACGACTGACTCTACTCTACACCGCAGTGCGGTCCCAAACGTGATTATATAGTATCCTCTCATCACAGTTTACCCAGTACAAAAATAAATGGCCAGCAAAAATTTACTTTGGGCCTACCAAAAAACAAAAAAGGCCCAGAAAGCCTTCCATAGAGGCAAACTCCTCACTCCCTTGAAGAGAATTGTCTACCCCTATAATATGGCAATACTCTACATAGTGGATGTACCTGATAGAAGTGGCTATATCCAGGGGCGTGGTCCGCCACGCCTGTCCATCCAGCTGCTTACCATCGGGGAGGGTCACCTTGATGGGCGTCGGCTCCTTGGCTGCAAGAAATAAGAGTCTTGTTTTTAAATGTTTAAAAACCCTTTTGACAAAGGAACCTATATTCAACAAATGTTACGTTTAACTTGTACAATTACACCTTTTGTGAAATATATTGTGCAATGGATTCACTGCATTTTTTTTTTCATCCTAAACATATGATCAGTTAAAACATATAATTTTTTATAGTTATAACTTTAGAGCTGAGAAAGGCATATGTTCATGTATATTATAAAAAACTATAAACAAGTTTTGTTTGTATTACATCCAAAAACAGTACTTCTTTATGACAGAGTGACTTTTCTACCTGCCAGTTCATCCTGGTACTCTTTGTACAGCTTGTCAAACAGCTCAACCCTCTCCTGAAGGTACGCTGGTGGGGGGTCCATCTGACATGGGGAAATACATCATAGTTTATCAGGCATATATATTTCACGAAAAGACAATTGTACCAGTTGCTACACTGTCAAAGGCAGCATGATAAGTCCATATGTATATACTTGTTGCTCACAATCAGTCATCTGGGACAAGCACTGTTGAATGTGTATTGCAAGAAATATTGGGTGGTTGCATGTCCTGTTCTTCATAAAAGGGTGTACTGTGTGGTCAGCACCCAAAAACAAACAATCCTCAGCATTGTGAACCATTGGGGGAATGTCAAGCAAAATCTAAGGAAGACAATGGTGTAGGAAAGCAATGTTTTTGTTATTCTATTTCATTGATTAACTGAGATGCAGCCAAAGTTGCCAACAAGACTAACAGCTTATCAGTAATGAAGGGTTAGCCTTTGACTGAAGATATCCTGAACTTGTGCACATGTTTATTATTAACACTATAATATCAGATTCATGCACCAGTTTTTAACTCACTGAAGTGTATGTGTGATTAGTTGACACTTGTGCAGAAATTGTAGGATACTGAAATTTTGTCGAAATACAAATGACACAGCAGACAAGAAACAGAGCAACAAAATGGCACAGCTCACCTCCAGCGGGAATCCCCCTGCATCGACAGCCCCCTTCCCACCCCCCTTCCCCTTCTTCTCCTTCTTCTCTTTCTTCTTACCCTGCTGCGCAGGGGGCTGTAGGGAAACATAAGTAACAGTTGTAATCTCAAGACAAATTTGGATGTAAGAATCATTCCAAACGTCTGTGCTATATATTCAGCATCTGAATGATCAGTGATGTCCGTTGAATAAACTGGACTGCCTGCACCAATCCGAGAAAACTGCATCAAAATATCAGCACAATATAAAACGATAATGTATGTCATGAACAAGCAAAATTCAATAACCAATTGAGGTTGAATTTACAGAAAAACATGACTGATCATCTATCAATAAATCATTATATAAATGACAGACATCCAGGTACATATTAAATTCAATATAGATTCTCTTATGAAGACTTCCACAAACGTTAGTGAATGGTTCAATCATCAGCTCAATTCGAGAATAGTTCCTAGGATCTACATTTATAAGTCAGTAGATGATGCAATATTTATGAAAAATTGGACACTTGACGACAGACTGACAAACACCATTGAAGCACCACCTCCCAACTTCCCCTGCCCCTCCCTCTTCCCGCCCACAAGAGGAAGACTATTGTCTTTGTTTTTGACAACTAGCATAGAGGCTCAGGGTATTATGTATTTTTACATCGTTCAATATCGGACGTCTCATAACATACTATCAGTATCAAGGACCCCCTTTTATTAATGGGGGAGGGGGGCATGAAAAAATAATAAGTAATCCATGAATACTACACAGCTGACGAAGTTTACCTACGTGTCACACATACCAGACGACATAGAGCTGGCAAACAACATAGTCTAAACTATACAAAAATACATGTCGCTGACTAATTAGAGGTCAAGAATGGCAATTGAAAGGTTAACTGGGCTTGAGTAGTGATAAACAGTAACACATTCATCCCGATCCAACAAAAAAAACACGTCTGCTGCAGAAAAAATCGATCCCAATGCAGCACTTGTTTTCAGCGCCTGTCTGTGCAAAGGAGCACAGAACTCTTTAGGATTTAACAGTCTTGCACTCAGGTCAATTGCAGCTTTTGTTCTTTAAAAACGGAGCCATAGGCCGATAGGCATAGATCTACAAGGACACATATGAAAACGCACATGGTAGGAACCCAAAGCCAAGGTATGCAACGTAAAACGTGGTCCGGCCTACCGAACTAGCGCTCATACTTCGGCGTATCTCACGACCGATTCGCTTGGCAAGCCCCAATACTGCACCCCTGGAGATCATAGATGCTTCCCTGAGATTGGAATTAAGCTGAAAATGGAGGAGATAGGACGGGTCACCGTGCCTTTTCCGCGTCTTTCTGGATGTCCATTTTCGCTACTCCCTCCGCAACTTGGTCCGCCATGTTGTCTCACTGGCGCAGACTGCGCACGGCTTTATGCGCATGTGGTGAGGGTGTGCTTGAAGAACTACAGGGAACTTTATCAATCCCTAAGTATTCGATTCTGGGCGTTTCAAGTCGCCAACATCAACACAGATACATCAATAATCTATATATCTTTATCATAGACTGACAGGCATCTTATTCCTGGTTTTATTTTGGCTATCCTTATAATTTCACTGGCCAAACAATGGTCCATGTAACCTTCTTCATACCCTCACCAGACGCACCTGCATCCGGGATGATGCAACAGTATGTCTTGTATCACGAATGTTACTTTTGCGTCATCTTAAAGAAAGGCAGAAATCTCGTCAAAAAGTTTCATCAGATGTCTTCCAACCTGAATTGATTCAATAAGACAAGAGGGTGATGTAAGAATTAACAGCTATCAACTGCTTCCGTCGAAATCACTTGGTAACGTTATATTGCAATGAACCTCCCTCCTTGTTTTGATTAAAATAAAGAGTACAATATCTGAGACATCCTTGCTGTCCAAGAGGAATCATTCTAATTTTCGATCATCAAAACCTATCCAATGACATCCGGCAAGTTCAACAAGATATGAAGAGTTTTGTGTTTCACCCCTATTTCTACATTTTGTACAGCATACTACTTAGATTATCGGCCTCCTCTGGCGGAAAGAGGAGGTACTGCACAAAACACATGCTGATTTCAAGACCCTCAGTTTCACTAAATGTCTTGTCTTCCGGAACACTTTCACCGTTCATGATCACACCTGCGACACGTAACGTTACAGGGCACTACTCGATCGAATTTTGATGCTGCCCTGACTTGGCTAATATACATATCATTGTGTGGTCGATATCAATTGGCGTTTGTTAATTAATCCATTTGTTTGGTATACTTTTCACAAAGAATGGGCTGCAGAAAACAACTTGCAGGAACCTAGGTAAATGAAATGAAGAAACCGCTATCAGCATCTAACGCTGCAAACCTGGGGTTACTGACAGGAAATGTTGGGAAGTGTCGTGGATACGTAGCGTCTAATCTTCAAGCAGATGCAGCAGTGGGTATTTTAGTGGTTGGTTGGATAAGCTGTTTTATATGCTGGAGGCTATCTGCAACCGACTCAGTATTCTTTGCCGTAACATTACGTTGATGAACGCAAGGTGAAGCAACAAACCGTTTACCTGCGCTTCGAATGTTCGAACTTCGCAAACACCGTGTGTTATGTTCTGTATCCGAGGTAAAGTGCCCTAATAAATAAACAAACTCTAGAACAAACAGAATCACACTCGAACGAAGACAATCCGAGCGTCTTCTTTACTTCAAACCTCTCATTCACAATCTGACCGCCGGCAAGATCGGCCACAACACCATCGCCGCAGGTGAAACACCAGGTGAAACAACGCAGTACTTCACTACATGGTAAGTTTACCTAAACGCGAATGCACAGTAATACAATTCTTCTAATTCTTTCGCGAAGAAATATTTTATGGCAATAAGATTCTGTGTATCCATGCTTTCATAGTACGAGAAGCGATGCAATTTTTCGTAGACAATTCATACACGTTTTTCCTCTGGCGACCATTGTATGTCTCGTTTTTACGTCGTAAATGTTGTGGAAATTCAATGAAAATCTCCCGTCTCGTTAATTTGATATACAAGTAATCAATGCAAACACAACACGTTTGAACGCTTTCAAATCTGACTGTAAAATAGTGTTTGATTTAGCAGACGACGTGACGCCTGTATTATGATTGACGTCTTTTTAGAGAGTTTTTTTGTTAAGTATAAGTTATTTCTTATTAGATACTGTCTACTTTTGTGAGTTTATCTTTTCGTCGGTTGCATTTCAAAAGACAGCAAGATCGCGGAATTTTACAGTCGATTACCTAGGTGACACTCGAAACGTTCTTTAAGAAAATGTCGGTTGAAGGAAGTTAAGTTCGTTCCTTATTTACTTCGCTACATCGTAAGTTTACCTAAACGCAAGTGTCACAGTAATACAATTTTTTTAAATTCTACTGCAAGAAAATATTCTAGGCCAATAAGTTTCTGTGTATCCATGCTTTCAAAGTACGAGAAACCATGCAATTATAGCGTAGACATTTCATACACGTTTTTCCTCTAGCGGCCATTGTATGTCCCGTTTTTACGTCAGAAATGTTGTGGAAATTCAATGAAAATCGCCCGTCTCCGTTTTAATCAATACCAACCCAAAACGTTCGAACGCTTTTAAAGATGAATGTAAAATGCAAGTGTTGGATTTATTAGACGACGTGACGCCTGTATAATTAGCGACTTTTTTCTAGAGAGTTTTAGGTGAAGTATAAGTTTTTTCTTGTTGTTTACTTTTGTGAGTTTACCTGTACGTCGGTTACATTTCGAAAGATACTAGTAGTTAGGCCATGGAATATTACAGTACGTAACCTGGGTAACACTCGAAAGCATCTTTAAGAAGATGTCAGTTGAATGAACTTTATCCAACGTTAGTTTGACCGCGGTTGGTGCCAACGTGAAACGCTTGAACGCTTCCAAGGATGTACATGTCTGCTGTATTCGGCCGGCAAAACATACGTATACTTTCGTTCGTTCTATTAGGCGACGGGGCCTAGCTCTGTCTACTTTTTATTAAACGATTTTTTTTTTAAATCTTGAGTGTAAATAATGGAACCCATTGGCGGCGCTTCTGTGTTGTCGGTTCACCATTGTATCGTATCCAAAATGTACAACAATGGTGTTATTTGTAGATGGAGAAGGCAAAGGTAGACATCTTGAGTGGACTATGTCCCAGCGCCGCCAGCCTCGCCTCCTAGCCGCAGCGCAAGAGGCTCGCATCGCAGCCCTTGCAGAAGAGGCAGTGGAGGCTGGAATCAAGTGGAGCCAGGCTTTAGTACGTTGAATTTTACATTATAGCTACGCGCACGTACGTTTTTCCATTACATCTGTGTGTCGGAGTTTAGAATTAAAGAACTGACGTTTTAATCCAGTAATACTTGCCGATCGCAGAGTTTTTGTGACATGGAGTAAATCCTGGCTTGGGAGACTTATTTGTTTATCTGTCTACTTTATTTCTAAATGTTCATTCAACCAAACCGAAAGAATCACTCTGTTTAGAGAAGCCACAAAGACTTATCCCAACTTCCCCACATTGACAGACCAGACAAACAGAAGGCCACTTTTCTCTTGAAATCGCAGAACCAACAAATTTTAGAAAAGGTGGGGGTTTTCGTCTCCCTCTGCTTCCAAAAAAGAAGTCAACCCCAACCTGTTTAGAAATAGCCAACACTAGTATTAGAGTAGAAAATTGTTCATAACTGTCCATTGTCACTTGTATATCTTCTATGTTCATACCATGTACTTGCAATTAGCCCTCGGGCACGAACTTGCAAACAAACTTCTTCTATAAACTGTAGTAGCACTGTTGGCTGGATATATGATATCAAACTGAAATAATTCTTTTTCTCGCACTTTCAGAGCTTTATCATGATGCAAAGATGGAGGACGGGATTCAACCTGTTGAATGCGGCGGACGAACGGCTGCTGATAACCGCAGTTCATGCCGTAAGTAAAATACGCTGGCCTTGTGTACCGAAAACAGCACAGTGCCGGCGTCCGTCTAATCTCCTGTTGTGGAATGAGGATCCACGAGGGCTTTTCTTGATCAGTCTTGATGTTTTACCTGTAGTGTAGGGTGAGGTTAGATTATTGGAGAGTGGGTCAGCGCCAAAGCTTGAACTTACAAGATCCTGATGGCTTCTTTCCTTTCTTCCAACAGATCGGCGAGCTGATGGACCGCCGCGGCATCAGCTTCGAGGAGACCCTGCAAATGATTGCGGCCATCAGGAGTAAGTGAGCTCACTTCTTTTGTTGAACTGCTACATCTGCTATTATTACAATTTTGTGCACTATTTTTGCTATGTCCTGCCGAAAGTGTATAGCGAACATCAATGACTAAAGTAGTATTTTCAGAGTCATGATATTCTTGCTCAAGTATTCAAATCACAGTGAGATCTCTTATCAAACCCTTCAGGTCTGACACCATGGGACCACCATTGCCAAAGATGGGGACTATGCCATCCGGGACCATCGGTCGGAAACACTATTTAGTGCGCCTTGAAAATCGTATTTTAACTAGACACTATTGTGATAATGCTATCATTGATCCATTGTTTTAACATATAGTTCGCTGAATTTGCTATTTACATTGATTATTGCTAGTCCTCGCCATTCAGGCTGCCAGGAAACTAGTCCATAATACTGTAAGACTAGTGAGACGGAGATGAGTGTAATATTGTAACCGGTAATTGTAACCTGTAAGACTAGTAAATAGGAGATGAGTATGATATCGTATTTCGGTAGTTATTATATAGATTAGGAAATAAGTATAAGGAAAATTTGGATTAATGTTTCGATATCTTAAAAAAAGTTGAGGTGCAACACACCTTTCAAATTCGCCTCAAATAAAATTTCTTTTGAGATTGGAGATATGTTGTGAGAAAGCAAATTAGTGTACTCTTTGTAAATGCTTTATAGTATGACCCTTATTTCGAAACTGTGAAGGTAGAATGGCGAAGTTCTGAATGAAGGCAAAATACAAAGTTTGAATGAGACTGGCACATTCTGTTTTGATTCCCGTTGGCTTTTAGTTGGACTCGTAAATGATTGGGAAACTTTATTCTGATTCATAAGAGTTGAAACACTAAACTAAATTGAATCTAGTGTAGAGATTGTGATATAATGGATCCATGGAATCCATTTATTAAAATTTTGCTTTGTATCCTTCAAGGCAACACTCAAAAACATGATCAAGAGATAAAGTCCGTTCAATCCTGCTTTTCCTCTATACTAAAATATGTAAAAAGGGATAGTATCAATTCTGGTCCTATGTCTTCTCGAATACTGTGATCTATTAATAGTCAATCCTCGAAGTCACTATTATTGATATGTTTGTTCAGAGCCCGACCTCCTTGAATGTTGAACATTTCAAAAGAAATATATCCTGTTGTTTAGAACTTTATTGTTTAGAACTATGCAAAGAAAATATTTGTCTCCGACACCCGCTGGTCTAGTTCACACGAAGCAAAAAACGCATCGTATGTCAAAGACGAACGACTTTGACAAACGGCTGTCAGAAGTTTTTCTCGTGTGAACCGGCCCAAATTGTTTACCTGCGCTTCGAACGTCCGAACTTCGCAAACACCGTGTGTTATGTTCTGTGTCCGAGGTAAAGTGCCCTCTAGAACAAACAAAAGAACACTCGAACGAAGACAATCCGATCGTCTTCGTTACTTCAAACCTCTCATTCAAAACCTGACCGCCGGTAAGATCGGCCACATCACCATCGCCGCAGGTGAAACACCAGGTGAAACAACGCATCACTTCACTGCATGGTAAGTTTACCTAAACGCGAATGTCACAGTAATACATTTTTTTTAATTCTTTCGCGAAGAAATATTTTAGGGCAATAAGATTCTGTGTGTCAATGCTTTCGTAGTACGAGAAGCGATACAATTTTTCGTAGACATTTCATACACGTATTTCCTCTAGCGACCACTGTATGTCTCGTTTTTAAGTCGCAAACGTTGTGGAAATTCAATGAAAATCGCCCTTCTCCGTTAATTTGATATAATCGATACCAACACAACACGTTTGAACGCTTTTGAATCTGACTGTAAAATAGTGTTTGATTTAGCAGACGACGTGACGTCTGTATAATGAGTGACCTCTTTTTAGAGAGCTTTTTTTGGTTAAGTATAAGTTATTTCTTATAGACATTGTTTACTTTTGTGAGTTTATCTTTTCGTCGGTTACATTTCAAAAGATAGATCACGGAATTTTACAGTCGATTACCTAGGTGACATTCGATCGAAACGTTCTTTAAGAACATGTCGGTTGAAGGAAGCTAAGTTCGTGCCTTATTTACTTCACTACATCGTAACTTTCCCTAAACGCAAGTGTTACAGTAATACAATTTTTTAAATTCTTCCGCGAAGAAATATTTAAGGGCGATAAGATTATGTGTGTCCATGTTTTCAAAGTACGAGAAGCCATGCAATTATAGCGTAGATATTTCAGACACGTTTTTCCTCCAGCGGGCATTGGATGTCTTGTTTTTACGTCGTAAATGTTGTGGAATGAAAATCACGCGACTCCGTTAATTCGAATATCTGATATAATCAATACCAACACAACACGTTTGAACGCTTTTAAAGATGAATGTAAAATGCAAGTGTTTGATTTAGCAGACGACGCGACGCCTGTATGATTAGCGATGATTAGCGAGTTTATTGTTTACTTTTGTGAGTTTATATGTAACATTACGTCGGCTGCATTTAAAAAGATAGCCAAATCCCGAAAGTAGATTACCTAGGTGACACTCGAAACGTTCTTTAAGAAAATGTCGGTTGAAGGAAGTTAAATTCTTTCCGTGGTTTCAACAACGCTTCACTATATCGTAAGTTGACCTAAACGCAAGTTTCACATTAATACAATTATTTCTTAATTCTTTCGCTAAGAAAAAATTTAGGGCAATAAAATGTGCCTAAAACATACTATAATGGTGTTATTTGCAGATGGAGAAGGCAGAGATAGACATCCTGAATGGGCTGTGGAGCAGGGGTCTCATGACTACCGACCTCAGCCAGCCGCGGATCGCAGCATTGGCAGAAGAGGCGGCGGAGGCTGGGGTCACCTGGGACCAGGCGAAAGTACGTTGAATTCTATATTTTAGCTACGCGTTTTACACCAGTAATACTTGCCGATTGCAGGGTTTCTGTGACATGGAGTAAATCCTGGCTTGAGAGACTTATTTGTTCATCTGTATATAAACGTGTAGCACTGTTGACTGGATATATGATAAACTGAAATAAATCTTTTTCTCGCACTTTAATTTCAGAGCTTTGTTATGATGCAAAGAAAGAGGACGGGACTCGACATGTTGGATTCGGAGGAGGAACGGCTGCTGATAGAGGCGGTTCATTCCGTAAGTAAAATGCGCTAGCCATGTATATAGATTTGACAGAACAGTGCCGTCCGACTACGCCCGACTGCCGTGCTGACTATGCAGCGCAGGAATAGCCTGGGTACCATCCGGAAAGTAGTTCGCTCCGGCGTTAATTATACACTATATACAGTCGCTTCTCGCCTGACATTTGTCATACGCTATATACTGTCGCTTCTCTGCTGTGGTAGCAGAAGCGAACATACTAAACGGTACCAACTAACCAAGGCTAGGGTAGCAAGCGATGAAACGTTCCTTTCTTCAGGCAGGACTCATGTTGTGGAATGAGGATCCACGGTGACTTATCTTTTTTTTTAGTCTTGATGTTTTACCTGTAGTGTAGTGTAGGGTGAGGTTAGATTATTAGAGAGTGGGTCAGCGCCAAATCTTGAACTTACAAGATCCTGATGGCTTCTTTCCTTCCTTTCTTCCCGCAGCTCGACGATCTGATGGTCCACCTCGGCATCAGCGAGGAGGAGGCCCTGCAAATGATTGCGTCCTTAAGCTGTAAGTTGCTCACTTCTTTTGTTGAACTGCTACATCTGCTATCATTATTATTTCGAGCACTATTTTTGCTATGTCCTGCCGAAAGTATATAGCGAACATCAATGACTAAAACAGTATTTCTCAGAGTCATGATATTCTTGGTCAAGTATTCAAATCATAATGAAAGCTCTTATCTAACCATTCAGGTCCGGAAACCTGGGAACCGGCATCACCAGAGGCGGCATCACCAAACAAGCAACATGCATATGGGGGCTAGGACATCCCGGACAATCCCTAATCCCCTGGATCTGTATAGTTTAATGTTCGGTCGGGAACAGTGCGCCCGCCAACTTCAGGAGACAATATATCTGACTGTGTATCATTAACGTGTGGAGTGGCCCGGGGCACTCTGTTGAAATTTTAGAAATCCACCTATATTTTTAGCTAAGATGAGTGTAATATTGTAGCCTGTAATATTGTGACCTGTAATACTAGTAAGGAGGAGATGAGTGTGATATTGTACTAGTGTTTATATAGATAATGAAATAAGGAAAATGTTTTAGGCGGGACACACCTGTTCGTCTCTTGATAATAAATTGCAGTTTCTTGTGAGAAAGCAAATCTGTGTAGTCCTTTTAGATGTAACGTTACAAGACCTTTATTTCGAAACTGTGAATATGCAATGGCGAAGATTGAAAGCAAAATGCAAAGTTTGAATGAGACTTATTCTTTTTGGATTCCTGTTGGCCTTTAGTTGTACTTGTAAATGATTTAGGAAACTTTGTTCTGATTCACAAGAATTGAAACACTAAATAGATAAATAAACTAAGTGAAATGTCTAAGTGTAAAGATTGTGATATCGGATATGGATCCATCGAATTCGAATCCCTTCATTTTGCTCTGTATTCTGCAAGGCAACTCTCAAAAACATGCCATGATCAAGAGATATAGTCCATTCAACCCTTCTTTTCCTCTATGCTAAAAGATGTCGAATAAGGATAGTATTAATTCTGGTCCTATATCTTCTCGAATACTGTCATACATCAAGAATTAATCCTCGAAATCCATATGTTTGTTCAGTCCAACCTCCCTGCATGAAATTGATATCTTAAACATTTCAAAAGAAATATATGTTTCTGTTTGGAACTTTATTGTTGTACTGACTTTTGACATGGGTAATTCCTTATAGTTCTTCTACTTATTTTAGACGCCATTTTGCTACTTTATGTTTTATTGTCTCTGGGGTCAGTGCAGTTATCCATTCCGTATCATAGGCAAAACCACTGGCCTCCTCTGGCGGAACAATGTTGTTACTGCACAAAACATATGCTGAGCAGCTCAAGACCCTTTCACCTTTCGGTGTCTTTGCCTTCTGGAGCGCTGGTCAGTGCCAGCAGCCTTCTGGGTCAAAGCGCTACAGGACAGCAAGCACCATCCCGGACATCATGGAGACGCTTAATAAACTTAGCTTAAAATCATCAATTCTAATTCTTTATTAATTCTATTCAATGACACTATTATTGCCTATTTTATTGAGACTTACGAACTCATCTTTACAAGTTTGGTTTGTTTAAGTCTATTTAAATTTCAAGCCGTTCAATAGCAGACTTCTCTGAACATTTAACTTAAGGCCACGCCGACATAACATATTTCGTAATACTGCCTTGAAAATCGCATTTTAACTAGACACTATTGTGATAATGCTATCATTGATCCATTGTTTTAATATATAGTTCACCGAATTTGCTATTTGCATTGATTATTGCTAGTCCTCGCCATTCAGGCTGCCAGGAAAGCAGTCCATAATATTGTAAGACTAGTGAGGCGGAGATGAGTGTAATATTGTAACCGGTATAATTTATCGTAACCTGTAAGACTTGTAAATAGGAGATGAGTATGATATCGTATTTCGGTAGTTATCATATAGATTAGGAAATAAGTATAAGGAAAATTTGGATTAATGTTTCGATATCTTAAAAAAGTTGAGGTGCAACACACCTTTCAAAATTCGCCTCAAATAAAGTTTCTTTTGAGATTGGAGATATGTTGTGAGAAAGCAAATTAGTGTACTCTTTGTAAATGCTTTATAGTATGACCCTTATTTCGAAACTGTGAAGGTAGAATGGCGAAGATCTGAATGAAGGCAAAATACAAAGTTTGAATGAGACTGGCACATTCTGTTTTGATTCCCGCTGGCTTTTAGTTGGCCTCGTAAATGATTGGGAAACTTTATTCTGATTCACAAGAGTTGAAACACTTAACTAAATTGAATATAGTGTAAAGATCGTGATATAATGGATCCATGGAACCCCTTCATTAAATGTTTGCTTTGCATTCTCCAAGGCAACACTCAAAACATGGTCAAGAGATAAAGTCCATTCAATCCTGCTTTTCCTCTATGCTAAAAGATGTCAATTGATATGTTTGTCCACCCTCCTTGAATGTTGAACATTTCCAAAGAAATATATCCTGTAAACTTCAAATGAAACGAGATTAAGCCTAAAACAAACCTCCTTGAGTAGAATATAAGTTAAACTTGATTAAATTGATCGACTTTCAATTAAACAACTTATTATCATTTCCGTATCATTGACTTGGTTTAAGTTACGTCTCATGTAAGTCGATATTAAATCACACCAGTGGCTTGGTGTCCGCTAACTCCACTTTTACAAAGAGCGGGCAAAGCAGAAATCAATTTCGAGTGGACAGAATGAGGCGTGTTTTTTACATTAGTAGACAAAGCGGAAAACATCTTGTGCCAAGGTAACTTGAAGGAACAGCCCAAGGTAACTTGAAGGAACAGCAGAGTTTCTCACACGGCAAATCAAGTTCGGAAAGGAAATGTTGGTAAGTGTCGTGGTTACGTTGCTTCTAATCTCCAAGCAGATTTAGTAGCAGTCGGGCTTGTTTTGAACGTATTTGGTGGTGATTTGTACGTTTTTCTGGAGTTGTTCTGTACGTTTTTCTGGAAGTGTGCGCTTTGTTACAGATAGTAACATAGTTACTGCTACATCTGCTTGCTTGGAGATCACGTAGCGTCGTGCCCGCCGACTTGTAGCTGGCCAAACACAGGTTCCACCTCGCGCGCTGACAGGACTTCCCCGTAGTAGGGAAAATCTTCAAAACCAGAGTCGGTGTCCGGTTTCTTGTCGACAAGGGGGATAAGGTCCTTGAAAATGTCCTTTCCGTTCCTTCTCTTGCAGATCCAGACAGTGACCAAAAAGCCGACGATTAAAACTCCTCCAACCACGCCTAAGATGATAGGAACAAGAGGGGGTCTTGTTTGTTGGTTATCATCAGTTTGTCCGGCATTTTCTGGTGAGGTGGTTAGGAGGGGGTTCACCGTTGCATTACTGAGTGGATTAGTAAAATTTTCCATTGAAGTTACCATGGTTACGTTGATGGTGGTTCCGTCAGACGAGGATGAATTGCTATCTATAGGAATGGTTGTCAGATCAGCGGTGTCTGTGGGAAGGACATCGTCGGTTGTCATATTTGTAGACACAGTAGATGTGTGGAAAGAAGATGAGTTACTCGGAGTGTTTGATGCTTTGGGTGTCGTTGAGGGCGTGGATGACGATGTAACGTTGGCATCATCAGGTTTGCTGGTCGTTGACACATTAACAACGTTTGAAGTGGTGACGTTGCTAATCGTCGCTGGCACTGTGGTTGCATTGCTATCTTTCGACGTCGTATGAGTGTCAACTGACGGCGTTGTCAAGGCTGGTGGGGTAGTATCCTCTTTGCTGACGGTTTGTGAAGAGGCAGTTGTAACAGATCCAGTCGTAGAGGACAGAGTATGTAATGGTGTTGTGATCGGCAGTTTGGTGACTGGCGATGAGGCAGCGAAGGGCGTTGCCGTCTCCATGGTAACCGTTTCCGATGGTGATGAGACTGACGTCAAAGAGACGGTAGTTGGCATCGTCGTTGTGCCTACAACAATACACAATGAATGATAGTAATTCGAAATTTGGAGATACATGTATCGTCTTCGCTCCTAGTTGGGATTAAAAATACTTTTTATCATGCATTTCTGTTAGTCTGTGTAACACAAACTCCGCTGTCCAGGGCTCTAACTGGCCCCTCCCGGATGTTTGTCGGGCTGCTATAAGCGAGATTTAATCAGGCTACATTTCTGTCATCCGTACATTTAGGGTTAGGGTAAAGGGACTTTTTTTACTCCAAGTTAAACTTGACATTTGTATAAGGTTTCAACACACTTAGATTAGTTTCGAATTTTATCCGCATTGTATAAACCGGCGAGCCAGACTGACTCCCGCACATGTATTCACGTCCGACCCACGTATTAGTGAGGTAGTTATAGACTCACCCTACAACATCTACTGTTATTTGTAACAAATTTCCGTGTGTTTGCCGATGTCACACGCTACTCTAGATCTGTTATCATTAAGGACACCAAAGAGTAAATATGACTACAGTGCAATAGTGGTGTTACTTCTCAATCTATTTTATGCCACTGTTCTGTAAAGAGTTTCTTAAAGTAAACTACCATGCTAGATTTTCAAGCTAAAGCTATAGGTAACGTTAACGTTCCTAACTGTAGATAAATTGTCCTATTTTGACCGGTGTGACAGCGATCTCGCCCCCCCGTGATCTCGCCCCCCCGGGGGCGAAATCACTAGCGATCTCGCCCCCCCGGGGCGAAATCACTAGCGATCTCGCCCTCCCCGGCTAGTGATCTCGCCCCCCTACCTCGCCCCCCTTTAGCGATTTCGCCCCCCCCCCCAAAACGGGTTTACATGACATTTTAGAAGTTGATTGGTATAAATCACAAAATACAGTTTCAGAATGATATAAGTACACGAGTTTGATGCATAACTCCATTCATAGTATCAATATCAACGAAATAAGATAGTTGAACTAAGTCTTGTTTCAGACAACCTTGTATTCCCATTATTGCATATACCTTAGTCTTGACATAAGATGTATTTCATTGTATTCACCTGTCCTCAAGCAACCAATATATCTCCAATATGAAGTCTCTACCTTGAAGTGACCACAAAAGAACTATGTAATGTCTTTATTAATTATGCAAATATTAGGTATTAATTAGAATAACGCACATTTTGGTATTATGCACCTGGCCAAGGGATATCTTCACCTCCAACATGACTGTTTTTTCTAGTATTTAGGAACTGATGCATTTACTTAAGACTGGTACTTTACCAGTGTTTGTGTAGCATTTAGCAACAGCTATATCAACTTCCGCGTAGATGCTGTTTATAATGAGAAACTATTATTCACTTGTGTTTTTGTTAGTGCTTTGGAAATGTTTCCAGCACAAGAAAGAAAACACTGTGACAAATTGAAAACATATAGCTGACGTATTCCGTACCATAGACGGTGTTGATTTATACGTTCGCAGTAGCACTGTTTTTATGCCACCTCAGCTGCAAAAATTGTCTTTTTCATTTCAATGTCATGTTTGCACCGAACAATATAGTATCGACTTTCGAGGTATGACATCTTACGGTACGGTAATAAGGTGCCATATAGATACCAGGTAACACACCATATACGTTACTCCCCAGGTGCGGTATAGTACCAGGTAGCGCACCTGTAATATGTAGTAACCAGCTGCTCTTGGGGGGGGGGCGAAAACGCTAAAGGGGGGCGAAAACGCTAGTGATCTCGCCCCCCCGGGGGGGGGGCGAGATCGCTGGGGGGCGAGATCGCTGTCACACCGGATCTCTGAAGCGGCCTGAAATAGAACATACGTGACGCATGAATACGCAACAGTAACGTTGCGTGTAATTATAGATTTAAACACCTTACCACCTGTAACACCACCAACGTCAAACAGCAGACAACAGGTAGTGATGATGAAAACGTGGAGCACTCCAAGCTTATGTCCGCCCATTGTCGCACGATATCCTCACGATGTGCAGGTGGTTGCCAACATGTTTCTCTGATAACTGTATTTGTCTTAAAGGGCAGGGAAGTTGTTTACGCGTTACACAACGTGATGTCATCAACTCTCTTGTATCTACTGACTTTCGTCTATACGTAAGTAATTCAGAAATAATCGTTCATATTTCCCACGGAGCTTTTTTATATTTCCAGAGTATTAGATGCAAAGAAAGACAGTAACTTCCAGACATTTGCTGGCCCTAAAATCCCGCATTAGCCCATGAGAAGACAGCGTTAAATGTCCACTGATGTCTTGTTGGGTGTGTAACTGTGGGATCAAAGGTCAGATGACAAAGGTTCTTTTCTGACCTACTTACAGTGTGTCCACACTAGCTAATGATTAGTACTTCAGTGCTGTTGCCACTATGTTGTTCATCTATACAAAGCAATATGAGGTCTTGTGGGCTACTGGGTTGATTTCTGACATTTTCTAAGTACATTACGGATAGCCATCATGTGTTAGAGTTCAACCTTCTCCCTCATTTGGGCCAGTGTACTCTGCCAACTTTAAACTGCTTATAACACCAGTCAGATGGTTTATGTTTGATTTTTTACACCTTAGACTAAGGCCCCGTTCATGATGCAAAAATTTATGCGGATGCATCCGCATTTTTGGCCGATGCGGATAAATTTCTCATCATGAATGCTCTGAAACGGATTTGATGCGGATTTTTTGGGACCACCTCGGGAGGTGGATTTGAAACGGATTTTTTAAATCCGCATTTGCGAATTGTCATCATGAACGCAAAAGCGGCGTGAATCCGCATTACATCCGGGTACCGCGCGGTCATAGCGCGGGGAATTGGAATGTTTTAGCCGTTACTGTCATCGTGAAATCTTGTTATGGCCGATTGCGTTTCCTTCCGCGGTTACACACTATTTTCTCGAAGAAAAACACCCAGAAGAGCAGGAAAGGGAAATTCCCGCCATCTTAAGCACTGTTCCTTGACCTCAACCTCTGACCTTTAAATGAGAAATGCAAAATCATCTGGATCCGAAACGGATTGCACGTGGGCATCCTGGACGCCAAATGAAAACCGTTTGCATTCGAATCATTGTCGGATGTTAGTACATGCGGATGCATCCGCATTAATTTTTTCATCATGAACGGGGCCTAATAGTATGTAAAAGTAATTCTTCGGGTGACATGCATCAGATCTTACAAAAAGGACAGCTTTTGTAGCATAAATGTGTTTTATTTCTAAGAATGCCCTTAGCTTCCTTTATATAAGTCTATGTTATCAGATTTACTGTAACTCTTTGCCACATCACTTATGCAGGACAAAATTACTTTGTATTCATCTTATCATTCTGACATGTATACTATACATGTAACATTACATACATTTGTATTTGCTGAACAACAGAAAATGTTGAGAATTTCCCATTTTCTTGCATGGCAAAACCAAAGTACTCTAAATCTGTTCTGATTTGAGAAGACTAAATTTTTCAGTATGGGAAGAGAGAGTAGTTCAGTGTTTTGAATGTGGACAAACAGAAGACATCACTGACAGAAAGTCTGTACTGTTCACGTTTGTGATGGAGAGGTTGCTGAAATCAAAAATTACTGTCAACAAAATTACCGAGGGCTGTTTCCAGCCTCAAATGTTGTTCCTTCCTACTCAATTGTTTTGGGAGCACATGTTGACATGTTGTCGTCTTCATCAATCCCATGTCATGAAATTCTGAGATTTTCGGACAGAAGGGGTGTCCCAAAATCAAATGTCTGTCCCAGGTATGGTTCATAAAATCCCATCTAGAACCACACAGAAGAGAGACTCTGTTTAATGTTGTCCCTGTTCTCCCTGCGTGTGCGGGTGACCGCTCCAGCCTCCCCCTTCAGCAGCCGTCTCTTCTGCACAGCCTTCTTCCTCTTGGCCAGGCTCTGCTTCACCTTGGCTCTGACGTACTCCCTGTCCATGGTGGCCTGGGAGACAGTGCTGCTCATGCTGGGGGAACTCCTGGTCCTGTGGGACACCGGCTGGCTCTGGCTGGAGGCTTCACGGAAGGGGCGCTGGCTGCGGTTGGCCATGCTGAGATCCTCCAAGTTCAAGTTGTCATCCTCTGAACCATCTGACCCTTCTCCTTCGTCTTCATCAGTTTGTTTGCTGTCCTGTTCTGTTAGCGTTACTCTATCGTAAGTTACTAGATCTTCACGCTCATCATCCTCCTTGTCTACAGATTTGTCTGAAGCTTCGTCGGTGTCTACTTCATTACTGTGTGAAGATGTTGAAATGTCAATCATTGTACCATCTGTTGCCTTTGACCCAAGAGGTCTGGAAGATTCTGGAGCCTTATCACTTTCATCCTCAATATTTCCTTCATCTTCTGCCTCTTCGTCTTCCTCATCACTACCTTCTTCAGATGCTTCTGACTTCTCTTGTTTGCTTGATGAGGCCTCCTCTTCCATCCCCTATGAAAAGAAAGAGCTCTTTAACTTTCCTACTCATCAACTGTAACACATATAATGTAGATATGCATGACTGAGACACATCAGCTACTAACAGGCTGGGACTAGCAAAACATAAGTCATCTAAGGTCAAATTGCATCGTGCAATGCCGGTACAAGCTGAGAATCTAGACTGTTGCATCTCACAATGCTTTGATATAAAGACCATTGTGGATGGGATCACACACACACTCACTGTCCAGTTTAACTTCTGAATGATCTGAATGATTCATATGTAAAACATAGCCGTCTATCGTGTAATACATTACAAAGAAAAGTGCTCACATATTGCCTCAGTCATAGATTTGCACTAGAGTGAGATACATCAGAATATCAAGCTCAACTACCAAATAAAATGATATGCAGTATAGAGAGCAATCTGGCATGCATGAAAATAAACATTCTCCTGTTGGATGTGCATATATCATGTTCCCAACCTGTTCCAGAGACTCCTGCATCTCTTTGGTGAAGCCGCTGGCAGAAACTTCCACATCCAGGTCAAACTCACGTCTGGAATAGTACAGAACGCAAAGTCAAGGTTAATGTCTATGGCAGACTATGGACAGGTCTGGTTAAACTTAGTACAGTCTTAGATCAGCTTGAGTCTCTTTAGACTACCTATCTGGTAAGTAATTGAGATGTTCTGGCCTGTCTTAGTCTAACAAGGGGGAAAATTACTGTTATTTTATGATTTTTTAATGATGATATTTATATGAGTATTCTTGCCCACAATTTACAGGTGCATAGCAAGCATTTTCAATGTTGAGTTATCTTTCTTTCTACAGTTCTGGCTGTTAAATGTAGGAGCACACAACTTCATCAAAACTGGAGAGTTCAGAGTACCCTTCTGGGTTAAATTTTCAAATTTTCAAATTTTCAAGTCAAATTTGGAAAAACCTGCAATTGTGACACACCTGACATCTTCGAATGTTGGGTACAGTTCACTCTCATACCCAAACCTGCGCAGGAAGAAGTCCCGGATACACTGCACATCTCTGTTGAAGTACCTGCAGATGGGTGAGGATTGAGTAGGGCCTTACTAAGGAAGGGAGATGTGCAAACAAGGGCAGTGGCAAATTCATAAGGCTTCAAACATTGTGTCTTGAAACTTTTGAGCATTTCTTTGTGGTGAACTCGTGACACAGTAATTACAACTTCTTTGTATGTCTACTATAACTACAGAAATGTTTAAACCATGAAATCAAACTTATTTTTCCCTCCGATCATTTTTGTTTGGTCTTTATTCAAACCTGTGCAAGTGACCAACTTTACATACATGTAGAGACCACCTGTAATAACTTTTTAGGGTTCCTGACTAACAGATAATTCTTACTATTGACACAAGCATGAAGAATTCTGACTTAAGTGACCACCTGTCCACATGGACACATTGTATCAGTCATCTGAGTGGTCTTGAGCAGTTTACACTGCAGACGAACAGAAAGCCACTTTTCTCTCGAAATCGCAGAACCCACAAATTTTAGAAAATGTGGGGCTATTCGTCTCCCTCTGCTTCCCAAAAAGAAGTCAAACCCAACCTGTTTAGAAATAGCCAACACAAGTATTAGATTAGAATATTGTTTATAACTGTCCATTGTCACTATGTGTATACCATGTACTTGCACTTAGCCCTCGGGCACGAACTTGCAAATAAACTTCTTAATATTATTGATAACAAATAAAGCCATTAGAAGCCCTGACCATTCAGCATTAGGATGAGAGATGGACACCATCTGAGGGAAGTCGATCACGGTCACGCCGTCCTTCTCGTCCAGCATCAGGTTAAACTCGTTGAAGTCTCCGTGGATCAGGCCGTGGTTGGCGAACCTCACGATCAGCTCCATGCACTCGTTATACACGGCAGGAGGGTCCGCCACATCATGCACCTGGCACCTGTGGGTGGAGACAGTTCAAACAACACATGAGGGTCCGCCACATCATGCACCTGGCACCTGTGGGGGAAGCAGTTCAAACAACACATGAGGGTCCGCCACATCATGCACCTGGCACCTGTGGGTGGAGACAGTTCAAACAACACACGAGGGTCCGCCACATCATGCACCTGGCACCTGTGGGTGGAGACAGTTCAAACAACAAATGAGGGTCCGCCACATCATGCACCTGGCACCTGTGGGTGGAGACAGTTCAAACAACACACGAGGGTCCGCCACATCATGCACCTGGCACCTGTGGGGGAAACAGTTCAAACAACACACGAGGGTCCGCCACATCATGCACCTGGCACCTGTGGGTGGAGACAGTTCAAACAACACATGAGGGTCCGCCACATCATGCACCTGGCACCTGTGGGTGGAGACAGTTCAAACAACACATGAGGGTCCGCCACATCATGCACCTGGCACCTGTGGGTGGAGACAGTTCAAACAACACATGAGGGTCTGCCACATCATGCACCTGGCACCTGTGGGTGGAGACAGTTCAAACAACACATGAGGGTCCGCCACATCATGCACCTGGCACCTGTGGGGGAAGCAGTTCAAACAACAAATGAGGGTCCGCCACATCATGCACCTGGCACCTGTGGGGGAAGCAGTTCAAACAACACATGAGGGTCCGCCACATCATGCACCTGGCACCTGTGGGGGAAGCAGTTCAAACAACACATGAGGGTCCGCCACATCATGCACCTGGCACCTGTGGGTGGAGACAGTTCAAACAACACATGAGGGTCCGCCACATCATGCACCTGGCACCTGTGGGGGAAGCAGTTCAAACAACAAATGAGGGTCCGCCACATCATGCACCTGGCACCTGTGGGGGAAGCAGTTCAAACAACACATGAGGGTCCGCCACATCATGCACCTGGCACCTGTGGGGGAAGCAGTTCAAACAACACCTGAGGGTCCGCCACATCATGCACCTGGCACCTGTGGGGGAAGCAGTTCAAACAACAAATGAGGGTCCGCCACATCATGCACCTGGCACCTGTGGGGGAAACAGTTCAAACAACACATGATGCTTAAGTATCAGTAAAATGAAATTTTCTCTATCATTCACATAAAAATGTAGTCTTTTCTGAAAGCATCTATGTCATCCATGTCAATCATTTGACCACAATGTGCTTTTTCGTGTGACAAATTACCAAAGCCATGACATAAAAAAAAAGACTGACCCATTGGCGAGTATGGTAATAATACAAGCAAAGAGCACACAATAGTGAATTGATTTAAAGATTACAGTTTCAGAGACATGAGTAATAAAGGAAATTTCACTTTACTGGCACTATAAAGGCCATTTTGGCAGGCCCTTTGAATAGAAATAATCACATCACTATATTTCTTGTGTGCCTTGCAATGTTGGTGGTGAAATTTCACTGTTACTGAAACATCATCCGATGGAAGGGGAAGAATATTGTAGCTGTGTTGCAAGAGTTAGGTCAGTATTACATTCTATAAGATTTACCATATAATGTAAAATTTCTACTCACATAGGGTAGGCATTGACCAGCTCCATTACCACTACGTGTCTGTTGAAATCCACAGGTTTGGGCACTGGGAAACCGTGTTCATGCAGGGCCTGGAAAAGGGAGAGGCTGTGTCAGCAAAGTCTCATTGCCTAATATTCTGCAACTACAGAGTATGGAGTGTAGAGTTAAAATCCTTAACGATCTGGATTGCAAGGAAGGAGAAGAAGAGGTCCAAGAGAAGAGAAGCAATCCATTCCTAGACAGCAAAAGATTAAATCAAACTGGTCAACCCAGTTCCTGTAATTCTTGCAAATTTCTGGTGGTTTTATGACTGTGGTTAAATAACAGCAGACTTAGGCACGATCTAGACAAGGTTTTTCCCGATATCAGCAAGCCAACAACCTCTCGCCGACAGCTTTTATTCAGCATCTAGATGGAACTGCAATATCGCCATAAAGATATTAGGAAAATTTCTCCCAAAAGGTCCGGACCATTCGTAGGATAGCTTACCAGGGGTCCCCGATAGCTTAGCAGGGGTCCCCGACAGCTTCCGCGCGCATGTAGATGTGTCCCTACTTTGGGAAGGCTCATTAGCATACAATGCGGGCTCATTAGGCTATATAGCTGTTTATGACTGCAAGCGCCACGGCCAACGTTCCAGATCCCTCTGGACACATCCACAGATATCGGTAAAAACTGTGTATAGATTGGGGCTTAAAGTTAAAGGCATTTACTAGTACAGTAACTGAAGGGTATGAGGCCAAACCTGTTCTACATACCTTCATGAAAGCGAACTCCTTCATGGCGGCCAGCCTGGACAGGTAGAGCCAGGAGCAGCTCTGCCGGTGCCGGTGGTAGTCTCGCTTGTGTTTGATGGCACGGAAGGACTGGCGGCCCAGTCTGCAGGAGGAGCAAAGATTTAGGGTCAATAAAAGGAGTCTTCTGTGGTACAGTAAAATATGTCAAAGTGGTCACCAGTACAGAAGGACAATCTGGCAGTGTGACTACCTTTTCGCTGTCCCTTCAGATAATTTTTCCCGTTAACAGAAGCATTAAGAATCCTTTCTATAGTGATCACCTGCCCACAAAGACCAGATTTTATTGTTCCACTGACTGGTTTTAACCTTTACAGAAACATTCAAGACAGAAGTCATCCAACAGCACTGTTCGATGACTAAAGTGTGTTGATCAAATGGAAGGAAAAAGCCAAACAGAACTTTACCTGTGAAGTTTCATGACCAGCTGTTCCCCTTCCTCATTAGCAACAATGTAGATATCTGTAACAGGAAAATAGCAGTTGAGGCATATGGCATGAAGCATTGAATATCCATCAATTTTATTTACTAGATTACTTACTAGATTACAAAATGTTAAAAACAAGGACACCCCCAAAATCTTAGATGTTGGGATTTTTGTAAAATTAATGCTACAAAATATTAACTTAAAATCTAAATCATTTATCACAATTCACATTTATTTCATGTTGCTAAGTTTTTTTTCCTTTCACCTGGGGACAATGTACTGAATTTGGTAGTACAGTCAAACCTGGTAGGGCCACCACCTGGCACAGGTGACCACCTCCAGTCACAAGCCACATAAAAATCTGAAACAGTCCCATCCATTTATACATAGTTAACCCCATCTTGCCCTAATCATTTTTCCTTGGCACCTTGACATTTTTCCTTGGCTGAATTGTTCCTGAATCTAGGTTTGACTGTAAACTTCAACACAATCCAGCAACCTCACCTGACTCCTTGCCGACCCCGATCTGGTTCCCAAACGAGGCCACGACCTCCCGCGAGGTCAGCGACTTCAGCGCCAGGAAGTCATAGCCGCTGTAGATCAGACGGTAGCCCTCCCCTGCAGAGAATCATGGGAATGGTTACTGATCAGGATGATGGGTACTTAGTTCATACTATTCAAACAGTGCAGGGATGGAACATGCCAACAAACCTCTATGTTACAATGGGACAGTCCAGAACCAATCTGAACAACATGTACAATGTAGCTTATTTGGCATTATAGCTTTACAGTAACCCTGCATGCATCTTTGTTTCTTGTTTACATATTATCAACACACTGCTGGCAATTCAAAATACAACAAATATTTAACAAACACGGCTTTTGCTGTAAAAGCTATGAGTATGAATATTATGAGTACTTCCATCATGGGTACAGAAACTCCAAGCACAGCAGTCTACATTCAACATTCAATTATACATATTACTGTATAATTGTCTTCAAATGTAACGTTAGTTCTGTTGGCCGATCACTTCATGTTCAGTGGATTATTTGCAACATGTGCAAATGTAGCTCTTGCTATTTTTTTGGACCAAGAAGCCTCAAAACATGTGAACACCTGTCGCCGTAGTGCCTGTATTTCGATTCTTTGAGGGTCCTGGCTAAGCAAAGCCCCAATTTTCAGAAAAAAAATAAACGTACCGTCCAAAATAAGAACGTACCGGGTGGATTGTGAGGCTGAAAAAAATAAACGTCCCGGTACGTTTATTAGGGACATGAGAGTAATCTGTTAATTTTCTTATCGGTCCAACATCCGGTCTACTGAATTTTTTCACTTCAGGTCCATTTTTTCTGGACTGGTCCAACAACAAAAAAACCATCCCTAGGCGACAAGGATATGAAGATACCGCCCAGAGACTGATGCTTGATGATACAGAGAGTAGTAATATTCCACGTACATGTCTTTCCCCTGTCGAAGCAGATGAGTTTGTTCTTGCAGAGTTCCTTCAGCACCTTGTGGCAGCCGCCGTGCTTGAGTTTGGCGATGGAAGCGACGAGACTGGCAGGCACGACCTCGTGATTCTTCATACCCATCTCTATCTGCAGGGGACAGAAATATAGCAATATTAGAATTGGATGCCTGGTGTATCTATTCAGTAGAACTGGAAGCGTCTTTTTTTTCCTTTAGTGCTCATGGCCACTACCATGATGATGATCATTATGGCAAGGTATGCAAGCTACCCAATGATGTAAATCACCATCAGCCACATGGTGTTTTACTTTTACATCATTCACCCGGACGGGAGACCTGGCACATTCCCATCTTGTAATTAGCCAGCGAAAGGGTGTGTCACCAATGTCAAGGGAGATCGTGTGTAAGCATGTCAACCAATGATGATGATGATGAAGGTACTAGTACCCAAACTGTAAGGTTTAATTCACTCAAACCAGAAAGGACCCAAACTCTTTCCAATAGTAAGTGAGGTGGTTTCTTTTACATGCTTAAGGCATGTATTTTTCTGACAAATGGGACATCCATTTAACATTCTATCCAAGCAAGGAGGTTAAAAAGAGAACCCCCATGACAAACTGAAGCTAACATTACTGGTACTGGTTTATCCGTATGAAATTGAAAAGCCTTTTCAAAGGGCAGACTACATGGGGACTTGCCAGGGGTTTGAACCCTGGATGTCTTTATTCTGGGGTTACCAAGCAATCACAATGCCAAACATTTTTGATATTATGGTATATTTTACATAAATAGACTAACTTTTGTTAGACCGAGGAGGCAGACTGTGTAACTGTAAGTTGAGTTTAAATTAACTTGAGCCTTGAGGTAACGTTATGTGACTCTGGATATCTTCCAGTTTTAGAAACAGAATCTTTGCTAAAAAAAAATTGATGAAATATCTATTATCATTTTGCTTTCCTGAGAGGTAACAACGATGAGTGCTGTAAATATGTAACACTAACAGTATTTTTGAAATGCTAATGCCTGTTCATGTTCCAACACTGCCCGTGCCCCCCTCCCCACCGTACCGCAGAATAATCGGAAGAATAAAATGACTTATCTCGCCTACTTACCGCTGTGAGGACTCTAAAATCCTCCCTCGTCAGGTAACGCAACATCGTCACGTTTAATCTCCCCATTTTCGATACTTTATGGATCGTCTACCCTCACAAACTACACAAATTTCGCAATCGCGAAAGAAACACACATGCGACATGCGACTGAGCCAAGGTAAAAGGTCACCCGTGCAGCCACGCCATCTAGCGGTTCTTCTCCGAACATTAGAATTTATCTTTTGACATCCTAAATCTGATCCTGGTAGCGGGTGCCATTTTCTATCAGATCCGTACTTTCCAACCTTTCTCTTTTTCTGTGAACCAGGTACATGTACTTCTATTCTTTTCAGTTGATGATAACGTAACAAGACAAAGCAAGATTTTTGCGAGAAAAAAAAATAGGTTGTAGCTTCATTTTGTAGGCTCCATTACCTTTAGTCGTTTTTTTAATGATGTGCTTTTTTTGTTTGTTTAATGTTTGTTTGAACCAAGGTGGTTTTACTGGTTGTATCGAGATATCTATAACCCCCTTGTTTAAACCAAGTTAACGCTATATACATACAGATTGTCTTTGTTACTAGTAATAACGTTCTTGGGAAAGTTAAATTTGTAAGACAAAACGGGGGAATCAGAAACGCGGCTCTCAGTACGACCTTCCCTCCCGGCATGTCCTTGAAGATCGCTAATACTCTAGTGCTCTACTTTTACCAAGAGAAGGACGGTTCCCCCCTCCCCCTTTCGTGACGTATGGTCATCCATCACACAATTTGTAATCGTTGGGGGGCTGCAAGAAAATAATTGTATCATTTTATTTTATCCTGAAATCATTACGCAAGACCCATCTCCCCGCTGTGACCTCATTAATCAAGCGAACCTTAATCCTACTGAGGATTTATTTTGTAATTGCATCATTTCTATTTTGTCATTCGATGTCGTCTTCATCGGTGGTCGGGCAATTCATCAGCAGATGACTCGAGCGTGATCGACCATTATGGCATTCAATAGAGAGACTGTATCGTAACAGGTAGAAACGTTTAACATGCACTATGTCCATCAGTTATTCCGTTTATATAGCCTGAGTACCATCCTCCGTAGTGACCGCTGGCTCACTACTTTCGCTTTCGGTGAGCCAGCGGTCACTACGGAGGAAGGTACTCAGGCTACCGTTTATATATCAGGCTACCTGCAGTCATATTTTTTAGAATAGACTAGTGCTATTGTGTTCTTTTTTTGTTGCAATACAGCGTAATATGTAAAATTGTCAAGAGTAAGGCTCGTTCATTATTCATTCATTCATTCATTAATTGATTGATTAATCAATTAATTCTTTCTTGCTGATGACTGTGACTATTGCTGTTTCAAAGAGTCCATAAACAGTTTTGATTTAGCATAGGCCACCTAGAATGGATGTCGATAAAAGAAAGGGTTTAGTTATATAAACATACACTTGTCATCGCTGCTACAAAGACGGAAACGTAAATCAGAACTATATCATCGTCTGGCCTAAAAGTAACCTGGGACATCTGTGGGTTATAATTAGCCAGCTAGAGCAGAAGTCCAAGCGCAGAATCGCCCTCAGTAGAAAAAGCTTACAGTCCAATGTGCCACCAGGCACGGGAGAGTCTAAGTCTCGTAAGTCTAAGTCTCGTAAGTCTAAGTCTAAGTCTAAGTCTAAGTCTAAGTCTAAGTCTAAGTCTAAGTCTAAGTCTAAGTCTAAGTCTAAGTCTAAGTCTAAGTCTAAGTCTAAGTCTAAGTCTAAGTCTAAGTCTAAGTCTTAAAGTCTAAGTCTAAGTCTAAGTCTAAGTCTAAGTCCAAGTCTAAGTCTAAGTCTAAGTCTAAGTCTAAGTCTAGACGCGTGTAAGTATTGGCCTAAATAAGGTCCAGACAAGTGATTACAAGGTCTAAACGTCTAGTATCTGTTAGTCGCTTAGCATTTCTGACCCTTGTGAAGTACAAGTAAAGAAGTTGCATCTCAGCACAGCCAAGGGCAACACTCCATGTCTGATGGCAACACACATCGAGCATTCAGGACAGTCGCCAAAAATGGGATCAAGGCAGACGCCGACAAAGAAATTCCATCAGTCCCCATTAATGCGTGTGATGGGATCTGGCCTGTTCGACATCTAAACATTAAGCGGCTACGCCAAGAAAACGGTGAAACAAAAGTCAGCCACAGGAAACCAGGAAACGCTGGCAGGGCACTGTAGGATGGCATGGTGCCAGTGGCGCTGCACCAAGCATGGTCTCATGAGATAATACTGTCAGGAGGAGTTGACCTCGTATGTGCAATTTCAAATACAATACAAGGGCAATGGCTGTCGGACAGAAACTTCTACCCTTAATTAAGCTGCTGGTGTTTCTGAACTGAACATCGTCTCAGTGCTGCTATTTCTATTTCACTAACGTTTTTTTCCGATGTTCAAAAGATTTACTGCTTAACCCGTAAGTGACAGCTGACTACAGGAGCATGTCGTACATTGGATTACTCTGCAGAATATCTAGCCACTTAAGAGCATGGTCTACAAAGCTGGACGTTCAATTAGCTAATACCATTTAAAGCATACCATTTTAGATATATTAACTTGCTTTCGAGTAATAAAAGGTGCGCAATTCAGCCATTGGCTGCTATGTACATGGTTCATTCGCTCACCATCGCTCCCTTTACAGGAAGGCTCATTGTTTCCTTCCTTCATTCATTGTTGTCAATTGAATAAACAACTTTTCTACCAAGGGAAAAGTTTTCTAACAGTAATCCTATTTTTTATTGCACATTTTTTATTGCACATTCACGACAACGTCCATGATGCAGCGGTTCACTACAATATCAATGTCATCGAGGTGACAAGTACATGTAGGTTGTCTCGTAATTTATTGCGAATTCTTTGTTGGGGAAATGAAAATATATGTTCAACCCTACAGACAAATGAATAGATACGGATGGAGTTTTCATCAGGCGCACGAGCCTCGGGAAAATTGTTTGATTTTTACACCTTAACCTATTTCGCCAGAACACCAAACATTCTTTCTGTGCAGATACCCTTTTCTTAGCATTTTGACCCCATTTCCACTAGACGATGATCACTGGGCGACCGTAAAGCGACCAAAGTTGGATTTGTCTAACCTATGATATCAAAATATGATTCAAGATGTAAAATATGACTTAACAGACAACACCAAAAAAGAAGAGTAAGAGAATTCGATTTTTTTCACATATCGGAACCTGGATGTGTACATACTACACCAGAACAGCACCACACAAGACACGTACATGTAGCGCCGGACCGGGGAGCTTTGGTTAATCCTCAGAACGCCATTAACCTAAGACCCTTTGCGGTTAGGCCGGAGGGAGGTTATATCCTAACTGTACACACCGGTATTAGGCCGCCATAAATAGCATGAAAAGTACATAACAAAGCCCTAAAGAGTTGCCGAATTGCATAAGATGTTACTTCATCGACATCACAACGTGAGGTAGTTCGCTGGAGGCAATTCGAAAGTTACCGTGAACTTTTATCTAGCTTTAATACAGACACGACAACTTTTGTTGGCTCACGGGCCTTGTGTGGTACTCAGAGCGGTGTAATATACTTGTTTACGGAGTTTATCTATTACTTTCCTCCATCCTAACCGCGAGTGAGCATCGTCTGATGGGGTCCTTAAGCCTCGGCTTACCGTCCCGACCTTCCTGTCCCCAGAACCCCTGGCCTGGTCTAGTACAGCACCCCAGACTGTTAAGGCTTGAGTGCAATATGGCAGGAAAGGTAGACATGATCCTTTGTCAAGACTATCATGGTAAAGTGGGAAATTGAAGACGTTTCCCACCATGATCTTGGGACCCATCCAAATAATCAGTGCAAATCTGGCGACAGGCTGTCGGTAAAAGGTGGCTTTACCGTCCAGATGTTATTTCCTCCGGATCTTGACTGTTTTGACTGACACAGTGCCCCAAACTGAATAGGCGTTCAGTGACATATGGCAGAAACAGATAGTACCACGCAGAACTTGCCAGAAGGGAGATATGATCCTTTGTCAGGCCTGTGATAATGTGGGGAAATTGATAACATTTTCTCCTATCCGCATGATCGGTGCCAAGGGGCTTCCTGCAAATGACAGGCGTCCCTAAGAAGCGGCTTACCACCAGCCTTCAGGAGATCTTCGGTAAGCTCTGTTCTGACGTAACGTCTCAGACTGTACAAGCGTGCGCTGCATGTAGGAAGACTTAAGTACTTCGTAAAGTAATACACCCATTCCACTAGAGCAACGACCTCGCTGCGAATTTTGATTCGACAGAGCTATTAAGATGACATGTTCATGACCTGTATATACCACTGTCTTATTTTGCAATTAGCCCACGGGGCATGATCTTGCAATAAAATTATCATCAACGATTTTCCCAGAGATGAAAAACTAATATTTTTTTTACGCTTCGTGTGTTCTCTTGCCTTTTCAGCCATACTTTTATATTATGTATCATATTCCAACGATGAAATCAAAGGTTACACTAGTCGAGTTTAGGTCACAGCGCGATCGCTGTCCACTGAAACGGGGCACTGTATCGTGTTGTCAGAATCACTGGCACGTGATGTGTATCTGACCTTTCTGTGGTTCTCAAACCCTTTGGGCCTGTTACATAAAGCCAATGAGGTTCTATAGAGACCAAAAAGGTTATATAACCTGGTTAAACATTAAAACTGCCTTCCTATATATCAAAAGGAAATCAACTGTGAGTTGGCTTTAATTTGTGACGTGTTCACTACCTTTACACCCCCTTTGCACCGGAGGCAGAATTTCATGGATATTGAATTTTTTTTCCTTTTTGTGTTTTTTGTTGTCGTTTATACTATACTTCAGTATCTTGCTTCGCATTCCAATCGGGTCAGAAGAATCCAATATCATTGCCGTCACGTCAAAAGGGGCGCCTAAGGAGAAAACATCACAACAATAATTGAAAAGTATTGAAAATATTGATATAGAAGCACTCGATTCCGGTCGTTATCACTGAGCAATATGGCGAGATGATTTCCCCAATCTCTAATTGCAATACGGTCTGATAAGTCTTAACGAAAATTGCTCCCACTTGCCAATTACCAAGTAATGACATGAGCTGACTAATTGAAAACTGCTAATTGAGTCCCCTTCTCTCGGGAGTGAACACAGACTTTACTGGCGCCATGTTGCTCATCCCAAGGACATATCCAGGCAGGATAACTAGCTTGCGTCAGACGTAAAAATATCGCTGCATTGGAGAGATCTTTAAAGTATGGCATCGATGGAGGCAAATAGTGTCAGTGTTTATATCATCCATGTGTTTTTTTGTATAGACAACTGTGATATATTAGCTTTACTTTTGGGATGAAACCCTAAAAAAACATGGAAATACCGTGCTGACTGGCTTGTGGGTAGACATTTAGAAGACATTTGGCCGTTGTTCTATTGATTTTTCGATGGCAAGATCTGGGAGAGTGTTTGGTCCAGAGCCTCTGGGTGTTGGGTTTTAATCATCCTGACATGCTACAAACTTTTATTCGTGGAAAATGCATTTTACACGAATTTGAGGACGTAGCTTCTGTTGGGAATGTCCCTCGGACAGGACGTTAAATGGGGGTCCCTTGTTTGAGGACAAGTGCACTTATCGAAAACAGACCATTTTGGTGTGAGTGGATGTTTAATACAAATGTTTCTGGATATGCAGCCTGTATTCTTGAGTACCGCAGAGGTTTCTCCTTCTCAGTACAAACCTGGTGTGTTACGCCACGAGGCGGTTTGTGACAAGTACATTACAGAGACTCACAAGTAGAGTTGTTGAAATTGGTGTCTACAAGTACTAAGGGACAGACAAATACACAGGAATGGCAATATATGTACAACCAAATGCAAAGCGCACACTTCTGATCACATACAAGGATCCACGACACCCGATTTCGGTCAGAAGACAGCAGAATTTTGTACGACACTTTCACGACTGTCCCAATAACCCCCTAGTTTTGCCTAAAGGTGCACTCTCACCGGACGTGGGGCACGCTTGCGACATTGCTGCGTTCGTTCACTGCGTCACTGTTTTGTTATTTTCTCCAATTTTTTTATATTTCAGATACTGCGTAATACGTAAAAGTATGGCATAGAAGACGACAAAATACACAACAAGTAAGAAAATTCGTTCTTTATCTCTGAAATTCGTTGAGTATTTTTTCGAACCCCGCAATGCCGCAAACGTAACCCAAACGTACACAAACGAATAAAAAGCAACATCTTTAATTGGAAATTTACAACAGTACAGTTGAAATTGTTTAGAGAAGAACTGAAAAAATGGAAGTGGATCGGCCAAGGTTCGAGCCTGGGCCAGGAAATCTAATTCGTTAACTCTAATATAAACCCCACAGCTAAACATCAAAGTTTTGAAAGAACTGCACGGGAACTGGCACCAACCGTTTCAAATGGCGCCGATCGTTTACGAGACGGAAATTAACCTACGTGCACAGAGAAAGTTTCTTATCACCTTGAAGCCCAGGCGTTACTCCCTGGCTGAGCATGACAAAAGACAAATAACAGGCAGACATTTTCATTGTCAAAATTGCGTCGTGAGCGTTTAAAAAGAGCAACCACGGGCATCAAACTGTGATAAAAACAGTCCCCAAAGTCGTGAATGAGCCTAGCCGCACATTTGAGAGCAGGATTTAATGGTGCGAGATGTCGTGAACGACACGTTGGCGCCAAGGCGTCATCCTTCGGGACGAGACAATTTCGACTCTTTAAAGTTAAGAAGACTGCCTCTCCATTCTCAATGTTATCTCACTGTTCCAATGATACGGAATCGGACCCTGGTAGTCTCTAAATGGTAGTTGCGTATCCTAGCGTAATGGGAAAGTTGTCGCCATATAGGTGTAGAGCAGCTTCGTTTAGCAGTCCAAAGGTGGTTATCCTTCAAGCTGTCACAGAAAGACGTGAGGTACGGCACGTAGCTAACATCTGTATCAAACACACAAGCAATTAGGCTGTAAAGCTTAGTCATTACCTCAACTGAAATCCTGATGAAGGAATTGATGAAAGCTGTCTTTCGAATGTACTTCCAAGATGCTCTTATCTGTAAATTGAGTTTTGTTTTAAGACAAGGATACTGTGGCACAGATGTGCCCCAAAGTGTGTTAAGTGTTAAAAGTGCCCAAAGCAAAGAACAAAGTAAAGTTTCCATGTAAGGTCATGGTTGGATGCTAATTGCAAGAAAATGGTAGAAACGTAGGGGACAATCATATGACGATCGATTGACTGACATCATTGTTAAAAGAGACTACAAGAAAACTAGTTTTGACCATATCTAGACAGGTTGGGTTTGACTTCTTTGTTTGGAAGCAGAGGAAGACAAAGAGCCCCCCCCCTTTCAATTTACGGGTTCAATGATAACCAGAAGATAAGTAAAGAATGTTGCACCAGGAGGTTCGTAATTATCTGCAAACGGCAGGTTTGTATAACGTTATTGTTAATTGTAATAGGATGAATGACTTTCAACCTTAAATTTGACGAACTAAACATATTCATAGCAGGCATTGGAAAATTTGTAACGCTTTGAAGCAAGACACAGCTTATAATCGCTGAAGGGAAGGCATTCCTTCCTATAAATAGGGTACGTACTGGGCGCGTGGTTTTAATTAATACCTAATCATAAGTGTGGAAATGCTTATAGACTTCCATCCAAACAGTTTCCGAAGACGATGCATTAAACATATACATCGTCCACCAGAGATTTGGCAGCCGTAAGAATAGATATCCTTCAAGGACAGCCATCAACGTAAGGGTACCTGTATAAAAGGCTGCAATATCAGGATAAATAGATACCACATACCAATAACATTAGACATCCAGTCTTTTCGGCGCCGGGGTAGAAGTGGACGTTGCTATTATAGATTACGTAGGATCCTAGAGGGAAGGAGGGATGAAGAGCAATGAAAAGGACATTATAGACTAGATAGATGAGGCAGAGGGTAACGTTATGCAAGTATACTTTAGCGCGCGCGTGTGTGTGTGTCTGTGTGCGTAGGTGTGGATCTGTGTGTAGCAGTTCTTGTTGTACATTGTATGTATATTCTACATACACTCGACTTAAACATTGACGTATTTCATCAGAAGACCAGTTGAAAACTTCATTTCTTGTACCATGAATGTTCATTCATAGCAGCCAAATACTTCTTTTGTAACCTTGGTTAAACATTTGAAGAGTGAATGGCATGAGACTCAACATGGCGCACGGTGATTGCTTTCTGGCGCACTTACGTTCATCCCAGTATATGATAAGTGGTTCACGCAAATCCCTGCAAAGCCGATACTTCACCCGCCAGACGGAATGCAAAGCTACCATGTTAGTTACACCGTCTGCATTCAAAGTCTTTCAAAGAAGCGCTTGGCAACTGCAAAAGAAATTCGTGCCGAGCGGCTTATGCAGAGAACATCTTTGTTCTGGGCACGTCAGTGCGTATGGAACAAGTTCAGACGGAGCAAAATCCACGACGGAAATTGAAGCTGTACACTCGATGGGTGTGAAATTAGGAACCGGGCACCCAAATCCATTTGTAGGGCTCTTAATGCCAGTTTCCATAACGTCTCTTCATATCAAAGTCTCGGGGATGGCCCTCAGAAGACCACGGGGTCGGACATGAATTAGGGAAGCGCCTGAACCGTATCACTGTCAATTTGCAGTCTTGAACTGAAAAGGACGACACCCTTACATCTTAAGTGCTATTAGAAGAATGGAAATTAAAGTACTTGATTCTTTGATGATTAGACGAGCAACGCCTGGTGATATTTGCTTGCCAATATAATGAGCGAGACGTGTTTTGAGGCATCTTTGTTTGAGTTCGTATTTTCATTCAATTTCTTGAGACGATGTTTGTATGTCGTCGCTCCGTTTCACATGCATGTCTCTGTAGCTGAGGTTCAACTGGTGGCAACCTCAAAGTTGAGCTCTTGGTTTCAATACGATGGAGACGCCTGTTCAAGTCCCGCGGTCAGGACATTTCGGTTGGGGTTGCACTCTCCTTAGGGTGACGTAAAATTGCACAAGGTGGAGGTGCCTCAAATACCTAAAGGGGAAATTCTAGCAACTTCTATTTGTAAAAATATACCCTGCTACTGAAATGACAAGGACATTTGCTGGCCTACGCGCCTCTTTGCGTTAAAATGGTCTGCACGGAAGAATGAACCAACGGACGTTGCATGACTCCTGATGCCTTTTCCACGCATGTACGGACACCGAACCTGCTCAACTTTCCGTCCGATTGTCTTCATGTACGTCCACCAACCCCAGTCCGTCCGGAGCAAATTAAATTGTACAGCCCATTAGAGGTGAATCATTTTTCACAGCACCATGTGAGCTATACGTGATGTCCTGGCTGATGAAACCAAATGGGTCTTATCTTATGTTCCGGCTGGGCAATAGCACAGGTTTTGTTCAACTACGTGAAATGGTCTCACATTGATCTTATACTTCAATCTGCAAATGTTATTGATGGTACTTAAAAGAATGTGATCTCTATAAAGTTTTGCATCCTAGCAGTAAGCGATTACAAAGAAGATAAATCTTTACGTGAAATGGTCTCACAACGATCTTACTCTCACAACGATCTTATACTTCAATCTGCGACTGTTATGGATGGTACTTAAAAAGAATATCCTCGCTATAAAGTTTTGCATCCTAGCAGAAAGTGATCACAAAAAAAATCTTTACGTGAAATGGTCTCACAACGATCTTATACTTCAATCTGCAACTGTTATTGATAGTACTTAAAAAGAATATCCTCTCTATAAAGTTTTACATCCTAGCAGAAAGTGATTACCAAAATTCCGTGAAATAGTCTCACAACGATCTTATACGTTAATTTGCAAATTTTAGAGATGGTACTTGAAACAATATACTCTCTATAAAGTTTTGCATCCTGACAAAAAGCGATTGTAAAAGATAACTCTTTCTACATGTTAAACCTGCATGCAGCGTACAAAGTTTGCAATGGTGTAATGACGTCAATTTTGTTTTAAAGAGTGAAAACAACATTATGGTATGTCAATTTCTGCTAATAGCCTGTCACTGCTAGGCCAAATTAGCCTCTACCAGTCTACGTGGACTGTCGGTTAAATAGCAAATAAATAGCAAAATTGGACACGGACGGAATTGGAGAATAGTGTACTAGGGGAAGTAGTTATAAAAGTTGAAGTGGTGCAAGTTAAAGAGCTTTTTGCCCAATAGTGTACCCATTGATGTCTTATTTTCCAATAATATAGCTATTGATGTCTTATTATCAATAGTGTGCTAGGGGAGTCGGCAGGCCAAAGGTACACTCCGTAGGTACGATTTCCCTCGCACCCTATTCCCTCTATGTGTCCAATTTCTAATTTTTGACCAACGATCCGCGAAGCCTGGTAGAGATTAAGGCCATATGTCTGCCGGCAAGTATTGAATAGATCATCTAAACTCATTTTTTCATTCGTCCCATAGCCTTTTAATTAGCCGTAGGCTGATTAATCAGCCGTAGGGGCAGCACAACATGTTGTGCTGTATCAATAGGCATTTTAGTCCCCTGGCGGCGCCTATCTCCTCTCCGGAGCATGGTGAATGATGTAAATCACCGTATGGCTGATACGACACGAAGGTTCGCCAGGCCTCCGTCCGGGTGATTTGTAGTGAATCACCAACTCCAGACCGAATGGCCTTTTGCTCCATCGCACACCGCACCATCGCACGTGTGGGGGTTCTTTAACGTGCATGGGGTGTGGCTCTCCCCATACACGGGACCTCCATTTAACGTCCTATCCGAGGGACGGCTCAAGCCGAAGCTAGGTACTCATTTTCATCGGAGTAAAGTGAGGAAAGCCGTGTAAAGTGCCTTTCCCAAGGGCACAAGATCGGTGGTACGGCAGCCGGATTCGAACCCGAGACCTCTTGGTGCAGATCCGAACATGCTGCCGCTGCGCCACGCGTTCCCATCTAAACTATCAATCAATAATAAACCCTACTACCATTTACTTTCTGGCGTCACCCGTTCTAGTGCTCTCGACATTCATCCAAAGGTCGTTTCATAGTTTCATCTATTTCGGATAGCTATAACGGTTTCTGTTGATTCAAGTTTAGCCATGTAATGATCTTGTACTTACTGATCGAAGTTCGGCAAATCGATAGTTTTTTCCCCTGAATAGCCAACTTGTAACTGAATCGAATTGGTGCAAAGGGTTTGTATTGAATTAGCAACGGTTTTGATTATCAGTAATTATTGCATTAGATATCCGTGAATGACTTCATCAGGCGGGTAAATCACTGGACAACAAATTTCTTATAAAAATACAATGTGTCAATATATAGCTGGCCAGGAATTAACCCATTAATTATGTACAAAGATCTTTGTTACTCATTAGATATTCCATTATAGGTAAGTTTCTTTAGTCTCGAAATGGTCGTTAAGCCTACCACTTAAGGTAGAAAGGTAGAATGAACGTACAAAGACAAATCAGCGTCTTTTGATCGAACGTAAGAATTCAATTTTGATAACCCCCAAATGGGAATTGATGTCTTATTGAAGAATCAGCCCTTTAACTTCGTAAGGTAGTGGCGCATCATAATTGGTGCAACTTTTACTTATACTTGTGCCACTTTTACCTTCGTGATTATCGAAATACATCTAGATACGTGAGGCCAATCGATACCTACTGTGGAGGCAAACGTTTGCTCCTATTTTCCGCAACGCTTTTACACAATTAACAAGTTTCCACCCGATTCAAAGCGCCCGCGGCAAGTGTAACTATTTGTAAATGACAGAACCTTTCAGAAGGCTTAGAACGATCGATGAAAACGCTGCCAAGTCCAAATAGGCCGCGCGGGGAGATCACGATTCAAGCCCCCAGCACATTAATGAATGATACGCGATCTGTCACGCCGGAAATTGTAATGCCCACCGCGCCTTCCTTGGACGCCCCTGATCGTTTCAACCGGAACGCCATTAAACCTGACCTTCGGAATGGCTACGGTTGGACGGATAGCTATCAGAGTTACGGAATGACTCAACTTATCTTATTTAATGAAAGTGAATGTTAGGCCATATGCTGCTGCTCGGAACCCTTAAAGGCTAATAGCGAAACATACAAATGCTGAGAAGCATTGAAACAAGGGAATACCAGGGCGATGACCATTCCGATCAAATTTAGAGGAACGAGCGTGTGATACTACAACTCCAGCCGCTCCTATGTACTATACCCTTACCCCCACAGGTTTTAGCAGGGTGTAAGATAACTACTATCACTACTACTGGATGTCGGGGAGCCCCTACGACCACTGAGGTTACGGGCCGTGAGTGAGTGAGTGAGTGAAGATAATGCGTTTCTTTTCTTTTTACACGATATTTGCGACAAAGTGGTTCGATAGCTACTGTATTGGCAACGAGTTTTGATTTAATCTCAGTCGTTTTCCTATCAAAGATCCGGTTCTCTATTATACTACAGACGTACATCAATAACCTGCCGCACCCTATACTTGAACCTATGAGAGATATAAAAGTGCACAGAGAAATTCATAAATGATATGCCATTAATATCTGGAGATACAAAAGATAAAAAACAATCTTTGCTGCACTCTTTGAAGAAACATCTATTTCCGATACTAGACCTCTGGAACGAGGACAACTGACCAACGTCTGCACTAATGACATTGACTTGCAGATTTCATCCTCAATAAAGTTGGGTCAGGGCAAGCCTATACAAGTAATATACCGGTCGACGAATGTCTCCCATTAAAGGGATTTTAACACCGTTGAACTTCACATTCATCACCGACGTGCTCTCCAGACGGCATTGATAAGTAGTAAGCCTTTTATCTATAAAACACAGAGCACAGAGGCACATCAAATCCAAAGTGCTGGTAGTTTACTGCTGAAGACAGTCTAATGTCGATGTAAACTTCTAAATGTCTTGGAGTTTTTATAATTGACTGAGTTAACATTGAATCGCCAAGGACTGTATTCATGACTACGAGCAATAAATCGAAGGGAACAGAAACCCGGCTATGACAAACATGTGCAGAAGTTCTATGGAGCAAACCCTAATCAAAGAAGCCAGTGGAAATTGTTACCCGTAGCAGTACGTAAATCTATTGTCAGGTGACATTGTATTAGCCTCCCCTGTCGGCCTTTCTGTGGGCGTTGTTTGGAGGGCAATAAGCCGATTCGCGATTTTCAACACATGGCGGCCAGGCGATGTCTTGAAAATTGCGAATTGCCCTCCCCGTATGAGTCGACCAAAGTGCAGTGACCTCGCAGTAACTTATAACTTGAAGTTAGTCTATCCACATTGTAATCAAGACACCTCATTCCATGAGAGACTGTCAGAATCCTCAGCGCGGGATCTGATGATGGTTGAACCGCTATATCTACACGTTTCGTCTCCCCCAAAAGCCGCCTTAGTTATTCTCGCTCACGTGCAGCCTAATGAGTTTTATACTTTACGAACTCCAAGACTTTACAGACAAAGTTCAACTTCGCGCTTCGACCTCAATGACAATGCTCACGTGTAACGTAATCATCTTATCAACGCCAGCACTTCAAAACCCCCTTTTAACTTCGCATTGCGCCCTTAACGCTCACATACAGCGTAAAGACCTTAGGAGCGTCCAGACTCATAACCGATTTTCAGCCATCGTTTGCAATCTTAATGCTCACATACAAGATAATGTTCTTAGGACCACCAAGGGTGAAAACAGCGTCCTCCACCAAGGGATTAGGCCAGACCGAGTAGCTTCAAATTGCTGCTTTGAATTTGATGGAACCATTGACGGTGCAGTAAACTGTGATTTTATCGGGAGATTCTGATTGCAGATCTCAAAGGAACGTGAACAGCACTTCAACAATGTCCTTTGACCAACCACCACAAACGCAACATCAATAGATGAAAATTGACACTGCAAAGTGCATCTACTTGATTTGCATCGAATGAATATAACGTTACATGTATACATGTACTTCTACATGTATAAGACTCACCATATGTGCATTTTCATTCTTATCTATGTAATAACCAATATGTGTGTAAAAGTGAAGTCAAAGCTGGTTTAAGCAATTCTGGTTAATATCTAACGTTTGATCAATCAAACTTGAAGGACTATAATATAATAGTCTCTTTTCTGTAGTCTGAATCTCGTCTTTACGAATAAGCGGGAACATTCCGCCAAACATCGCCCATCTCTAAGACACGATTTCTTTCAAAATAGGGCCGTTCATTGAGGAACCAAGCTATATAGAGAAGCTACGTTGTTTCAAGCTAGACTATAAATTACCAAAAGCGCAGTGCATTCCGTGTTAGGCTGCTATGTATAATTAAAAAAAAAACACACTCAAAGGGGTGAGATGGAAAAGAAAAATTAAAGTGACCACCTCTGCATAAGATCTGCATTAAAATGTGGCCCTGTACATTACCATCAATTTCATTGATCCAATCGTTAAGACTGTCAATAGTGGCCATATTTCTAAATTTTCTGACGGGTTCGACAATACGCCAAACGTTTACAGGATTCACTATACGTAAACGATACGTTAAAGTGGCGCTCCATGGCATCTCTTTATGAAAAAGGTATGGCCCACCCGCACTCTTGAAAAGCTTCCGGATTAACAAAAGGGATTCTATAACGTGCCTAATTGCTTTGGCGGAGGTCTAGAAGATTACATAAAGGAAATCGTTGGCTCACCCGATACCCTATTCTGGCTAACCCAACCATTCTCTATAGGGCTGACCTATTTCCTTTGAGCGAGAGAAATGGTTAGTAATTCACGTACTCCATCAAGTATTGGCAGCTGTATTATGTGGTAGATAAAACGAAACGATGGCTGCGTGCACGGGCCATCTGATGTGCAAAGAGCATCTGATGTGCAAAGGGCAGCAGCATGATGTGAAGGGGGCAGCTGAAGTACAAGGGACAGCATTTTGGCAGCTAGCTAGTATAGCGAAAAAAAACCTAAGAGATATGCCCTTTTACATTTCCATAGCAGACCTACAGTAAGACCATTACAAAACTATCTACAAAAAAGATAATTGACAAAACTATAACTTTTTTTGGATACTTTGTTGAACGCGTGCGCTTAAACTTGGTGAGATTCCTCTTTGAAGCAAGGCACCAAGAAGCGGATAGCCGAAAAATCAGCTGAAGTAAAAGAATTTGTTTTACTTTTCGTTGCAACCATTGAAAAAAATCAAGGCATACATCTTAAAAGCAATCCTCCGCCATATGTGTTTTTCACTTCCACCTCCTTTACTTTGAATAGCATCAGAGCTATCCTTTTATATAGCGTTAAAACAGCCGCCACGCAATGCCGAGAGTTCTATGCAGTTTTCTTTTCCTTCCGCGAGAGAAAGTAGTCCGTTCCATGACTCCGCGCGTCAACACCCCTCACAAGAAAGCTTGTCGCTGAAGTATACAACTGCGTATCTTCTTAATTTCAAGTCATTCACGGTGTTTTAGCCTCTTTTTTTAGCTCATATAGATTTTTGAACCGATTGTGTATCGTTTTCCTGTAACAAATATTACCCAAAACCAGGTGACTTTCGCGTAAATTCCCCTGTTGTTTTGAACCTGTTGTAGATTTCAAACCAACAGGAAATCACCTGCGTAAGAAAGAGCAAACCTTCTAGTTCCTGAAGGTATAAGATTTATTACAGATTATTTGGGAGTAATGCATTTGCCCCGATATTCCGTGAAGTCATGTCATAATTTTGATTCCAGAATAGAACGCACCGGGTTTGACCATTTAGTAATTATCCAACCGGGGCAGTTCCTCTCTCCGTAAATCTTAAAGTTTATGACTGGAATTATGTTTACAGTGGTCCCCAGTTTATGAATTCCGAGTTTCAAGTCAATATACCGATCCGAAGTGATCTAAATCTAACTTCAAAATTTCTAACTGACTGCCGTAGCGAACCGCGCGCCGTTTTGAGACAGTTGTACGTTCCATGAACCCCGGGCGTCGGGACTACCTACCAAAAAGCTTGTCGCTCGAGTTTACAACTATGTACAATCGATATTTCATCACGTCTACAATATTTAAGGTTTCCATTTTACTCCTACGTACTTTTTAAACCGACTTTTACCAGTACCCGTTTGATGATATGATCTGAAATCAGTTGATTTTAGCACAAGTTCCTCGCTGCGTTTTACCTTACAGCAGATTTGAGAACGAAAGGAAATCTAGTGCGTAAAATAGACCGAAATCTCTTCTTTCAGGTGGTATGTTATGTGGTATATTATCAATTTCGAGGGCGAGAAAAGGCTTAAATTTGAACCGCGCGAGGCCACCTCATCAGAGGCGTCGGAAAAGGAACGCTTCAGCGCTGGCATCAGCGCCCGTTCCATAGAGCACACGCCAGACCCGCACCATTGTATTTACGTACTAGTTACCGTACAACAAAGACTCCATTTGCTAATTCACTCCATCTTCACGTGTATTTTTTTAGGCATCCTTTGAAAACACTGGAGAGATATATTGGTGCCGATACTTGTGTTAAAAGTCGATTGCACTCGAATCAACCAAACCAACGACTTGCAACATTTGGATTTAAAACAGTCGAAAAGGTGACCTCAGTAAACATGGAATTACAAACCTTCCCAGATTTCAAACCAACAAGATTTTCACAATAGGTATAGTAGAAGATTCAACAATTCTGGCGCACTAGTCATTGACAAAAGAATCAAAGGCGTAATGCATTTGCCCCGATATTCAAATTCGTCGAAAATTTAGCTCATAATGGCACCACCATTTTGCCAATTTCACTATGTAACAAATATGATCAGGAAACTAAACATAATAGTTATAAAACCCCACAAAAATGGATCATATCGAGATTACATGATATTCCTCTATGACACATATAACGCAATCTTGGTAGAAAGGCCGGCAATCAGGTCTAAAGCAGCTGTAAAACTCGGATGAAATTCCATCCACCTGACGCGCGAGAAGCTTTTCCTTAGCAACGTGTTACTAAGGACCGCGGAGCGATTGGAACTACATAGAAAACCTGTTCGAAAACTGTTCGATTTAGGTCATAGCGTACCGGCTGATAAGTGAGGACTCTAATCTCAGAAGAATACGATATTCTTCAGATGTGCTTAGCTTGAGAGATGAGTATTTGATCAGTTGAAGGGCAGCCGTATTCATTGCATCAAGGTCTGATTGAATAGACGCGAAAGATATCATCCTTTTGAGTGATTACGTTGAATAGAAAATCCAATTGGAACTTGCGAGATTGCCCTCTGTATCAAAAAGTCCCTCTGGCATATTCTCTTCACGTAGTGTCTCAAAAAAGTTTAAGAAGTAACAGTTGGATGGTATTCAAGCAGCGTCGATTACCTGCACCTTCACAGTGACCTACTAACGATCCGATCTTCCGTGCTATTGTTTCTGACTGTATCTCTGACCGGCACATCGAAGCAGTTAGACCGTAACACATCAGCTGGCCTCAGAACAAGCCCCTGATTGATGCCGGCATTGGTAAGAACATCAGTTCGTGCTGTTAGAGTGGAATTATCACGTGGATTAGTCACGGAAACTGTTGATTCCCATAATCTCAGCAGTCAAATTAAGGTCTCAAATTGCTTGACTCGTGTTCAACGTGATAACTCTGACAAAGATAAATGAATGGATTAGACGTACTTAATGCACTTCTAATTGTAGCGTGTTTTTCATTCGAAAACATCAGCGTGGTTATAAATCGACTCCACAGAGACGACTGACACAGAATGAACCGTAGTGAACTATTCGTGCAGAATGATTTATATCTGTACCTACGATCATACAAGGTCATAAAATGGTTCACATGATTCTAATTCCAGGTAAGCTACGCTCGTATTCACAGCACGGTATTGTGAGCAAATGTAGCAACATATGAGGTACGGCAATAATGGAGTAAGTAGTTGCTTTTTCCATTGGCAAGCTTTCTGTCATTGGTGAGGAAGTAGAAGGAACATGTTTCTTCCTACCAGGTGTACACAGTCACTGGAGACATAGCAATGGTAGCATATATACAACTGTAGCCCATGGAGAGCATAGTGACGCACGAATTACCTCAGGTTCCAAAAACCTTCCACATTGTCACCAAAACAGTTATTAGAAAAGTAACAGAAAAAATGTATCGGCATTGTTCTCTGGGAGACAATTTGTTTCAATTTACTACCATGTATGATGTTGTACATCTTGAATCCGTAAATCTCTGTACTTTGTCAACAGCTCATATTGGTCTACAAATGAAAGGCTTCTCTTTGCCCCTTTGGGCAAATATTACTTTCCTTTAATAGGTGCCCAACAAAGTTAAGCGACGATCTATCTTATGAGCTGGGAGCACACTCAAAACTTGGTTGTGCGTAAAAAGTGGTTATATGAAGTCACGCTATTTCTATGGATTTAAGTATAGATTTAAGTATAGGGCTTAAATGGCGAGTGCGTCATCATTTCTATTCATCAACTTGCACAGTTTTGACGAGCTAGGTCTTTAAAAGTTTGGTAAGCTACACCATTGATTATTCATTGAACAGAGCTACGTTTATCGCTATCTATAAAGCACACACACTTATGGAACAAAAGTACGGATTACCATCCATCCGCTGAAAAAGAATCCATCAATGGCCTCGGTTCCTAAAAATTCCCTTGCCACCATCCTAAAAGTAAAAAGATATCAAAAGAAAGAAGCTTGCATCGTTTCCCGTAGAAATGATTCATTTAAGTTACTATCATTTACGACATCCCTTAAATCTTCCCATTGTGTCAGCAGCTTACCGGAGACGTTAAGATATGGAATAGTTCTCTCTACCTCGTTAGGAAACTATATGAGTCTGCTACACCTAGTACCTACACCATTATAGGATTTAGGAAAACTCGGTAGTTCTAGACACAAATAATTGTTGATAGTTGATAAAATGTTGATCGATGCAAAGCCGAAGTTGACTGTGAAGGTGTGGGCCACATAATTCAATTTTAACTCCCAGCCAACTCATTGTTTACGATACGATCTTACTTCTTTTTGTAGTAAATCACATGTACATGCATATGGAATACCCAATTACTGTTGATAAGTAACCTTAGGGAAATGAATACCTTTCTGATAACAATGCCCTCAAGTCAGATAGATTGTGTTTCTGTGTAATCAAAAGCCTGAATTTTAAGTTTAGAAATTCTATCATGGTCGGTGATTGATAACCTCAATTCGTGCAAGCAGTTTTGGCATTACGCCAATTGCAAACATAGGCTTATAGGGAACGGAATTCATGACCCAAGTTGTGGGCTTTCCGTAGTTTACGTGCTTATGATAGTAAATCACCGATATATTTGATAAAACCCACGGGGTATCCTTCATGCATTTAGAAGCACATGTACATTTAAAATTGTTGTCGGGTGCACATAAAAGATTTAGTTGTGAGGCGTCATGCATTTTGGGTGCAAGATTTGACGATATAGGCTTAAAAGTTTGGTATTTATTGATAAAACTTTCTACAGACCGTATCTGAATGTTGATCAACATACATAGACAGTGCGCACACACGCAAAAACACACATATGCACACACATAAGCGCATAGGCAAAAACACGCACATGCACACGCACACACACACGCGCACACACATACACACACGCGCACGCACGCACACACACACACACACACACACACACACTCTCTCTCTCTCTCTCTCTCTCTCTCTCACTCTCTCTCTCTCTTGAGAACACACTTTTGATTCGTCTCACAGAGAAAAGAAGAAATCAATAAGCTCCAGCTATATCCCGCAGACCCGTTGAATATTGAACGCTAACTCGATTACACACCAGGCCACTTGATGTGCAACGCTCGTTTTCCTGCCACTTCTGAAATCAGTTAAACCAACATGTGGATTATGGTCAATGGACCGTTGAAAGAACACCTGTTTGTCAGGATAGTGAATATTACAGGCATTTCTACGGGAATGGCAACGGGCCAAACTGCTGTCCATTGCATTCAGTTGTGGTACTCACTCTCGCTATCTATGGGAAATATTTGGGAGAGAAAGTTTCTCAATATTCTCAAGTAAGTGATACTTCCTTGAGCTGCACAGACACAGTGTTTCGTTAGGTCGTCAGGAAATAAAACGTCTGCTGTGTATCTACAAGGCTTCAAATATATACTGCAGACCTTTAGATACCTATTGTCTCGTCTCTGTTTTTCCATCAAAACTAATGGGGACATATTATAGGGTATTGAAGTTCGAACTCACTTTCGACCATGTTTTGTTAAAAAGACAATGACGAATTCAGTGGTAAAAGTGCAAATATAGATTCTGAGAAAAATGCTCAGTGCCCCTATTACATATTGGTGATGTCTATAGCCGCTGACGGTTTCGTGGTTGAGGTCCTTGTATGATCGATCGCATGATGAAAAGCCGTACCATCAGAAGATGACATTTGCTCAATAGGATCAATGTCTCGTCGACAGAAGGACGTGTCCAAAGGGCTAGAGTTACGGAAGAGGACTGGCGGCTTCTCTAAGTCTTGAAACGTTCGCGTTTTTTTATCTGTGCGGGTTTTTCGGTGACCTCTTGCTGCGAAATCATGACAACCGCCTAACCGCGAATATGTTTGGAAAATATTTTTACTGTGCTACAGCATTGTTTCTACTGCGATGTTATCAAGTCCCCGCGAAAAGTGAATGAATGTACAGTGTATGATTTGATTTGATCTATTACACTGCAAAAATATGCAGCCAGTGCTACTCAAATTACCGAAGGCTAGTGACTATTTCCGGGTATACACTTAGTAAGATCCCGTATCAAGATGTAACTCTCAGATCTTGAATCTTATTCCGAACGTATTTCATGTCACAAAGCTGGGAGTAAGGGCCTGTAGCTATCAGGCTTCGGCTTTGGCAATCACATCCATGGTGATCATAACATTTGTTATCCCGGTCACTGCCCTACATTATTGCGTATGCCGGTTACTCTATCTTCCCAGCCAGGGGCTAAATTGCGAGAATCGTACAATTGGTGGGTTAAAAAGTATGGGTCTGTAATGGCAGCCTGTACACAGCACCTCAATACAAGAGAAATTACCAACAGTTGCGAAAAGGTAAGGACTTGAAGCACTCATTCCTGGATGGGCGGCGAGTTCTGTAACGTATTCGAGGTGTGGATCTCCTAAAATATGGACCACCATCGACATTCTATCCGAGAGATGTCCTTAACTGAAGCTAGATACTCATTTCTACCTGATGGAATCGAGGGAAGTCGTATAAAGCGTCTTCCCCTGGGGCACAACGTCGGGAACCCAGGACATCTATGTACGTGATTGCACCACACGATGTTCATTGGCAGTGTAACCACCACACCTCCAGGATACGTCACGGGTACTTTGAACGTACAGGTAACATTGTAAAAGATACTGGCGGACGTCACACACGTCTCTCCCTATAGCACAAAATACTTGAAAAGAAGAAATGATAGAGTGTGCACGTACAGTACGTGCTTTTGATAATTCATTATGCCGGTCGGACAAATCGTCGATCTATGACAAGAAGCCTAAGGCTTATAAATTGTTCAATCGGATTAGATGATGAATATTAGCTGGCACAGTATCATAAAGCTTCGCCATGAAGTTTACATATTTGGCAGAGTTTGTACGTTTGTTTGCATATATGCATGTATGTGACTAAAAAAGCCATGGATTGGTTGTCATGAAAGTTGATGTTTAGTCAGGTCGTGTACTATCAAGGAAATAATTACATTTTGTTCCTATTCTTAGATCGCCATCTCCTTGTTCTGTGGATAGCAATCAAGTTTTGAATAGTCTGGAAGATTAACGGAAAACTTACTTGGCTGAGAACGTCGATAAACGAAATATTACCTTGCCAGAAACGTCTTATTTTTGCTCCGTTTCGCCACCTTCTTCTCCAAACAAATAATGACTTGGACCAGACGGCTGTAACCATGGTTACTGGGAGTTCGGTGGTGGTGATCAATGAGTAATCCTAAAAGATTTTGGTCCTTCTTCCACTCTAAGACAAAGTCTAAAAGTCTACCAGACAGAATGAAACTTCAGGATGAGTATGCTGAGACTGCTCAGGAGAAGGCAGAATTGTTCAATAACTTCTTTTACTCTGTTTTTAACTGTACAGATGGGGAAACCCCGTTGCCCGACTTGATTGATACTTCTAGTGTGCCAAAAATCTCCTCAGTTACATTTACTGTCAGCACCATTGAATCTATTCTCAATAACCTGGAAGTTACAAAGGCCACAGGGCCGGACGACCTCCCAGCGATGGTATTAAATAAGTGTGCCGCTCAATTAGCACCATCTTTGGAAAAACTGTTTCAACTATGTGTGAGCAATGCAAAAATTCCGAGTATGTGGAAAAAAGCTAGTGTTACTCCTGTTTTTAAGAAGGGTGATAAGAGTGCCGTATCTAATTACAGACCTGTGTCGTTATTATGTATCACAAGCAAAGTTTTCGAAAGATGTATTTTCAACTCTCTTTATCCATTATTGTCAAACACTATTTATCCCCTTCAACATGGTTTCGTCAAGGGTAAATCGACTACCACCCAACTTTTAGAAGTTTACGAGGAAATAGGTGAAGTACTGGATAAATCTGGGCAAGTTGACGTAATATTCTTGGATTTTTGCAAAGTATTTGATAGTGTCTCTCATAAACTCCTAGTACACAAATTGAAATCTTTTGGGTTCTCCAGACAACTACTTGCTTTATTTAACGACTATCTTTCTGAACGTTTTCAAAGAACTGTCATAGAAGGCGAAATGTCTGATTACTTACCTGTGTTGTCAGGTGTCCCCCAGGGATCCATATTAGGGCCATTCTTGTTTCTATTATTCGTTAATGATTTACCTGACTGTGTTGAATTTGGTAAAATGGCCATGTTTGCAGATGACGCTAAATGTTTTAGAAGAATTACTTCGATTTTTGATTGTTTTAAATTTCAGTCCGACTTAGATCGTCTTGTGGCCTGGGGGAAAACCTGGGAGATGTCATTTCATCCATCTAAGTGTTCAGTTGTTAGTATGACACGTAAAACTTCACCTGTAGAATACCTTTATAGCATGTCAGATTCTGTACTCAGTCGACAAGATAGTTATAATGACTTAGGAGTTCATGTACAACATAACTTATCCTGGAATTCTCATGTACTTAAGAAGATATCAACATGTAACTCAAGACTTGCAATGATCAAGAGATCAGTAGGCTTTAATGCCCCATTTACTGTTAAACTCAATTTGTATCGATCACTGGTGATACCACATTTAGACTACTGTTCTCAGGTATGGGCACCGCATACAAGATTGTATCTGCGCAAAGTAGAAGGTGTTCAAAGACGTGCTACCAAGTACATCTGTAATGATTACGAACTTAACTATAATGACAGATTAACCCATACCAACCTTCTACCATTGTGTTACAGACGAGAACTTTTTGATATCTTATTTCTTTTCAAATGTTTCCGCAACGTGTACTGTACCAACATTTCTCATGTCCTCAATGTATCCAGACCTACTAGATCACTTCGCTCTACAGACCAATTTCAACTTGTACCATGGCCATGTAAAACTGAATCATTCTCATTCTCTTACTGTAGTCGTATTGCCGTCATCTGGAACAATTTACCACTAGACATTCACCAACATATGTACTCAATCCTCACTCTACAGTCCGTTAAAAAACTCTTGATTTCATATTATAGATCCCGATTAAGCGACACATTTTCTGTTGATAACTTATGTACTTGGACGACCACTTGTCGTTGCTCATCTTGCATAGTGACATAGCTTAACCGTTTACCCTGTTTTCCTAATCATTTGACCTTATTACTCTCTCATTTTTTTTAATGTATTTCTTTTAGTATTTGATGTCTTTCATTTATTGTTTTTATCTCAACTTTGTATATTTTCTGGGGGAGTCGGCCTCGTAGAGGAACTAGATTCCTGTTGCCGGCTCCCCTCAGATTGTACGCAATCTGTGAAGTTGAATAAATAAATAAATAAATAGCATAATGCAGCAAGTGGCAGGACAAGAGCTGGTTACTAAATGTATCTGTTTGACTAAGAATGAACAGAGTAGAATTTTGTTAGTATCGACCAAGTAAATTTGCTCGCAGATGTTGCTTTTTAGTAGAAGAAGACGATAAGGGAAAATATCTTCTACTCCCGTCGTATGTCACATGGTCCTGGATTATTGGAAGCGACTGCGTGAATGAGTACCCGTAGAGTAGGCTCATTATATTTCAGCCATACATAGTATGGTGAAATATATTGTATTCGTAATGTTTCTTCTTCTTCTTATTTCTTTCTCCTGTCAAATCTTCAAAGTGATTCATCTCCGCCGTTCCCGGACCGAATGACCTGAAATTTGGCACAGGGGTAGAATGGGCCAATACCTTGATGCTTTTTCTCAGTTTTTTCATATCTGCCTCTAAAATGATTTTATTGAGATTTTTTGGTCAATTTTAGACCAAAACTGTATATTTTGGCCCCTGTACCCTGGTATTACAACCAAATGAGCTGAAATTTGACAGAGATGTGCCTTGATAATGCCCCCATATAAATTCGATAACACTTTTGGTGTACAGTACAACAAAATGCTTATTTTTGCGATTTTTTTACCAATTTTTGACCAAAAAGGGACACTTTTGGCCCCTGTACCCTGGTATTACAACCAAATGAGCTGAAATTTGACAGAGATGTGCCTTGATAATGCCCCCATATAAATTCAATAACACTTTTGGTGTACAGTACAACAAAATGCTTATTTTTGCGATTTTTTGACCAATTTTTGACCAAAAAAGGACACTTTTGGCTCCTGTACCTTGGTATTGCAACCGAATGAGCTGAAATTTGACACAGATGTGCCTTGATAATCCCTTCATATAAATTCAATAACACTTTTGGTGTACAGTGCAACAAAATGCTTATTTTTGCGATTTTTGGCCAATTTTTGACCAAAAAAGGACACTTTTGGCTCCTGTACCCTGGTATTACAATTAAATGACCTGAAATTTGGTATAGATAGGCATTAGATACTTGGTAACAAGATTCAAGTAAAATTTTTGACATAAACAACTTTAAAATGATTAATTTTGGCACTTTTCTGAGGGGAAATTTGTTTTCTTTTGGCCTCCTGACGTGACCCCGCACAGAGCCACACCTGTGCGCGTCAGCCGGAGAGTTAATTGAATCAAAGACCTAGCCAATCAGCGAAGAGGAGGCCAAAGGCTAATTAATATTCATAAGCGGGGCCTCATGATCCCGTATATAGCAGTGTTCCCGCCAGGGGGAGCGAAGCCCGCCTAAGGCTCTCGCATTTTAGACTATTCAGAAGGCTTTATATTGTATCAGTTCTTAGGGGCATATCTATGATAATCGCAGCAGTCACTTAACTTCTCTTCAGGAGTTTAGCGTAACACTATTTCAGGTCAAACCGTCAAAGGCAACTAAAACAAACTTTAACATTACTGAGTTCAACAGTACTTATAACTTGTTATCCGAAGTTGAAACGCTAGCGATGGTATTTTCGCTGCGCTGTTAGCTCCGTGCGACTGTTGTTGACGGTCTTATAACGGTATATTTTGCACCCCTGTACCCTGGTATGAGTAACATTTGGTATAGATAGGCATAAGATAGTTGGTAAAATGATCCATGTAAAATTGTTGGCATAAAGTACTGTAAAAGGCTTAATTACAGCACTTTTTTTAGGGGAAATTGGTTTTCTTTCGTTCTCCATGCCATGACCTTTCGGACGTTCACCCCACAGAGCCGACATCTGCACCTGCGTCTAGCCGGCAGGAAGAGTTAATTCAATTAATGGTTCAGCCAATCAGCGAAGAGGAAAGCGAAGGCTAATTAATATTCATAAGCGGGACCACACAATACGTTAACTTGAAGACTCAGGCCGTACAGACTTCTCGCCAGGATTGTTTCAAAGCGTCGGACAGGGGTCCGGGGGCCGCCGAATGTCCCTGGCGGGGTCCAGGGGCAGGGCCACTGTGGGGGGGGGGGGGGGGGGACCCGGGTAGGCGAAGCCCCCCCCCCCCGGAAGCTCTTGCATTTTAGACTATTGAGAAGGCTTCTTTTATCAGTTTTTTTAGGGCCATATCTACGATAATCGTAGCAGTCACTTACTTCTCTTCAGCAGTTTGACTTTAAAATATTTCGGGTCAAAGCTTCAAAGACAACTAAAACCTCATAAACAACAAACTTTACTTAGCTCAACAATATACAAAAATATTGTACGGGTTGCCATCCTTAGTTGAAGCGCTTATTTATAGCGCTAGTATCTTCGCTGCGCCGTTAGCCGCCGTGACACTTTTGTTGACGGTCTGATATCCCTACGTCGCCGCCTCGCTGATATTCCCACGGACATGTTTCAAGAAAAATACCCAGCAAAAAACGCTGTTCTGCGTCAAATTCTATTCTATAAAACACGTGGGACTCAGTGTTACAGTCTAAATATTTTGTAGAAGCACCGCTGTAGGAAAGAAGGTCCAAGCAATGTAAAACATCACGTAGCATGAAGTTCGCTGTCAACTGGCACACAGCACATGACTGTTTGAAACTCTAAGTCTAATCAACAGCCGTGTTTGATTGATAGCCGGCGGTCCTTTGATGAAGTCGGCGAAAGGTGCCTTAGTTAGAAAATCTGCGTTTAGTTTTGATACGCAATTATAAGTTAGACAGTGGCGAGAATGATTATTTTCTCATCAATATTTCTCTTCAGAATTATTTGAACTTAATTGTACATCTAAACAATTGGCTTAACTGTGCAATGTTTATATGATTAATGATCAGTGTACTGAAATCATGTGTAACGTATGGCTCCTAGTCAATAGATCAGCATTTTCTCTATAGTGACCACCTGTCTATAGTGGCCACATTTCCTAGTGCTGTTGTTGTTTGACATAAACTTTGAACATTTAAATTGTAAGTAACTTTAAACTGCCAGAGTTTCAGCCCAATAAAACACTCTCAGCGCCAGGGTATGAACAGACTGACCAGACAGACGAAAATAAATCCTCGAACAAGGTTCAATCGTATCTTCCGGGTCTGGCAGGAAGTTGTTAAACTAAAATAAGAATAGGCTCGATGGCTGATTGCATACAAAGTAAAACAGTTTAACAGTTTTACAGCTTGAAGAAAACAAACGCTCCTACAGTACCTGCACCTGCTTGATAATCATTAAATCGTATGCCCTACTTGAATAAAAAAAGTTCACTGCAATAGTAAATGTACCCACATCACAAGGAGCTTATACTTTTTTAGACTTACACCTAGTTATCGTACTGAAAATTGTTAATGACATTACATGAAGTCATTCAACAATTTTCAGTCATGATGAAAATTTTCTGAATGGAAGGTGTGATTATTGTCATTTTCTGAAAAATAGAAGCAAGCTCTGTTTTTACCTGGAATCAATTCACAATACCAGTCCACTGTGGGGGATAATGACAATGACAATGACAATGACAATGATGTTTATTGCATATTCATGCCCCAATGGGGCTAAATGCATTAAGTTTGATATAAAGTTAATGACAACAAATAAACAATGATATATCCTAATTATAACTATTTTCTACAAGCTTCGTCCCTCCTCTTAAAACAAGAGTAAACGAACTTACACAGTTCTTCCAATATGTCATAGTTAGTTGATGTCATCAGATATTTAAACATGTCTACCTTTGTTATGTTTGTATACTTCTCTTTAACACGTTTAACATTAACAAGGCTATTACGCATATCATTGTACAGAGAACACTCTAGTACAAAGTGCATTTCATTTTCTATACATCTGACATTCTTATTACAAAACATGCATATTCTATCGTCAGGAGGAGTTCGGGTGTATCTGCCAGCTTCAATTTGTAGTGGGTGATCGCTGATCCTTAATTTAGTCATGGCTCGGCGATAACTAAAATTTGTTATCTCTAGGTACTTTTCTCTTTCATAAGTAAGCTTGAATTTTCTGTAGGTTCTTAACTTATTACCTTGGTTTTCCTTCATGCCAGGAGAATTCATTTCGGAGTAAAAATTTTGAATAAAGTTGTCTTTCAGTCTTTGGTTTACTTCGGACTGAGCCAACGATGTGTTGCGATCACTGTTAATCAAAAGATAGGCAAAACCAGACTCCTCCAGGATTTTACTAACATTGGAAAACCAGCATGGTATGTTGCGACTGTGTAATGTACTGTTAAGAGGATGTTCCATTTTTGCGCAGGGGTGATTTGGAACAGTCCAATGTTGCGTGGGAAGGGGTATGGCTGAAATATGCTGTATTTGCTCTTCAGCAAATGTCGGCCTTTCTAGTATTTCATTTAGAATACGGGCCTCTAGGCGTGTGTATGAAAGACAGTCAGATTGGAATTTATCGGCGCTTTCTCATGCAATTTTAAAAGGCAGATGCAACGGCACACTTCATGAGCAAATTAGCTTCATAAAAGATATGGGCTTTACTTATAAGTGACATAAAGGAGTAAATGATTGCAACAAAAACACACTCAACGATTTTACTCCTCTCTGACGTACAGTTTGTTCGCTTTTACCGGTCTGCATGACAGTAAACCGTTTATGTAGGACTTGATATCCCTGTTTCTCAAATATATCAAATAATTTACCACTTCTTGTAGCAGTATGTCTTAACTTCTGCACAATGAGTGAAGACTGCTGGTCTCAAATGCATGACTTTTGAGCAAGTGACTGATCATACATAACATAATAAATTCTTTACTTCCATTTTTTCACATCTTTTTCTTTGACTTAGTACGACTTATCTCCTTAGTGTTAGTTTTTCGATAGTTTTCCCATTTTATGGCATATAATGTTATTTGTTTCTTTTGTAGCTTCTTTGGCTGATTGACAATAAAATCGCGAAAGTTTTTTGGGTGGTAGGGGACGAAGATTGTGCACGTGGGAATGCCATACATGTATTGTATAATCAAGTCAATGTTGCCTAATCTATTCTAATTGTTTCCAATGCTGAAATGTCCATAAAGCGTATTGGTAACGTTTTGTACGGTCTTTATCATTCCAACAAACAGTCAAGGACGAAACCTTTCACATCGACAAAATGCACAGAGTTACTCCAAAGAATTTTCTCATAATCGTTTTTTTCTGGGGGTCAGTGATTCATGGATTTTTCTGACCCTTATCAAATCAATTTGACCCCTTGGACAGAATGTATCACTGAGTGGCTCAACATGACGCTATGGCAATGAGAATTAATCTTCGATACGTGGAAATGATGAATAGAGGCTCAATTGGTTCAAATTAAGCCTTATCAAGCCCGGAATGGGGTGTCGATAAATCGTTCTTTGCTTGATCGTCGAGGACACCGCCGCTGTCGGCATGGACGCCCTGATAACATAGCATTTGGCCTATTGAACACCAACAAAGGTGCTTGTATCTAATAATCCGTTCTGTAGCTTTCTAAGTCACGACGTGCAAAGTCACTACGATAACATAAAGTTGGTGTTTTAGAGCTCGAAAGAAGTTGAAAATCTGTTCTCAATATGGCAGTACGTCAAAGTCGCTAAGGTTAAGTGATGGGGTCATGGGCAGTACGATTACGTAGCTTTAAGGTGGTACAGTATCTCACTGCACTACACTTGGGGCACGTACCGGTGCGGCCCTGCGGGGTTCGTTCATTGCGACACTGTTGCGTTATCTTCACTGGCTCAGATATTGCGTACTGCGTAAAAGTGCGACTTAGAAGACAACAAAAGACACAAAACGTAAGAAAATTCGATTTTTATCTGTGAAATTCGTTCAAAATCTTTCGAAGCCCGCAGTGCCGTATCGGTGTCGCAAGTGCAGTGACAGTCCATCTGCCATCTCAACCGGTGCTGGTACCATAAATGAACTGGTTCTGAACCTGGCATTGAAAATCACCGAAGTTGATACGGCGGGGGGGGGGCGGTATTACCTATCCTTCCATTCCGAGGGATGAATGCAGCATTGTTGTTTGAAGTTTATTACTTAACCTTGGTCTTATCGAGCCCGAATGAGGTGTCGGTATTGAAAACCGGCTCTGAACTTGGCTGTCTAAGTCACTACCGGCAACAAGCAGGGGTAGGGGTTACGTCATAGTCATCCTTCCATCCCGAGAGATGATGGTAGCACTGTTGTTTAAAGTTCATTTCGTAACCTTGGTCTTATCGAGCCCGAATGAGGTGTCAGTGTTGAAAACAGGCTGTGAACTTGGCTGTCTAAGTCACTACCGGCAATAAGCAGGGGTGGGGGTTACGTCATAGCCATCCTTCCATCCTGAGGGATGATAGCAGCACTGTTGTTTGAAGTTCATTACTTAACCTTGGTCTTATCGAGCCCGAATGAGGTGTCAGTGTTGAAAACAGGCTGTGAACTTGGCTGTATAAGTCACTACCGGCAATACAGCAGGAACATCCTGATCACCATAACCTCATCCATATCGATCCAGAGCAGAGGAGTTGATGTTGAAATGATGTCTCAACTTGGCAGTGGAGGCCATCGGCCTAAATACGGTATGGACGTTCAAATTACACGACCCCATTATCTACAATATATGAATCTCATAATGACATTCAAACCCAATAACGCTGATACGGCAGGGGGCAGGATTACGTAGTACTCTTTAGTCAAGGCCATGGACAGCGTCTTGTGTGACGGCTGACGTTGATTACATGAACTTACTTAGCCTTATCAACCCGGTCTGGGTTGAAATAAATTCGTTTTTAGCCTGGCATTCAAACTCACTGGAGCTGATACGAAAGGTGCTGCTGATTACCTCGTCTCAGCTGCGTCGAGAAGCAGCCGAAATCCAGCCTGTAATTCGACTGGGACTTATGAGATAAGATAACTTATACCGGCGCGTGGTTTAAGACGTGTGGCAAGGGTCGCTGGTGTAATGGAAAAACCTTGTCTGAATCACGCATTCAAAGTTGTGCGCATGCGATCTATTCGGACCACGACCTTGCTGAGAGCGCACTTCGACCTAAATTTTGACAGATCGCTCAACGAATCTTATCAATAAACAAAGCAATTTTTACACTTTTTTCTCTCCTTTATGTCATACATAAAATGCATGATATTCCAATAATGAAATGAAGGGTTACACAAATACAATTCAGGTGACAACGAGTCGCAGCGTGATCACCGTCTTGTAGAATGGGGGTGTAAGTAAACCACACATTTGTGAGGGTCCTACTCAATTTTTTAAATGTGGGAATGGGTGGTATGGTATGGTATTTCAGATGAACCTCTAAATACTCTGCAACATGTTTAGCCATAATCTAGTGTGCCAATAAAAAAAACATCTGAGAGATGCTCAAACTGTAGCAGCAGTCAAAAGATGTAGATTTTTCTTTCATTTCTTTTCATTTTGAAAAAAAAATATTTCTGACTCTTCCTGGAATGCATGTCACTATTTAGCCTATAGTATTGGCTAAATAGTGGTTTTACAAATAAATCTCATTCTCAGTATGATACCTAGGAAACAAAATAAACAGCAACATAATATACCGTTGCCGTATCATGGTTACCAAAGCAACACAACGCAGACGATGGCTTTAGTGTCAGATTCCTACAGAAAATTGATAGTTCGAATCCCGTTGATGACCCATTGTCAGAGGTCAATGAAGACCTTACGCCCTGCTCCATACATGTCAGCATATCTACGATCATTTCTCAAAGCCTATTGGATGGGACGCACGGGCAGCGGCGATTGGCTGACAGATCTGACCACGTGACGAAGACCCGGTTTAATATTTTTATTTTCGTCCCTAAGTTTGTCCTCCAGACCGCACGAGTGTGCCGGAAGGACCACTTTCGATGAGAGGGTCTGGCAGTTCCCCCGGCATGAGATCTAGATCTAATGAAAAGATGCTGAATGGTTAAGACACAATCGGAGCCCGATTCAGATTCAAGACTCAAAGTGTTGAAACGTGATTGTCCTGACGTCCTACTAGCATTGCCGATATCCTGTCTTCAGTCATCGCTGGAAACCTGAAGGTAGGCGAACTGTTACTGAAAGAGTATTTTCGTCATCGTATGACAGACAAAACGTGTATTACTCATTTCGTTACTATGCAGAGATAAATGTCAGATGTTTCCTTATGGTTCCATCACATTTTCGTCGTGGGTCGTCGTATGGCTCTAAGGCCCCCTTTTCACTAGACGGCGATCGCGCTGCGCTCTGACTGCGACCTACATAGGATATGTGAAACCTCCACTTTCATACTAAAATTTAGGTATATCATACAAAATGTAAAAGTGTGACAGATAAGACAACAAAGCGCACAAATAAAAAGATGAGTTTCTTTTTAATACAATATCAGTTGAGCGATCTGTCAAATTTTAGGTCGCAGAGAGAGCGCGTAGAGAGTAGTGGAAGGGGGTATAACGAAATAGGATTTTCAGACAGTGCGTGACAAACCCAACCGCCGAGAATGATATAAGACAGCTTCTTCAGTAGCAAGGCAGATGAACTTTGTAAGATCAAGACATATGCACGACTGCCCCATGAAGGCTCTGACCAGCCACTTACGCTTTCATCATTATGTGATCCAATTGAAGACGCCTTACGATATCGATGGAATGACATCCCCTTGATTTTCTCCAGGCCAACTATACTAGCTTGAGAATATTTAGTCATACCAAAGTCGCCAAAGGAAAGGGACAAATGACAAAAGCCCCAAGTCAGAAAAGGTTGCTTTGATCATAGCTTTCTTTTTTCTATCGCTTGTTGGGTCTAAGGGCGTATTCTTTGCATTGTCATAGAAAAGTGACTGTTTAGCCAAAATTCTTCTCACCGTCCGACCGACATCAAATGGAACAGTTTACAATTTCTACATCGTCTCGATAGCCTCAAATTGTCGACGCTTTCCGATCCGTAATCTCAATGCTCTAAACTGCCTTTTTGTATTAAATCTAATTTGACAGCGTCGACGTTAGAGAAATGTAAGGGTCCAAAAGTAAAACAAAAGGTAAGGGTAACATTAGTTCCATAGAGTTTTAAGGACTTAGTTGCAGTACATTGTTATATTGTATATGCGCTGTCTTGGACACGGTAAAAGGCGAATCCCAACACTCTCACCCCTTCCACCGCCTTTTACTCCCCGAGCAAGCCCAGGTACCCATTTCTACATCTGGTTGGGATAATGGCAGAATACCAGAAGCTTTGAAATATGACGATTCTTGGAGGTTCGGGGGCATCACAGAACTCATTAATAGTTTTGTTTACGGGTTCAGTCGATCTAATGGCGGCATTCTTCATCTTTATTGTCTTAAGACTTAACTGGAGTCGGTGAGTGTCATTGATGTATTGTTGTTTGTATCAAATGGCAGTATGATGTTAATGTACGGGTACTTTGGACGGTTTTGATTCGACGGTGGAAAGAAAACTTCAGAGAATGACAGTATAGAAATACTGTTTTGGAGTCTCAGAGGTAACTACGGCTAATAAGATGGAAGGTGCAGCCTTACTGATAGGGGAACATTTCATCTATCAACTCCGGTGGTGACAAAACGGTAGAAAGGAAAGATACGTCTTAACGTCACTTGGCGCACAGATAAGGATTTACGTCATGCCGGGCCCACAGCGCTGACGGCTCTATTCCCCTGGGGCGTTCTGAATTCGGTTCGGAACATTGGAGGTGATTTAACTTTTCCCTCGGAGAGAGGAAACGACGGGAGTGTAATTTGATCGTGGATATCCCGTACGCTCTGATGCTTGAGTGGTATCAGTCGGACAAGGTCTTCACCAGATGTCAGTAAAAGGGAAAAGTTAGTGAAGACCGCGTGGCATAGTGTATTGTGTTCGCCTCGTGACCGAGAGGTTGCGGGATCGAATCCGCCTGCCGTGCTGCCGATCTTGTGCCCTTGGGAAAGGCACTTTATACGACTTTCCTCACTATGCTCAAGTGAAAATGAGTCGTCCCTCGGATAGGACGTTAAATGGAGGTCCCGTGTCTGGGGAGAGCCATACCCCGGGCACGTTAAAGAACCCGCCATATGTGCGATGGTGCGATGTGAGCGGTTCAAAACCTATAGTACCTTGGCTGCACCTGGGGCAATTACTGTCGTATTGAGGTCACCTGAAAGGCGCCGAATGGCAGCTCGCTCCAGACCCTTGCGATTTAGCCCCGCCTATTGTAAGCTCCTCGCAATTCAGCCCCTGGCTGCAAAGAGTGAGTAGTCGGTCCACCCAATTACAACAATAACAAAATCACGAGAGATCACAGGATTATCTTGTCGCCATTCCACAAGACCTGCGACCTCACTGCGACCTGAATTAGATTTGTGCAATCCTTGACTTCCCAACTCCAAGAAGACACCGCGCCACCAGTAGTCAACTTGCCGCCAGTTAGTCCATTTGTGATACTCTACTTGGAAATTCGTTTTACCAACGTAGAATTAATTCAGTCAACTCGTTTCGTTTACAACGCATTGAAGAAATTCTATGACAATGCATCAAGTCAGAACATCCATTTACCAATCTCATTTAACTGCTCATTTTCGACTGTAAAATATAGCTCTATATATCGTACGGTCGTTTTGAAAATGACCATAATCTGTAACCAAGAGAATATGTTGACGTTTAGAGTTTCAATGTGTAAACTTTCTCAGTCAGCCATCTGTTGTTGAACTTCAGACCGTGTGCGCGAATCTTAAGTAGGAACTTAAAGTCCTTATATTAGAGACGTGCGGCGGGCGCAACAGTGAAGGATCGATAGAGGGCACGGGCCTGACCCGTACTTGTTTCAGATGGCCATGGTCTGTTCAAGAGATGAATTTGCGCTGCACAAATTACTCTGTTGCTGGCCCTACCTTGGACATTACTAGCCTAGCAGTGGTACTATGAATACACGTGTACAGGGTACACAAACTATGGAACACAAACTATAAGGTTTGAATAGACACCCGTTGTAGTGAATGGCTCATGTGTGATCCGTCTATGGCTACCTAATAAAGCGAGCTCTTAACTCGACATATGGACCCTTTTACACGCACGTTTCTCTATCTACCTACACACATGTACTAAGATGGGTTCATATTGGAAGGTATTTTTTTGCACCCTTTCATGCAATAGTTACGGGCTTTCCCATGCCATGGTATTTTGATGCGTGACTTATCTAAATGTATATAAGGCAAGCCATCAATCACCGTAAATGGTTGACAAAAGGGTCATAACTTGAACCGTTCATCGTGCAATGAACGGTGTGACGCATTGATTTCTGTATGGTATATCATAACGGGTGGTGTACACGGTGTGTTAGAGGCCATGGTACGGCGATCGTTCACTGGGATAGCATCTGGCACTGCGATTTCGAAATGGGAGCAGTGCTGATTTCGGCATCTATTTTTTGCTTAACACTTCAAGACAGACAATGTGAACTCCAGTCAGTAACTTGTCCTAACAGTGCTACATACAAAGGGCAGACAGAAGGTAAAGATAACCATTTTGAGAATGTTAAGGACAGTGGGTTGTTGTCCACTGTGTCCAGGGCACGGAAGACGTATTTGAAGACGTAGCCCAACCCACTCCTTTCCTCTTTTACCTTCCCCATCTAAGTCAGGTACGTACCCATTCTTACATCTGGGTGACGTGAGGAAGGAAAGGAAAGGGATTTACAACATCGATGACATAATAGAATTCGAACCCGGGGCCACTTGCTTCTGAGCCGAACGCTCTGCTGTTACGCCACACGAAACCCGCACGTCTTGTCATCTTTTACGTCCGGAACAAAATAATTGTAGATCGTTACAGTTCCGAACATTGAGCCCTCAGGATCAGCCACCTGCGACCGAACCCCTCTCGCGCTCTGACGCACTGCGCCGCGCCACTTGTGCCAATGATTAGGGCTGTGTTCCGATAATGACAGTTGTTTTGAAGATTGATGCAGCTCCGGTAGTTTCCTGTCATTAACCTTTTCTTAGTATTGTACATTTGAATGTTTACGACCTTGAAAATCGAACTCTTCCTATTGTACTTTTCCGTTCTTTGTCATACACTTGTAAAACGTGTTACTCTTAACGAGTATGAAAGATGTAAAGACGTTCTGGACATGTTTCAGGAGTGTCCATGTAATCAAAGTCTTCACTACGTTGTGAATCCAATGTCTGTATGTAAAATATCAAAGAGTGTCGGTATCAAGAACGTACATCTTAGGCCCCCTTTCCACTAGGACGGCGATCGTGCTGCGCTCTCACTGCGACCTAAATAACATATGTGAAACCTTCGCTTTCACACTGGGTATATCATACAAAACGTAAAAGTGTGATTGAGAAGACAACAAAACACACAAAGTGTAACAAGATTCGTTTACTAGCATGAAAGCTCATCTGTGTTGATAGAATACATATTGAAGTTTTTCAACTGTAGTACAACACAAATTATTCTCACCTCGAATTTTCAGTCGCTCTTCCGTCGACCTTCTTCAGGAGTGACGATTCAGTTACTCTGATCACGTGACTTAGAGACACGTGATTCGAGTAACGAATCATAAATGCCTGGCAGACGATATCGGCCCCCGTCTCTGTTGAGTGTCGGCTGATGTGCTCTTATGTAGATGGCCTCCTTTACCCCCCTCGCAAAGTAATCCGATTCGGTGTCCAATATTTGTACTTTGTCCAAGCTGATGAAATGTCCCGGTGACTCAATATGAATGTGTTGTGATACCTCCGACGAGGCCGAACTCTTTCTCCTGTGCTCCAAGAACCTGGTCTTGAGCGAGCGCTCAGTTTCCCCAATGTATGATTCTTGGCAGGGACCACGGGTATTTCTTCCCTGACACGGGGTGTGGTATATCACGCCACACTTATCCTCCTTCTTTGTTCCGCTTTTGGTGCCACCAGTGACTGTCGTAGGGTTCGCGTAGGTCTGAAACAGGTTTGTACGTTGTGGTTCGCGAAAATCCTACGGAGGTCTTCCGAGACGCCCTTCACATAGGGCAGGACGACAAACCCTCTGTTGTTCTGGCGCGTGGCAGGGTTCGGGTTGTGGTCACAGGGAACAGTGGACCTGGGTGCCGTGGCTTTGTTAATAGCCCAAGACGGGTATCCACACTGCTTAAGTGCTTGTGTTATGTGTAATGTTTCTTTTTGTCTGTTGAGCGGGTCAGTGATGATAGTATTGGTACGGTGTAAAAGTGTTCTGACTACGCTAAGTTTGTGCTCTAAGGGGTGGTTAGACTCAAAGTTCAAGTACTGGTCTGTGTGGGTTGGTTTGCGATAAATGTCAATGCCCAGAGAACCGTCCTCTTTAACCACTGTCACAGTGTCTAGAAAAGGTAGGGTGTTATCTTTTTGTTCCTCAAAAGTAAACTTTATGTCAGGGTCAATACTATTGATATGGTCAGTAAATTCTTGTGCGTGAACCTTTTTCAGCTTTGTGTGAGTATCATCTACGTACCTATACCACCACAAGGGCGGGTGAAGTGCGGTGTTGATAGCCACCTGTTCAAAATGTTCCATATAAATGTTACAGGAGAAAGAGTTCGGCCTCGTCGGAGGTATCACAACACATTCATATTGAGTCACCGGGACATTTCATCAGCTTGGACAAAGTACAAATATTGGACACCGAATCGGATTACTTTGCGAGGGGGGTAAAGGAGGCCATCTACATAAGAGCACATCAGCCGACACTCAACAGAGACGGGGGCCGATATCGTCTGCCAGGCATTTATGATTCGTTACTCGAATCACGTGTCTCTAAGTCACGTGATCAGAGTAACTGAATCGTCACTCCTGAAGAAGGTCGACGGAAGAGCGACTGAAAATTCGAGGTGAGAATAATTTGTGTTGTACTACAGTTGAAAAACTTCAATAAGATTCGTTTATTTTCGATACAATTCGTTGAACGATGTGTCAAATTGTAGGTCGCAGAGAGAGCGCGGCGAGAGCGCCGTCCTAGTGGAAAGGGGGTATTTATAGTACAGATGTCCCACGCCTGGAGCCGCATCTCCAGGGTTGGCAGTCGGCCAGAAGGGAGTCCGACGATTCCGCAGCAGATTATCTGGACTTTCGTAGCTTGTAGGAAAAACTGTGAGGCATCCCTCCCAAACCGATGAGACTCATTCCAGTACTGGGCGAAAAGTTTTAACGCTCGTAGATTTGTTCAGAAAAATCTATTGTTATGTGATATGAACAACATGTTGTCGTTGATCAGATGATACCACCTTACGCCGGTCATCTAATATTCAGCAAGCTACGAGCTCACGTACGACCAATACCTTGCCATGCATACCCTATATCCCTTTGACAACTTCAAAAGCAATCCACACCGTCGATTTAGTATATGGCTTCAATTGCAGAATGCACGACGACATCTCGACGCGGTGACGCTTATCGTATTGGATCGATGTTCGAGATGCGAGGAAATGAGGCCAGCTTCGCTTTCCGGACCGCTGATTAAGAACGGAACATAACCGCAGATGGTGGGAGTTTATGGTACTGCTGGGGGTGGGTCAATCCAAATAGTCTGCATTCAAAACGTATGCTTGTGTCAGAAAATTATACAGATAAACTGTTGTGCGGAAAACTTATTAGTTCTATGAAGAGTTGCGATTAGCTTGATGATTCAGCATGCATGTATTTTGTGCCTCGTTCGCGTGGGCGTGGAATTATCACTACTCGACAATACTACTTGGCAATTCGCACGTTCTAAACTGATCTCATGACTGGTCGAAAATGGGTCAACCACCACATGGCCAAGGTAGCATGAAATTGCACGGTGTTTGCGGTCAGAGTAGATCGATTGTGAGTCCCACATCAGTTTTATATGTTGTGAACAAGCTGTCACTGCGTAGCGGTCTGTGGATGACCAGAACATGGTTATAGCAGAGGACACGGGGCCATGGAAAATGTTCCAGGAGCTCTAGGAGAGGCAGACGAAGTCACAATTAGACAGACGAGTCAACCCTAGGTATGTGTTTGTTTTAGGTACAGTGGAATGATTCTCATACCCATGAACATCGTCGTTATTTAGGATGTATGAAATTTAAAGGAATATCGTGACATTAGACTCTGTCTAATTTTTACATATTGTCTATATGAATGACACAAGTGTTCCAACAAGCTACTGACGTCTTTTAACTTAGTACGTTAGTAATAAATACCAAAAGATATCGACTTGATTCTCTTAGATTTGACAGCCCAAACAAGTGGATTACATGGCCTATACGTCACCAGTAAAGCGTCTATTTCTAAACCTTCATTTCCAAAAGCTCTTTGACATCCGATTTAGGGTTGAAAATACGCTTATGTGAGATCTTCTTGTTTCGCTAATTTCAAATTGCTGTAAGCTCACCAAGATCGCCTTATCTCCCAAGCACTCGGATCAATTATATCCGCGTGTTAGCCCTTGACCTTTCGTCATTTGTTCCGGGTAATAGATTCTTTCTGCACCAAATCCCGGAAAGACGTGCCACAAGGCAGATGAGTATACCTGTGGCAAATGATAGAACGACTGATGTAGCAGGGGTTAGGTTTCATTTCATTTTAATATGAGATATCTATGAAGCACACCACTGTAGACGGATCTTGGTATACGTAGAGCTGAGGTGAAAGGAATTCTTGCTCCACATTTATGACCCCCTCACGTAAGCGGGTTTGAATTCTTAATCATAATGCGATGGATATCATAGAAAAGAAAATTTCACAAGATTTCTCATTACATATGATAGATCAAAATTAACGTAAATATGCTCAGCCAAAGTTAATAATCCAAATATTTTGTGTTGAGTTTGTTTACTGCATCATAAACTGGAGAATCATACGTCGATGAAGGTTAAACATCGAGGTAATAAGATACGCAAGAAAACAGTCACTCCAGCAACTGGATAGATTCTGGAAATGCTGATGACCAGGATACGGTACGTACATTAGACACATGATACATGAACTTCTAGAAGCAGAAAAAAAAACATATTATTAATCAAGTAAGAAATAAACTCTAGGTTTCCAAATCCTATGCAGTAGCATGAGTAACATTCCAGATGTATATCCAATGCACAGTAAATGATGGTTAAGTTAGTTACTTATGTGTAAAGGAGCTCGAGTGTGCTGAATCATGCAGTACAAGTTTTTTTGAAGCTAAGGCCGTTTAGACATCGTTCCACAGGATGGCTTTGTTCACTTAAGTACCATGACATAATGACACTGCCGATGGAAAGACTCCCCAGTATTCTACACGCTTGTATACAGCCATCAAGCTTCATGAAGTTAACTTGCCTTTGGCCGCAGCTGGAGTCTCAAAAACAATACTCAATCCGCGAGGCCAATGCCACTAGAAGTACTGATGCCTTAATGATGCCCATCAGGATGGGCCGTGGCTATGGGTTTCTCTTGATCACACTAAAGGTGTAGCGTGATACACTATCCATCAAACAATCCAGCGGCTTCCAGTGCCTGACCTGATCCCTTTTGGGACGCGAAGAGAATTGGAATGAGTCACAAAATTCCAATGGATAGCTCCTTGGCGCTGAGATGTGAGCTGTTGTGTCCTCATTTCCATCCAACTCGTGACCTCAGTTCGATTGGAGGGCACAGTTTTCATATACAGGGCCACACACCTGTAGAGATCAAAGAGGACTAAGCCAAATTGTTCCCTTAGGGCAGAGGATGATTTGGCATACACTGAGCGCTTAGGCCCCCTTTTCACTAGACGGCGACCGCGCTGCGCTCTCACTGCGAACTAGATAGGATATGTGTAACCTTCGCTTTCATACTGGGTACACCATACATAACGTAAAAGTGTGACTGAGAAGACAACAAAGCACACAAAGTATAAAAAGATTCTTTTTTTTCTTTCTTTTATATAGATATTCGTTGAGCGATCTGTCAGTTTTTAGGTCGCAGAGACAGCGCGGCAAGAGTATCATCCTAGTGGAAAGGGGGTATTATTGAACGCCCACGGACATGGTATCAGGTTCTGTAATAGACGCTGCTACAGCCAACAGGTACTTTTTACGACTTTTGTAACTAAGCTGGCGGTAATGCTGATTTAACGGTCTTCCCAAGGCCAACATACTTGCTAGGTAACAGATGAGATGCGCTGCCGAAGGCGTGTGGCTGTAATGTAGATAATACTCCCCAAGGTGACATGCACCGACAGTTCAGCGCCATTATGTTGAATGACTAATATCAACCTTGGTTAATAGCTGCATTTACCATGTTGGTAATTGTACGGTGTTGACACGGCACCGTCGAGCGAAAGAACCTCCAAGATGAGGTCAACGGTCAGGGCGGAGGCTTCCATCGACAGGAAGTAACGGCCACGTGTCCGTGACCAGGGCGAGCCACCAAGCAGGAGGATGTCGGCTGTGGTCAGGCCTGGAGAGGAGATGGGCACCACCAGGCCAACTGCCCAAGACACACTTGCATGAATGAGCACCCAACCAAATTCCACACCGGTTCGGTCGGCGCCCGGGTCAACAAGGACCGCGCCTACCGCCGCACATCAGGACGGAGGTGTAAAGTGCACTACTGATGAGGGCATGCAGAACAGAATCCGAGGAAGAGACAACATTGCCATTGCCACATGGAACGTGCGGACACTTGCACAAGTAGGGAAACTAAAGGAACTGACGTATGAGCTCAGTCATTACACGTGGCACCTTGTAGGCCTTAGTGAAGTAAGATGGAAAAACTTTGGAGAATTCCAAACGGAGGAGGGTCACGTACTTTACTACAGTGGCGAACAAGCCAGGCATGCGAACGGAGTAGGATTTCTTGTGAACAGCTCCATCAAGGGATCAGTAATTGGATGCCGCACTATATCCAGTAGACTTATCTCCATCAGACTGAGGGCATCACCCTTCAATATAACTGTGATCCAAGTTTATGCACCTACCTCTGACTACGACGAGGAACAGATTGAAGAATTCTACACAAAACTACAGGACACCATAAGGGAAGTCAACAAGAAAGATATCCTCATTGTACAAGGCGATTGGAACGCCAAAGTTGGAGTCGACGCGCAAAAGGACTGGGGCGAGCACTGTGGTCCGTCCTGTAATGGGAACACCAATGACAGAGGAAGACGGCTACTTGAGTTTGCCAGCAAACAACCTAGTATTAGCAAATACCCTGGGAAAACACAAGCCATCACGGTGCTGGACATGGCACGCACCAAACGGCAGTAAACACCAGCTTGACTACATCCTGGTACAAAACCGCTTCCGTTCAAGTATCAACAGAGCAAAAACAAGGACGTTCCCCGGTGCGGATGTGGGAAGCGACCACGACCTCGTCATTATGAACTTCCAGATCAGACTCAAGAGATCTAGGAAGCCTCAGTACACTAGACTTAAATTCGACCTGGAGAAACTGAAGGACCCAGCTATATGTAAGACTTTCCAAGCGACAATAGGTGGGAAATTCGCTCCCTTACTAGCAGTAGAGGAGGATGTAGAAGTCTTGACTAACGCCTTCAACAAGGCAATGGTGGATACAGCAAAGAAAACCATAGGCCCCCTCCGGCGCAAAAATAAATCATGGATGAAAGATGATATCCTGGCGATGTGTGATACTCGCAGGGAACTGAAGAAGGTAAGACACACTGCGAGGTCAGCAGAATACAGGGAGATCAACAAGAAGATCAGGAAAGACATAAAGAAAGCAAAAGAAGAGTGGATAGAACAACAATGTGCTGAGATAGAAGGGAATCTGAGAGCAAACAACAGCAGACAGGCATTCCAAATTGTCAAAAACCTCACACAAAAGAAACAGTCAGGCTCCAGCACTACCATCCAAAGCAGAGAGGGTAAAAGCCTTGCAGAGAAGCAGGAGATAACGGCCAGGTGGACCGAGTACTGCAAGGAACTCTACAACCACCAGTCTAGTGGCGACCCAGAGGTACTCTTGACCAATAAACCCACAAAAGACGACAACTTTCCCATCCTGAAACAAGAAGTTGAGGCAGCTGTAAAGTCCCTGAAGAATGGGAAAGCTCCCGGTGCTGACAACGTCCCTGCTGAACTCATCAAGAATGGCGGTGAGACTACAATCGACCTACTGACTAAGATGTGTAATAAGATATGGGAAACTGGGAACTGGCCAACACCATGGACACTGTCACTTATTATAACCCTACCAAAGAAAGGGAACCTTCAACTTTGCCAGAATTACAGAACAATTAGCCTCATCAGCCATGCCAGTAAGGTGATGCTGAAAGTCATCCTGAATAGACTGAAACCTCAGGCGGAAGAGGTCATTGCCGAAGAGCAAGCAGGCTTCCGTAGTGGACGTAGCACCACAGAACAGATCTTCAACCTAAGAATCCTCGATGAGAAGTACCGCCAACACCAGCAAAGTCTGTATCATGTATTCGTGGACTATAAAAAGGCATTTGACCGGGTTTGGCATGATGCTTTATGGGCAACAATGAAGAGATACAACATGGGTCCCAATTTGACCAACTGCATCCAACAGCTGTACGACAAGTCTAGCAGCGCAGTTCTTGTACAGGGCACAGTAGGCGAGTGGTTCAGGACAACTGTTGGTGTAAGGCAAGGATGCCTACTATCCCCTACCCTTTTCAACATCTACCTTGAACAAATTATGACAGATGCCCTAGAGAACCACCAAGGCACAGTCAGCATTGGGGGAAGGAACATAACCAACCTACGCTTTGCGGATGATATAGATGGGCTGGCAGGAGGAGAAACAGAACTGGCCAACCTAGTAAGTGCACTGGACACTACATCCAGGAGATATGGGATGGAGATCAGCGCAGAAAAGACAAAACTGATGACAAATAGCATTAAGCCAATTACAACCAAGATAGTAGTGAACCAGGAAGAACTTCAGACAGTAGATCAGTTTAAGTACCTTGGCTCCATAATTAGTAAGGAAGGCTCAAAGGCAGAAGTCACATCCAGAGCAGCACAGACCTCAGCAGCCATGGCAAGGCTGAGACCCATCTGGAGGGACAGGAACATTAGTCTGAAGTCCAAGGTGAGGCTACTGCGGGCACTGGTCATCTCAATCTTTCTATACGCGTGCGAGTCTTGGACCTTAACAGCCGAGCTGCAAAGGAGAATCTTGGCAGTAGAGATGAGATGCTATAGAATATTGCTAAATCTAACTTACCGTGACCACATCACCAACACAGAAGTCAGGAACACTATCAGACAAGCTATGGGAACAGACCACCTAGAGGACCTTCTTAGTATTGTCATAAAAAGGAAACTAAGGTGGTACGGTCACGTGACAAGAAGCAAAGGCCTCTCTAAGGTCATCCTGCAAGGAACAGTCAAAGGGAAAAGAAGACGAGGCAGACAGAGAAAGAAGTGGGATGATAACATCAAAGAGTGGACGGGAATGACCCTTGCCGAAACCCAAGCTCTGGCCCACGACAGGGTGAGATGGAGGGAGGTGTGCTCAGCTGCTAAGTGCCCCCACGACCACCCCCGGTCAAGGGACCGGTAACGGTAACGGTAATTGTATAACTTCCACCTTAATACTGAATTTCTACTGCAGCTGTAGTCAATAGATCATGCTAATATGCTACAGAACGTATGCGAGACCAATCTAAGCGTCAGTGTTAAACGTTATAAGTTGGACGTTCGAAGGAAAAGTGAACTCAACTTCCTTGAGCAGTGCAGTTCACAGCAGTTACACACTATTCCTGAAAGTTGTGGATCTAAATAAAGCCCAAGTCAAATTCATGCGCAGATGAAATAGCGACTGCACCTCGTATCCTACAAGCTTCTTTACTTACAGTGCCATAGAACAGGGACACAGCCACGAGAGCAATATGGAAACCGGATTAGACGTAAACTCGCAAAAACACTTTTTACAACCTACCAATGTGCAATATAAAGATATTACCCATAGCGGCATGGCTACAGTCTCACAGTATTCCAGCTTCGATCGTGTTTCATGAAATGGTTTAGGAGAAAGAAACTCGTCCTTGTCCTTGAGTTTTGCTTTTCCCGCTAAAGACTATTTTATCCCTGACTCTAAAAGTAGCAAAACACGTTTCAATATGGTATTAAGCATAAGAATACCGATGAATATGCTGTTATAATGCTAGTATTAGAAGAACGCATGGCGTTATCAACAAAAAACAGGTGTTCACTATGACGGTAAGTGGCTAATTGCAGACATGAATAAACTTCTAATATCGCCCAATTAACTGTCCAACTACAACGGTATGATAGCCTCCTATCGGGTAGAAACACCTGCCACCGTACTGTGGAGGGATTCTTCTTGGTCGCGCTTGCCTGGATTGGGCTTGTGGGCTTCATCGAATGGGGTTCATGTTTGACGAGTTTAATATGTTTGTGATGTGTTTGGGTTCAAGGATAGGATACTTTTCGTTACCTTGGCACCCGTTGGATTTTGCAAGATTGATATCTTGTTGGTTCATTGGCTTCTCGAGGGACAAGGGCTAATGGGATCAATCCATACCATACCGGGCCCGAGGATGACCTATCTATTACACACATACCCTTAATAACACGTCATATCCTTCTTTTGTTGTTTCCGCTTTGCCTTAAGCTTATTTCCAAGCAACGTACAGCTCAGCATAGAGAATAAAGGCGTCGGGAAGTGTTTACAGAGAAGTGCTAGTAGTTGATGATAGCCCCTCCATAAGTGATCCCAGTCACGCCACAGTAGCTCAAGCTCTCCTCCTACCCTCTTAAGTGTGTTGGGAGGGGAGGGCCATCACATGGTTGGTTCTGAAGGTTGCACAAACCACATGTTGGCAGATGGCAATTACGTCCCCCTTGCATTCGCCAAGTCACGTCTCCTCTCCGCGTGACTTCCTGCACCAGAAGGAGCCCACCCACACAAATTACTCTCATCACAAAGCGAAGTTCTGTCAGTTATGAAGTGCGGAGCTTCAGAAGAAACATCACGAGTTCCCGCTAAAGTGGGCCATATAAACTCTGGAGAACTTCACTCTGTCACATGACATTCAGAAGCTAGTATTCTGAAAACCTTTAGAGGGTTTGACGCCTCACTAGGGAACACAATTACATCAAAAGACATGTCGAGCATAGACATATCTATTCGCGAGAATGGCACATTCCTAAAGTCAGTCATAGTCATGCGGGGTATTACAGCAGCCTTTACAAGGTTTCTAAATCACAATTATTGTCTCTCTCAAAGAAACATCCTCCATCACATAGGTGAGTTAATCGGGTAATTCAATGGGGGATAGATTCGACAAAGCTAAACGTTTCGGAATCCATAATTTGTTCAAAATTTGACAAAATCAATACCTTGAAAGTGCTTCATCCTCCAATAGCCTGTCAAAAATATTGGTCTCCGGGAGTAAGTCAGACTCGTTTATGCTGAACATGTTTAAAAGCCTCTTGGCAGCTAGCAACTCAACAGTGAATAACAAGGTAATCCATTCACAATCATGGAATTAACAACTAAAGTCGACGTTTCGGGGACCACCTGTCATCTTCCTAAGGGCAGATCGCTGTTGTAAATACTTTTATTTCTTAATAAAGCACCTTGTTATCCAGTGGCCTTCCAACCTGATGAAATTATTTACGGATACCAGCTGCAAAGTTTGATAGTCAGGCCCACATAAACGATTCTAATGCGTCTCAATAGCTATCAACTCCCTGATGATGCAGAAGCTTTGCAAGGGAAAAGATTGCACTGTGTGAGAACTGAAGCATGTCTCGGCTTGAGAACAAACGTCACCCTGCACTTTGATAGCGATAAATTATTCAGATATTTCGAGGTGAATTTGCCACACGAGCGAGGGATGAAATTGAAAAGAAAGGTTTGATATCAATTAAATTCATACAGCTCAGTTCTCATAGATTGTCCTCACGGGGCTTGTCTTTGTTTTTGTTGTTGCCAATCTGTACATAGCTACGTATCACCGGTGTACACCTGTAGAGTAAGATATCAAACTGAGACCATACACTTCTTTATCGCTATTGGCGCCAGGCGTCTTTATTATTTTCTTATTTTCGTTGATGAAGTATAAGGAATTAATAGTCTGCTTCAAGTTTACAGTCCGTGCGGTAATTATCTATGGAGATCCCTCTTCATGCTTACTTTCAGGAAGTTTGATTTATGTGGGTGCACTCAAGACTGACCAGGAAGTCGATAAGCGCCATTATTTTGGGCATCCGTAAGGTAGCGAAAGCAACGGGCTCTCCTTTTCCGTATGCCGAAACTGTCGTGTACTCCTTTAAACTTAAAGTGCTTCATGATACCATCTACTACATGTTTACATGTAAGTTGTAACTATGAGAAACTTTGTATTTGCAGTTGTATGTGTAGCTGATCAAAATGACGACTTACACAGTAACAATCACAATATTCTTCTCAAAATTCTGTATCTGTATCTATATAGCCGGTATAACCGCCGTTCGGCGTAACACACCAGCTTTGCAGGCACACGGCGCGGCAGCAGCTGGTTATATTGCACCGAACGACTCGTTACCCCTAACTTTTGCACATCTATCTGCAAGCGTTCTTTAAAACTACCAAGAGAAGATGCCCCTACTGTACTTGGTGATAACAAGTTCCACTCTACGATAGTTCTGGGAAAGTACGAATTTTTGAACACATCAATCCTAGGTTGGTAACTCTGGTATTTGAAGACATGACTGTTTCTTGTTCTTTAAAATTTGACAAAACGTTACAATACTGGATTAAAACTAGACAATGCCCACAATATATATTCACTCCAGAATGACAGAACTGCGATTGGAAAGCAGACGCATGTCGAGCATGGTATAAGAGGAATGCCACACCCAACAAGAAGTCGTGATGAATGTGACTTACATTGTTAAACTCCAAAGCGTTTTATATCTTTCCAAGATTACACCCACTCTTTTCTAAAACAAAATCACTTCTGAAGACGTTCACTGCACTGTAGCCCTCTCATGGCGCCAGAGGGTCCCCGGAGAGGTCGTCTGTTCCGGTTGGTAATTACACCTTCACCCTCACTTCGTCCTATCCCTGATAATTATGCCATTCAAAGGAAAACTCCATTCACGCACAGGAGACTCCACGGTCCTCATCATATTGATCAGTGAGTCCATTTGGCTGCTGTCACAAGACGTTAAGGGATTTTAGCCAGGAAAATCAATTTGGATTACATTTTCGGTCGAAAAGAAGAAAATAGAAATGAAGTAGTACCCCGGCGATCTCGTAGGAGTATCAAAGGAACCATCACATGTAAACCGCGACGTGAAAAAGCACTTATGGAGCATTTGACGAGAATGTTTCGCCTTTTATCCCTCGTGGCAAACATGACCCATGCAGCTTTCCCGGACGCACGATGGTATTGAAGTAAAGTGCATGCCTTTGGGGCTGAATCTGTGCCTCCAAGGCCATACATTTTCTTCTCCAAATCCGGCTTACGTAAGGATTGTACCGAGGCAGCCCCTACTCATTTAAAGTACTTAGGGAAAGAAGCATTCTTCTTATGCTAGACTAATGGAAACTTAGCCAGAGGCAAAGACAGCTAACAGGACTCGTACATTCTTGGCCATGGGAAATGTATAAGGCTGAAAAAGGGAGAAGAGTAAGCATCAGGAAATGGGCTAGCTATAGAAATGAAAGCATTGTTGGTCATGTACTGAGACGCAAAAATGGTAAAAAGGCACGGAAAAAGAACAAATATTATAAAAAATTTAGTTGGAGTAGAGAAACCATCAAGAAAAGTGAAATGTCGTAGCTGATGTTTGAATAAACTTAACTAAAGACAAAAAAATGAAAATAAAAAACACACATTTTGCTCATGTGTAAAATGTTAAAAGAGTCAGTTGGAGTAGAGCAAACATGCATCGAGAAAAGTGCAAGTAGTTTTCTTCTTACTATATAATAGATTAACATAGCCAAAGTAAACAAAAACAAAAGAACAAACTAAATTGAATCCATTGTTGGCCATGTAATACGTACATAAAAGGTGATAAAAACACCGAAAAAGAACATGTACAAAGATGATATAAGATCTAGAAGTAGTCGAACAAAAGTAGTCGAACATGCATCGAGAAAAGACATGGATGGAGATGCTTCTTGGTATCAGTGACAATGTACGATTGGTTTATCATAAGAATGAGGAACTTAGATTAGTCATTGCTACTCATGTCACATACATCTGCGATGAATTGCACTTCATCTGCTACCGTAAAAAGATCTTGCACTTGACACTGGGGGTTTCGGGGGCATGTAAAACGTGAAATTTTCCTGTGCGCATCTACTCCAGAAGAAGCAACACCAGCGTGTCCTGATCAGGTCAGATGCTCATTTATCACAATGTGTGACAGGAAAGGGGATTCAAAGACCGTCAATCTTATATTCAATGAGCCACCGTCCGCCGGGACTAGGCAATGATGACTTTGTAACGACGACTCGGGTGACAACTAAGCTTATCGATCCAATCCAAGCCAGGATATGAAAGAATCGACCTTCAGTAAGACCCACATTCCACTAGACGGCAATCGTGCTGAGCCTCCATTGGATTTGTGTAATCCTTGACTTAGTAATTGGGAAACCGTAAAAGTATGACTAAAAAGACAACACACGTACACGCACACGCACACACCACACACACACACACACACACACACACACACACACACACACACACACACATACACACACACACACACACATACACACACACACACACACACATACACACACACACAAAAACACACGTACACGCACATACACACACACACACACACACACACATGCGCGCACGCACACACGCACACACACGTGCGCGCACACACAAACACACACATACACACACACACACAAATACACGCACACAGTGCACGCACACTAAGGGAAGTCGCTTTGGGCCCCCAAATCTAATCATTTTCAACCCCACAAACACACTAAGTATGAAATCAATCCATCCAGCCGAGTTACCTTGTTGACAGACAGACACACACACAAACGCTAGTGAAAATATAATCTTGAAATTTCATGGAGGTAAAAAAATTCATCCTTTATCAACAGTTATAGGTTCGACCGCTTTACTTTATCATGGCGTGCTATGTATCTTGCTATGCTATCTTAACCCTGCTTATTTTATTCAACAAGCACGTTGATCTATGTATTGTTAATGAGGGAGAAGGGTAGAAACTCTGTCTAGCTATCATGGTGATTAAACAAACCAGGAGGGTGTCGAATTTTCATGGCCTTTGGTAGAAACGCCAGGAAATAGAAACGCCCTCTATTCCACTGGGAAATCTGAGGAAAGTTATTATTTAGTGGGAGATTCTGCCGGTAAGACTCTAGCACCGGTAAGCCATTGCTGGGCCGCGCTGTTGCGTCGAACAAATCGGCAAAGCTGCCCGTCCGTCAAGGGGACAGGTTTTATACCCGGCATTGAGGCCGATGCTGCCACATGCATGCGTGATTGGGTACCTTGTCGGGGGTAGCACTGCGCCATGTGTCTATGCCAGGAGGTGAGAGATGTCGACGTTGAGACTGGCAGAGATTTTTGAAGCATATTAGGCGACGATTCCACTACAAGTACAAGTACAAGGACACCATACTGCGACCTGAACTGAATTTATGCAACACCTTTGGTCTAAAAAAAAGATAACAAAGCGGATGCTTTTATCTACGGAATTCACTGAGCGCTATGTCAAATTTTAGGTCAGAGTGAAGTCGACGCCTTAAATCGGATCAAGAGTGTTACGGGGCCTCTTGCCAAATGTGGAGTTTCTCGGAATTTTGCCACGAATGCAGGAACAAGTAATGACCCATGGTAGGATTTCCACCAATACGTCAAGGATCATGGGCTTTTGCAAGAAAATGAAACTTTTATACTTGCAGCTGAACTGAGCTTTTGTGACTAAGTACAGTTTATCCTGTAGTTTGCACCTTCTTCTCTTGTCATCCTTTCGATCTACCTCTATCCACCCGGAATTAGCGATAGACAAACTGTACTTAGTTCAAAGGCTAGGAAAGTATAGAAAGGGACTGTAAATCATGACAGCTTAAACTGCTATCACGTTAGAAAAAAATAACTCACAGCACAGCCACAGGAATTTCCGACGGAATCACCCGTCTTCTTCTGCTTTCTGACCCAATCGCCCTGGAAATGTGACCTATCACGAGTGTGACGTCACGCAAGGGTCAAAGGCTGTTGTAAGCCGATAACGCCCCCCGTCCCGGCTAAGAGAATGTTAGAGCTACCTGAGTGCCATATTTACTGGTTCATAAAGTACCCCTATTCGGTATCAAAAGACATATTGTGTGTCCCTAGGGACATGGAGGGGGGCAATGTTAACTAAGATGAACTTAAATGCTGATTAGAGAAACATGACGTTATTTATGTCTTGTCCCTTACATCGTCAATGAAGCCTAGACATCCAAGTAATAAGATTTCCTGGTAATAATACACGCAAAATAGTACTTACTCAAGCAACTGGCCATGGATATGACTTTGGAAACTGCCATTTGGCAATTGCCCCTTTATCATAGAACCAGAGGAAGGCAATCACTTGTAGCTTCTTATTGATCCCCTCTCAACACTCAAAGTACCGCCGCCCAAACTGCTATGCAGTTACAGACACGTGCATTTGTTAGAGGCCAGGACATCTTTCAAGATGCCTCCCGGCATTTAATACCATGCAGGGCTCGTTTTGGGAGAAATGATTCCGCCCTCTTTCTTACAACACAAGAAGCACTTTTATGAGTGATAAATAGTAAATTATTTTGACATTTAGGATGAATATCCCCCTATCCTTTCTGTACTTGTTTGGCAGTTACAAACGTTAACGTTCAGTGGTGGTATATTAGCCAAGAAGACAAATGAGGAACGGGACCCTCCACACTATTTACCCCAACCCGAACATCTGTACATGCCAGGTTATGACAACTAAATAACACCGCCAAGCTTCGGCAAACGTTAAGTGCTGTTTTTTGCACCAGCGCCGATCCGTCTACAAAATGCAGGCGTTCAATTACACACCTCTAACAAAGTCGTCAATTTGCTACAGGTTTTTACGGCTAAGATTAATGGTGGTGTCATCGTATAACTACAATGGGCACTTTGTCAACTACAAAACAGTTTTAGGCCAAGTCGTCACGTTGGTACAGGTTGTTACGAGATAGATTAATGGTAGCATGGTTATGATACCCACTTTCCACTAGGACGGCGCTCTCGCAGCGCTCTCTCTGCGGCCTAAAATTGGACAGATCGCTCAACGAATTGTATAGAAAAACAAACGAATATTTTCACGTTTTGCGTGTTTTTGGTCTCTTCAGTCACACTTTTACATTCTGTATGATACTTCCAGCTTGAAAGCGAAGGATACACACATTGTAGGTCGCAGTGAGAGCGCAGCACAATCGCCGTCTAGCGGAAAGGTGGTCACTTGATGGTGTCGATTGCACCAGGTCCCGCCGGGAATATAGCCCCGGTCGGGCTCCAGAGTCACAAATTTGCCCCGGTGGACTGCCGGATATCGGGGGCACCCCTACTCTCCAAGCAGAGGTTAGGCTCCGGCTGTTTTTTTAACGTTTTTTTAGTCGTTTTTATCGGGCTTTCTATTTTGTCATTTTTCTTGAAGTACGCCAGCCAGTTAGGTTTTGACACAGCAAGATATTAAAAAAGAATAGAAAGCCCGATAAAAACGACTAAAAAAACGTTAAAAAACGGCCGGAGTCTAACCTCTGCTTGGAGAGTAGGGCTCCCCTAAATGTACCCCACGAGTAGGACACGGCGTCTACTGGTTATACCCCCCTCACATTATATACGATCTTCGGACGTTCTTCGCGATCGCAGGAAGGTCGGCTGATTTTAAGATCTTAAGATGGTCTTGCGTATTTTTCGCCTCAAAACTGTCCCCCTCACATATACGCGAGGCTCGTGAGATCGACGGTGAATGAATCTATGATAATAAACCTCCCATGACCTCTTGCACGCGGACAAGGTAACACAAAACGTTCCTCAAAAAAGGCAAAGGATCAATAAATGTTGCTTATTTTGTTGTCGGAATCTTTTTAACCAATGAATGGAATGCGCGGGCATAATAGAAATGACGCAAGAAAGAAAGTGTGTCACAAAGCCAGCCTACATACTGCCACAGCGGCCACAATGTTAGAATTACCCTCACATTCCCAGAAATTCAATATTTGTAAACAAACGGAAGTCGGGCGAACGTCGCCGGGAGCGTTGCCCAACTGACGGGCGTTCGCCATCCGATTTGCGTTCGATGATTAATAACTATGTCTTTGCTCGCCTATCGGTCTTCAATCGTTGGATTGACGCAAGACTATTGACCGATACCCTTGCAAGGTACGCACGATTTGTACGCACAATCTGCGACTCGGTAACGAGCTGTGCGATTTTGGAGATTTCCTTCGACTAGTCGCATATGTTAAGAACATGTTTCGCTGCACCGCGACCGTCGTAAGACTCCTAAAAACTGCCGGCGATCCGTAAAAATCGCAAGTTGATCGTGAAAACACCGGACGTCTTACTCACGAAAATGTCATTCAGAGTTCGTAAACTAGTCTTCCGATCGAATCGCGCCTATTGTGAGGGGGGTATTACCGGGTGCCGGGTCGATTTTAACACCGAAATAAAACCCGATGCCCGGCCACTTACAAATTTATCACGGAAGCCGCAGGGTATCTCTAGGGTCAGGGAGCACGTAGGAGTCACGCCCGAAAGAACCCCCCAAACAGTCCGTAAACTATCCGACAGGGCCCCTTTTCCAATTGGGATCGTAGCCTTAGTCAACCACAAAGTAGTCAAGTAGCTTGTAGTTGGCTTATTTCAAAAACAGTCTGTTTCGAAGTAAACTTTCAGATGATAACAGCGCTATTGTGCTAGCCTGGTTTCATTATTGTGGACTTATATTGTTTATCAAACTTTAATATAGGCAGTGCCTAATGATACAGATTTACAAAATATGTAACAAAGATACATGATGCAGCCATGCACCAAGAGAACGATTCGCCACCTTCAGGGTGGTTATTGCCTCCTATCTGTTACAGTCTCCTTCCCAAATGAATCCCCTGCTGCCATTATCTACCACATGTCAGTCTTAACTTGATGATCACTGTCCCGTCGGATGTGGTCCCGCGGGAAAAGTAATTCAATTAGATGACGACAATGCAGTCACGCGTCGTCCCCGTGTTGAATACCAAACGCGGGACGCCTCCAGAATCAGTCATCGGGAGCTCAGCAATAACGTTAACTGTGTGGAAACTTCGTAGTTCACTGATCTGATGACCTGTATGTGTGTGCAACGGACAGATTCATAAGCAAAGTGAAAAAATGAGAATACACTGACAAGGTTGTGCAATATCGTTCGCCCCCATGTGCAATAGCGTCCGCTTGCCTATATGTATACATGTTGTTTTGTTATTGTTGTGCTGGTATGTACGTCGTTGAGAGATTGTAACTAACTGACACACGAAATGGTTTAAAATGTATTCTACTTAAGTATGTCTTAAGCTTGATTTTGATTGCCAATGTATTAACATTATTAACTTGTTAGAATTTCCTTGTAAAATCAACGCAATTCAGTCTGATTGACTACCAAGTTGATTAAATAAATTTGACTTGATCTGTTTGTATTGCACATCCGGCAAATCACACCTCTCAGATTTCTTTATGAGAATTTCAATAAATAAATAGAAGTACCTCATGTCGCAACAGACCAGGTTTGCAGTGAACGGTACAAGGTGCATGTCTATACACATATAATTTTTTTCCATTCACACCGAGAAAGGACTCCTTCTCTTTTCGATAAGGTCGAAGTTTGGCTCTCCTCAAACATGTGACTTCTACTGAACGTCCTGTCCGAGGGACGTCCATAACCGAAGCTAAATACTCGTTTACATGTCAGTCGAGCGAAGAAATTGATGTTTCCCTAGAGCACAACATCGGGACCTGTCAGGGATCCAAACTAAGTACCTGTTGCGTCGATGATAGTTAGGATAAACCTGTTTTCAAACTAGATCTCTTTTGCATATCCATTCACAGCTAGGATATGTTAACTATCTCCAACAATATTTCTCCAGTGTCACTGACGAAAGACATCGGATATGGCTGCATGAAAACCGTCTGAACGCGTGACCGTTTCCAAAATCATATCCAGTTGCTTGAATAACTGCTTTTAGGTGAGTACCTGTTGGTTCTGCGTCACCAACCCAAACCATAGGGCCTCAGTGACACCATCTTGACGCCATGCCTGCTTAAACAAGAATTTGAATCGACTTGTACAAGAGTGAGTCTAGACGCCACCATCCACAGGATATTGGTGTTCGTATCTCTCGGTCATCTTATCTTTGCACTCACCTGGACTTCTTATCAGGTACTTCGTTACACAAAGGCTTTAGGGCAGAGTACCATCTTCACCACGCGTCTGAAAAATCCAACAATACGCAGTGGATAGTTATCTGCTATCTAACAAATGTCATTACCGATGCCATCGGTGGTCAAGCCTAATGAGACAGAGCCAATAACGCCCGTAAATACAACAATTAAAGGTTGATATGCGAATTTTCTTTTACAAAGTAGCAGGCAGGATTCTATTTCAATTCGACAAAATTATCATCAGACATTGTTGTGGAGCCAGCCCCAAGTTTCAGTTCTCCTGCCCCTCATATTCCACTAGGCAGTGATCGCGCTGCTACCTCGCTGCGACCTTAATTGGATTTGTGTAACGCTTGACTCCATAATCGGAATGCCACGCAAAATATACCACCGTGACTGAAACGAGAATAAAACACAAGGCGTTTAGAGATTTGCCTTATCTGTGACTATGAAATTCGTTGATCGATCCGTCAAATTTTTGGTCGCAGCGCGATACAGCAAGGTCAAATGGTGGAATGGGGGTGTTAGATAGATGAGTGCCAATCTGCTGACCCAATAGTTTCACGGAAACACTGGATGTGGGAACATTCGTCCTGATTCTATCGGGCAGGTTTCACGCTTGAGGTCCATCCTGATAAAGTAGTCATGTTCGTGGGATTGGAGTTATCTTGTAGACCAGCTTGTCTTCTATTAGACCTTTCATTTATCTGCCTGCTCAAAGGCAAAGAGCCGTTCTGCCTACTTGAATCAAATATACTAGTCTAGATTGTAGACAGCTGTCTGGTAGCTCTGTTACAAAGCGGAGGTCCGGCCTGAGAAAACCGGATAAACCAAACCAAACCAGATTCCTTTCCGCGTAACACCCCATGGCCATGGTGGGCGGCGAACTCAATGCGATCGCGCCATCACTTATGCCTAGGTTACACATAGCAGAATTTAGCTCCCGAACACCAACCGACCCTCAGCCGACTCAGGTCGGCTGGTGTTCGGGAGCAGTCTGACCACGCCTATCTTTTAGCGCCGAACATGTCCCGAACATGTCCCAACCATCTCCCGACCAGTAAATGACTTACTCCCGACTGTATCCCAAATGCTAACTAACCTATTACCAACCATCCCGACCTCTAGCCACAGACTGTCGAATCACTCCAGACTGATTCCCAACCGATTGCTAACCCTCTTACAACTTGAGATGGACATAATCAGCGATTTTTAAAAAAGTAGCCATTTTCGTTTTTAATCAAAATAACCCTTTCTTCTATCTTGTAAACATCACCAAAAGATCAAATTTGGATCACAGATAGCTCTAATATGGTATTTATGGTTCTTTTTGTTTTGGGCTGGATGTCGGTCGTGTGAAGTTCGGGGGTGATTCGCCTACGCCCTGGTAATAGTCATTTTGCTTGGGATTGAGTTAGCAGAGATTTGTCTACGGTTTTGGGGTGAATCGTTGGTAGGTTGGAAACAAGCGGGGAGTATTTAGCAGTGTTTATGGCTTGGTTAAGCACTTAAACCTTGACTGCTGAGTTACTCCCGAACACCAGCCGAACACTAGCCGACCATGCCGAACACCAGCCGACCACCAACCGACCCATTCCAGACCCGCCGTTCAGAGCCGAATGTTTTGAACATTTCAAAACATTCGGCTGAGACAGCCGAACACCAGCCGACTCAGCCGAACGCCAGCCGACTCAGCCGAACGCCAGCCGACTACAGCCGACTAGCTCCCGAATCACTCCTAAACCATAGTCGGGAGAGAGTCGGGAGCCAAATTCGGCTATGTGTAACCTAGGCATTAGAATTCAACAGATAGCTCAACAAAACTTGTGTATGTCTTATTGTTTTATCAGTCACACTTTTACAATTATAAAACTAAGGGTTGCAAAAACCCAATGTTTGTCACAGCGCGGGTGTAGTGCGATCTAGTTGAGCGGGGTCTTTAACACACCAGTTTGATGGGTAGTCGTTTAAAGCCTGGTGTGAACTGGCTCAGGTCCATAGCGGATTTAACGATTCTCCTCGCGCATTTCCATCTCATTACGTCTTAATTACTTCGTAAGATATACAGCTGTCGGAAGGGTGGCTTTGCAATTTGTTGAATCCAATCGCGCGGAAAGCGCACTATTTTCTGGAAGCCCGATAATGGCTTACATTTACTATTTTCAAATGGTAGGAGGATGAAAAATGTGATACAGCCGTTGATGATATGTTCCTTCGAGAACTCGGAAACCCTTTTCGTAACAGAATATTTCTTGAATCAGCTTCATTTGTCACATACTTATATTTGAGCAGTTATATATCTGCCAGTAACGAGATCGACACGTTTGATGCTAGACGCCGGCACATCAATTTGTTTCTCTACTTCTCTGATAAAAAATTCAATTATTCAGATTTTTGCAACCACAGCACTTTCTGGAGGTTATATGTAAACCTGGAAATGTATTTCATTTATAAGTTAGGTTACAGGCATATTGTTATATAGTGTTATGTATTCATTTTGTCCATTTGTATAGATGGGCAAGGTGCCTGAATTAAACAAAATAATTCGCCCCCGGTTCAGTTCCAATATGGGGTACAATCTCGCAGCGGGATTAGATTTCCTGGCAGTTCTTTATGAAATCCCAGGTAAAACAGGAAGCAATGTCATTTGGGACCCATTGAGCACGCACTACTTCACATTCTTCATTATTGACGATGCTGTTATGCTCTGTAAGTAGCGCATACCATGAACAGCGGGTATTTATGTGTCTCATTAAATAACTAGATAGGGGATAAATAAGATATATGGTCAACATTTGTTAATGCCAGATGGCGGATCCTTCTGCACTGCCATAGAAAACACTAATGGTAGCAATAAAAGCAGACATCGTTTGACTGGTCGTTTTGAAACTATACCCTGCCTTCAGGATCACGCTCCCAATCAAGCCTGCTCGTCTTGAAACGCTGAGGCGCAATGAAAACATTCCGGTAGGTCGTTCAAGGCAGCCTTAATAACCCATTTTCACTGACCTAACAATGTTTACTGTCCAATAACCTGGAAAGATTACGACTAGATAGGTAAAACTTGGAAAGAAAGTCAGATTATGGCAAAAGTTTTAGGCGTTGCAACTCTCACAGCTCCTAGAAGATCAATTGTCTAGAAAGTTTAGTCGCATGAGAATTAAAAGGCCATGGGGATCTGCTGGAAACGGTCCAGACTGCTTTGACTCTCACGAACTATTTTCTGGAAGGTACTTTATCGTTCTAGCACCAGATAAGGATTTAAACAGGATTATTTCACTAGGTAATGGTCCATCTTTTGTCCCGACGTTGAACGTCTGTGTTTCGCACCGGCAATCTACGATCTTCGATAAGACAATTGCAGTCGATGGATTTTTCAGCGGACTTCAAGACTGCAATGATGATCGGGCTGTTATTTGTGCGTCCAGTGTTCGTCCCATTTAACAAAATCAATGTAGTTACGTAGGCTGGCGCCGTTCAAAACTAATTCGGCTTGGATTTGAAGTTTCTGAGGATCAACTTGTAACTGATAATGGAAAGCCTAACGCACATGACCGAGCCTTCGGGTCTCGTCGCCAGTTCAGTTCAGTTCAGTTCATCCTCATGGAGGTGACACCTGTGTCTCCACTCGTTTCTGTCCAGCATTACTGATCGGAGTTCGTTGGCCTCCAGACCTGTTTCCTCAAGCATCAGCTTCCTGAGTGTGGCCGAAGGGCGGCCTCGCCTGCGCGGCTCGTTTGGCTCCCAGAGCAAGACCTGACCTGCCATTTCCTCATGGCGCACCACGTGACCTGCCAGACGCAATCTTCGACTGCGGACAACAGCCGATACTTGCGGCAGGGGACCATAAAGTTCTTTGTTGGAGATGTGGCTCCTCCAAGAAACATCAAGGGCAGCACGAAGCATGCGTGTGTAGTTCCCATCAAGTTGTGTACATAGAGATTTTGTTAGAGTCCATGAATCAGCTCCATAGAGGAGAATTGCTTCAACGCATGTCTTGAAGACTTTGAGTTTGGTAGATTTTGGTACTGGGGCTTTCCATACTTTTGTCAGGGCATTGGAAGCACCCCACGCTTGTGCAATACGACACTTCACGTCGTAGGCTGTGTTGCCATAGCTGCCTAGGTACTTAAAATCTCCCACTTGTTCGATGGTAGAGCCGTCACTAGTCAGTAGAGGGTCGGACCCAGGTTGGGGGTTAAGGTGCATGTACTTGGTCTTAAGTGCATTCAGACAGAGACCAATTTCCTTGGTGGCGTGTTCTACCCTGTACAAGAACTCTTGGGCAGCCTTGATTGTGTCCTCTAGTAGACAAATATCATCGGCAAAGTCCAGGTCCGGTAGAACCACGGCTGGATGGCGAGAACTCTGTCTTCTCTTTAATGTGATCCCATCACTCGACCTGACTGCTTTACGTAAAGCATAGTCTAATGCGACGATGAACAAGAAGGGTGCTAGGGGGTCTCCCTGTAGTACGCCCGTGTTGATGTCAAAGGTATCCGTTTCTCCTTCTGGTGTGAGAACAGTAGTCTTGGTGTTGGTGTACATGACCCTGATGGCACTGACTAACGAGGGAGGCACGCCGTACGCCAGCAGGATCTTGAGCATGGTGTCACGGTTGATGGAATCGAACGCCTTCTTAAAATCAATGAAAATAAGGACTGCTTCCTTTTGATGGTTCCGGACTTCTTCTACAATTCGGCGAAAAGCCAGAATCTGTGCTGAAGTAGACCGAGAAGGGCGGAAGCCATTCTGGTTTGGGCGCAGGATCTTGTCTATGACTGGTCTTAGTCTGTTCAGTAGGAGACGACTGTACACCTTGGCGGCCACTTGTGTCAAGGAGATGCCCCTATAGTTGTCAGGTAGAGTAAGATTTCCCTTCTTTGGGATGGGGACTATACCTGAGAGGCCCCACTCGGCGGGTCTGTGACCAGACAGTGTTTGGTTGCAGAAGTAGGTGAGATGCTCACTGATCTTTGGGAGCTTCCACAGTTCGACAGGAATACCATCCGTCCCAGGAGCCTTTCCTGGTCGCATCTGACTGAGTGCTGAGTCAACTTCCTCCTGGGAGAAGGGGCTGCAGTTGATGCTGTGGTTAGTGTCAAACACTGGTGTGATGTCTGGACCAACTCCAGCCTGGGATGTGTCTGGCGCGAGAAGCTTGGAAAAGTGATTTTTCCAGGCCTCGAGTCTATCTTCGCCTTGTATGAATGTGACACCTGACCTCTTTCCCGAAAGCTCGCGTACCAACTTCCAAGCCTTCACATGATCTACAGTAGATCCTGATTCAAAGGCTCGGAGTGTGTTCAGCACGCGGTTGTCCTCCCACTTGTCGTATGACTGCTTGAGCTGGGTCTGGGCTGCTTGGAGGTTCTTTGTGGCAGAGCGGAGGGTGGCCCGTCGATCGGCCGTCACATTAGGGCAGTCAACTGGCTGTGGCTCGCGAGGAGGTTTCCTTGGGAGTTTCTCTTTGCCGACTTTGTTGCATATTCTGACAAATTCAGAATATGTTCTCTGAACTTCTGGGAGACGAGAAAAAGAGTGAGAGATCGTAGAGTCTATTGAGTCTGCCAATTCAGGGTCATCCCTTACGGCTCGCCAACACAGTTTTTTCCGAGGAAGAATTTTCGGAACTCGAACACTGAGGCGAATCTTGGTGGAAACGATTCTATGATCAGAGCCAATTGGATTGGCAGAGTTGAATGCTTGACAGTCTCTGACACTTTTTCTCCATCTCTTTCTGTACAGGCAAAAGTCAATCTGGGCCAAGGTACCCCGTGGGGATCTCCATGTCCACAGTCTCTTTTTTGGCTTCTGGAAAGCCGTGTTTCCCACTATAAGGTTGTGTTGGTGGGTGAAACCCATGAGATATTCACCGTTTCGGTTTGAGTCACTGTGGTAAGAAAATTTCCCCTCTATCCTGGCATTAAAATCATTTGTCACCAGTCTTCCGATATCAACGGAGTTCACGGAGTGGTCGGAGAAAATGGACCGTGTTTGATAGTGCTATTTTGGGACGAGGCCACTGTATGCAGCGGATGTGTGGAGAATGATGGTGGACGTTTTGGTGTTTCACTTCAGCCTGAGGACACTTTCAAACTTTCAGATGGTTGCCCAGGAGAATTTGGCCTTACTGTTACAATATCAACTAATACCATTGGGATGACCTACCTAAATATGTGCAAAGGTCTTACATGGAACTCGCAAGGAAAAACCCTTCCCTCGACTGCGCCCAGTCTCCTCTTTGTCTAAGGCTAAGATGAAGAGAGGCTTCATCTTACAAGAAGGATGAGGCTGTGATGAAAGTCACATACAGTCTGTTGCTCTGGCATTTGCATCTAGCAATCAATGTTTCCTTTCATCAGCTCGAGCTCGTACCATTTAAGTGCATGTATGCCCCTGAGCAATATATCAAGAAAGTACACCATCACTTTGAACCCTTTGGAGGTAAGTCGGGTTCTGATACGGAAATGACGAAAGGTAACCCTGACTAGTTGACTGTGTTTTAAGATTACGTCGGTCTTAAGCTTAGAATGAATATCGTTTTTGTATCTATTTACAAAAATGATCATATTTACCCCCATTGTTATCACGTCGCCGTCTCTGTAACAGATAAGCGTGCCTCATATGAAACATTGGACACACAAAATGTGACTTATTCCCCAGGATTCACCCACGCGCCCCTTGCCTTAGATCCTCCATCCGATCTATATTTCACGCCCGTACATGGTTGATGGAATCTCGATCTCATTTTCTGATAGCGTTCGGGAAAACCGCTCAGCAGTCGACGGATTTTGAGCTTTAAAATTCCTAATTTCAATGTTTATCACCAGCATAGAGAGTTTCTTCCTGTATTTGCATTTACCACCTGATGACATCGCTGCTTGGGAACACATTTAGCTTCGCAGACACTCGTCGCGACCATTGATCTTATTAACTCTAGTTATTTGTCCCACCCGTATCTATCCTAGACTTAAGCTATTTGGTCTCCAGTCTTATAATGGGTAACTTTCACACCAATTCTTTAGCAAGTATTCAACAGGATTCTAAGATACATTCGTCAGAAGGACATCTTTGGAACCATTCCAGGACAACCATCAGAAATGTCATTTTGCTAACAGCCGACTATAAAGAGTGAAGTTGATCGAATGCCTCAATTTTAGTGGGACATTGCCTTGAACCGTGGACTCGGGATGATCAAGTACCCCATTTGTTTTCCTAATGAAGAGAATGTTACATATTCTCTCTGCTCGTTTATAACACACGTCAGACACACGATAGGAACCAAGAGATTCATTAGCCTTTGCCGTTGCGAATACACAAAGAGTTGCCTCAAGATTTAAAAGTAGGTGAAGTAGGGGTAATAAACACTTCGCGTTACCACTAAGGTTCTTTTCGGTATAGTATGGAATTGTTGAGTCTATGTTACCTATGTATGAGCTTGCTGTATGGAGTAGAGTATGATGACGAAAGCGGTCTTCGTCGACTCGACGGACGAACGACACAGAGTATCATAGGGGATTTACGTTACAAAACTTAATGTGACTTCAATTTGTTAGAATTGTTAGGTCTAAATGTAGCATGATACCATGTAACATGTCTAGTAAATTGCCCCTTCTGGCAGGCGTAGCTAGTCCATTCGTCACTGCCATGATTAATTTATAGCGCAATCGACACCACGCAGTGTGCTCATTGACCGTTGTATTCCCGTCCAGGTGCAACCATGGCCAATTCCAGCCGTATGGGGAATCGGTCAGCTGCTGGTCCGTTTCTTGACGACTATTACTTCGATGACAACGATACTTTCCCAGCGGCAAACGCCACCCCGACGTTCGCATCGCTAACTCTCAAACACGATGCGAACGTCCGCATCCTCACGCTGTCTATCATGGTGGTGTTCGGCGTGGTCGGAAACATGTTGGTCTTCGCCTGGATGTGGCGGAATCGCCGTCGCAAGTCCAACGTGAACTACATGATCCTCGGTCTGGCTATCGCCGATCTGTCGGTGGTGACGGTCACCATGCTGACCCAGATCATCTGGGAGTCCCTGGAGGAGCGATGGTACGCCGGAAACGTCATGTGTAAGGTCATCAAGGTAGGACAGGCTCTTGGGCTAATGGCGTCCAGCAACATGCTCGTAGTGATTGCCATCGACCGCCACCACGCCATCCGCAGCCCCATGAAAGTCGCGCTCCCGGCAAAACGGATGATCGTCGCCGCGTACTCCGTCGCCCTGGTCTGCTCCTTACCGCAAGCCTACATCTTCAGAGAGGTGACGTTGCCGACGGGTGAAAGCTTCTGCAAGGCGATATTCAGCGAGGTGGAGAGATGGCACCTGCAGGCGTACATCACGTACGTCGCCATGGTGCTCTTCTCGGTTCCCCTGCTGATCATCATCGTCGCCTACGCCAGGATCCTGAAGAAGATCTCTGACAGGGTGCGGGACGGCAAGTCGCCGCTGTCCACAAGCAGAAGCAACAGGATTTACATCCAGAGCAACAACAACGATGCGATGATCCGCGCCAAGATGAAGACGCTGAAGATGACGATGGTCATCATCTTGACCTTCATCATCTGCGGCACGCCGTACTTCATCGTGGAGATGTGGACGGCGTTTGGAGATCCAGCAACACTAGACATGAGAGTGAGTACTGTCAAACATCATACTATTTGCCAAATAGCAGCTACTCAAGCAAATGATTTTGGAGACGTTCATACGTTCCACATAGCACCCGTACCCGTACAATCTTTCGTTAGTGACACCGAAACATACGACCATTTCTAAAATCATATCCAATTGGTTGAGTACCCTCTATTTGGCATATATCATTACCTTGATGCCTGACCGACGTATCACGCTATTTGATCTGATACTGAGAACTGTTACAGGCCAGGGACTTGTGTGATGCTTGAAGATGACATCACAGTAAGCAAAAGCTAAGGCTACGGAATCAACCAGAAGTTGGTACAGGGAGATACGTTAGCTACCTCACCTCACCTCACCTCACCGGTCCCATAGCCTCACCGGCCGTAGGGGCAGCACATCCATCAACATAAGTTTTCCACCCTTTTCTGTCCTCAGCCAAGGTTGCAAGATGGTTGACTGTTTGTCCTGACCAGTCTTTCAAATCACTAGACCAAGTCCGTCGTGGACGACCCCTAGGTCTTGCACCCTCCGCCCTTCCTTGGAGTATGGTGTGGGTCAAAGTACGTTAGCTACATTGCTCTGTATTTGAGACATTCTGCCTGGTACACGATTCAGGGATAAAGTCTGAAAAAGAAACCAGAACGTTGCGACATATCAGTAAATACTAATACCTGGGTAGTAAATGCCAATACCTGATTGGAATGCAATTCATAGAGGGCAATCAATTATAATCGGTCTTGATTTGTTTTCAACTCTCTCTCTATGCAGGTCGTCGGAGTTTTGGGCATCTTCGCCAGCGCCAACACAGCAACCAACCCGTTCGTCTTCCTCTACTTCAACACCAAGTCTGACTGCCTGTCCAGCATCTTCGGGCGACGGAAAGAAACCCAAAAGGCACGAAAAACCACCAGACTGGACGGCACGGAGATGGGCCGCCTGACGACAGGCGCGACAATCGTCAGATCAGAGTCCCGCGATCCTACACACATCCAGGCTGGCAGCAGCCGGACTCTATATGAACACGTGCTGTGAAGTTTCCAGTCCATGTCCAGGTAGTATTAGTATTAGTACTTCCCATTGGATACATTGGGCCTCAAATATTCATTAAACTAACAACAAATGTTTACAGTTGCGTCGTGTGTGGCGTAACTGGTAGAGCGTTCGGAATCTAGAGGTCCCGAGTTCGATTCTAGCCGTGCCCCCGACGTGGTGCTTTTGGGAAAGGCACTTTCAACGACCTTCCTCACTTCACCCAGGTGTAAAAATGGGTACCTGACTTTGGTCGGAGTAGTAAAAAAAAGTTTACCTTTCTGTCAGTACTGTGTATGTGGCATTAATATAAGTTCCAAAACTTGAGTGCAGTGCCACATTGTCCTCGTCTGTCCAAGAGAAAAATAGAAAGAAATGTTAACAGTGATCAACCGCACGTGCTGTTACTTCAGAACGTCCAGTAGCCATACATCACTCTCCGAACAAAACAGAGACTTATAATCCACCTAGTCCTTTATTTCTAATTCCTTTATACAAGTGATGACTTAGAATATCTGCCACTAGATTAGTAAGAGTAAGAGGCCACTTTATGCAAACGAATTATACAGACCATGTTACTAACATATAGATACAACAACATATACATGTAGCTTATAATTAGGGTCGAACACAAACCGAATCATAAGTTTCAAATGTGTACAAAAGAGGTACCAGAATATCCCCTTGCATTCGTAAGGCAAGCTGTCTTATCTACTACCATGTGTTGCCGTCGTAACATTGCGTAACAGGATGCCAATAACTAGTCAATGCGTTTAGAATACCACATCATTCCGGACCATTTCACTCGGAAATTGCTTTTAAAGTTGAACCTTTTTAGGCATCCGCGGTTAGAACTTGTGCTGTTTCGAATCCCAGGCGTCAAGCCGTCTCGTAGCAAAGACAAGATGAATTCGTCGCGAATCCCCGAAAAGGGCACTAATTGTCTTATACATGTCCTATTGGCTCAGGTTATGACCTGAAGAGTGTATTTTTCTGGACCATTTACCTCGCAAAAGGTGCAATCTTGTATGCGTATATAAGTGTCTGCGCTGTTTTGAATCACTAACGTCCGGCTATTGCGTAACTATCGATCAAAAAGATAAGATCAATCCTTGATGAATCCCCGGAAATTGCACATTGATGTCGCTTGGCTCGGGTTGTACCCTGAGGAGAGCATTTTTCTGGACCACTTGCCTCTCAAAATGTGCAAGATCGTTCATACGTGTCCAGGGCCTTCGCTGTTTCGAATTCCTGACGTCAAGCTATTACGTAACTATCGATCTCTAAGATAAGGTCAATCCTGTGTGAATCCCTGGAAAGGGCACTTTGACATGTGTCATGCCTCAGGTTATACCCTGTAGGCAAAACGCAGTATATCAAAGTCGGCGATACCTAGATTAGCAAGATTTTCCAATAATCTAATATACTGCACTTCATAGGGGAAAGACGTAATTTCGTGCTTGATTTGTGTCAGGTCTTAGATTTCCGTACCTTGTATTTCCTTACCGTCCTATGAGAATGTATTTGATGTGCTAAAAAAAGTCATGAATTTAAAATAGTTATAAATGATTGTTCGGTGGGACCAAGTATTGTACATCTTATCTATGCGAGATAGGATCTACTACGAGTTACTTCAAAGAAGTAGAATATAGTTGAGTACTAAAGATGTAATATGTGCGTATACTCAAGATATACTTGCGTATACTTATATATTAGTTGTAATAAACTGTCCTAGGGATCAGACGGTCAGACAAAGTGAAAAAAGGCTACGTAGCACATGCGGAAGCCTTGGTATCTACTTGGTGTATTCTTGGTGTTAATAAAGTGATGTTTGTAAGTCCACCGGTCACTTTGAATCCTCATTAAATATCGTCACTCGTGCATGGCATGACATTACTGTGCTCTGGTCTTTTTGAAAGTACCCGTATACCCCAGCTGGACCGTTCGAACCCTGAGCTTAAACTTGGAATCAATCACCTGTAACGTTACAACTTTGACATGCTCAATGAAAAGGCGCAATAAGTTATGACTTATGCAACACCACTTATAGCATACCCGTAACATTTGTTTGAATGTGTAAATTACATGTCTTTATATATAATATGACTTAATCCAAAACCTCCCCGTCCCCCAAATGTAGATATAGACCATTAGTGCGGCCATCACTTCACCATTTTTGTAATCACTTTTTTTTATATTGCAATCCATACATAGTATGGGATTGCAATATATTGTTATATTGCAATCCATACATAGTATGGGATTGCAATATATTGTTATATTTCAGCCATACCATAGGTATGGTGAAATATATTGTATTCGTAATGTTTCTTTCTTTCTTTCTTTCTCCTGTCAAATCTTCAAATCGAATCAACTCCGCCATTTTTTAACCGATTGACTTGAAATTTAGCACAAAGATAGAGTAAGCCAATACCCCCAGGTGTTTTTTTCATTTTTTTCATATCTACCTTTAAAATGATTTTATTGAGGTTTTTGTCAATTTGTATGTATATTTCGGGCTCCTGTACCCTGGTATTACAGCCGAATGACATGAAATTTGGTACAGAGGTGCCTTGATCATATGCTCACCTAGATTCAATAACAGTTTTGGCATACGGTACAACAAAATGCTTAATTTTGCGATTTTTGGCCATTTTTTTTACCAAAAAAGGGACATTTTGGCTCCTGTAGCCTCGTTTTACAACCAAATGATCTGAAATTTGGTGTAAAAGTGCCCTTCAATTATGTGCACATAAATTCAATAAAGGTTTTCCCATACGGTACAATAAAATGCTTAATTTTGCGATTTTTGGCCTTTTTTTGACCAAAAAAGGACATTTTTGGCTCCTGTAGCCTCGTTTTACAACCAAATGATCTGAAATTTGGTATAAAAGTGCCCTTCAATTATGTGCACATAAATCCAATAAAAGTTTTCCCATACGGTACAACAAAATACTTAATTTTGCGATTTTTGGCCATTTTTTTGACCAAAAAATCACATTTTTGGCTCCTGTAGCCTCGTTTTACAACCAAATGATCTGAAATTTGGTATAAAAGTGCCCTTCAATTATGTGTACATAAATTTAATAAAAGTTTTCCCATACGGTACAACAAAATACTTAATTTTGCGATTTTTGGCCATTTTTTTTACCCAAAAATGACATTTTTGGCTCCTGTAGCCTCGTTTTACAACCAAATGATCTGAAATTTGGTATAAAAGTGCCCTTCAATTATGTGCACATAAATTTAATAAAAGTTTTCCCATACGGTACAACAAAATGCTTAATTTTGCGATTTTATGGCCATTTTTTGACAAAATTTTGACATTTTTTGCTCCTGTTCCCTCGATTTACAACCTAATGACCCGTAAATTGGTAAAGGGGTGCTCTAGATATCTATTCAAATGACCCATGTATAATTTTTGGCATGGACCACTTTAAAATGATATGTTTGGGATTTTTTTGGTCATTTTCCAATGGCCAAAGGGGTCAACTTCCTCAAGGCCTATTGTTGCATGAGGGAGATGGCTGAAATATGCTGTATTTGCTCTCAAGCAAATGTCGGCCTTTCTAGTTTTTCCTCGGTTTCTTCTTCTTCTTCTCCTGTCAAATCTTCAAATTGATTCAACTTTTTCATTTTTGGGCCAAATGAGCTGAAATTTGGCATGGAGTTAGGGATAGCAAATACCCACAGGTGTTTTTTTCACTTTTTTGATAGAGGCCTTAGAATTTATGATATTTAGGGTTTTTGGTCATTTTTAGACAAAATATGTATATTTTGGGTCCCTGTGCCCTGGTATTACAAGCTAATGACCTAAAATTTGGTACAGAGGTGCATTGGACATATGAGCACAGAAAACCATCAACACTTTGTTCATAGATCACTTCAAAAATGAGTTATTTTAGGGGTTTTGGCCATTTTTGACTAAAAATGTATATTTTTGGCTCCTATGCCCTTGTATTAAAACCAAATGACCTGAAATTTGGTACATGGGTGCGTTTGACATATGACCACAGAACCCCATCAACGCTTTATTCATTGTTTACTCCAAAAATGAGTTATTTTAGGGTTTTGGGCCATTTTTGACTAAAAATGTATATTTTATGCTCCTATGCCCTTGTATAGAAACCAAGTGACCTGTAATTTGGTACAGAGGTGCATTGCACATATGCTCACAGGGTCCCATTGACACTTTCTTCATAGATCACTTCAAAAATTAGTTATTTTGGGGGTTTCAGTCATTTTTGACTAAAAATGTATATTTTGGGCCTCTATGCCCTTGTATGTAAACAAAATAACCAGAAATTTGGTACAAAAGTAAATTGGACATATCACAACAGGACCCCATCAACACTTTCTTCATAGAGCACTTATAAAATGAGTTATTTTGGGATTTTTAGCCATTCTAAACTAAAAAATGTATATTTTTGGCTCCTATGCCCTTATATTGAAACCAAATGACCTAAAATTCGGCATGAAGGTGTGTAGGACAAGTGCCCACAGTACTTCATTTTCCCTTTGAGCAAACATTACTTCAAATTGTTGAATTTTGGGATTTTTTATCCAGGATGAAGATGGATTGCAATATGCTGTATTTGCTCCTAAGCAAATGTCGGCCTTTCTAGTTTTTCCTTCGTTTCTTCTCCTCCTGTCAAAATCTTCAAGTTGATTCAACTTTTTCATTTTTGGATCAAATGAGCTGAAATTTGGCAGGGTGGTAGAAATAGCAAATACCCCCAGGTGTTTTTTTCACTTTCTTCATAGAGGCCTTAGAATTTATGATATTTAGGGTTTTTGGTCATTTTTAGACCAATTATGTATATTTTGGGACCCTGTGCCCTGGTATTACAACCTAATGGCCTGAAATTTGGTACAGAGGTGCATTGGACATATGACCACAGGACCCCATCAACATTTTTGTCATAGATTACTTAGAAATTAGTTATTTTGGGGTGTTTTGGCCATTTTTGACTAAAAATGTCTATTTTTGGCTCCTATGCCCTTGTATGGAAACCAAATGACCTGCAATTTAGTACATAGGTGCATTGGACATATGACAACAGGACCATATCAACGCTTTCGTTATCGATCATTTCAAAAATGAGTTATTTTGGGGTTTTCGGCCATTTTTGACTAAAATGTTTATTTTTGGCTCCTATACCATTGTATGAAAACCTAATGACCTGAAATTCGGCATGAAGGTGTGTTTGGTATGTGCCCACAGTACCTCATTTTCACTTTGGGCATACATTACCTTGAATTGTTGAATTTTGGGATTTTTTGCCATTTATGGACTAAAAATGTTAAGTTTTGGCTCCTGTGCCTATGTATGAAAACCAAATGGTCTGAAATTTGGTATGAAGGTGCGTACAGTATGTAGCCACAGGGCTCTATCCACACCTATGGTGTACATCAATCAAAAATTGTGAAATTTTGGATTTTTTGCCATTATTGACCAAAAATGTACATTTTTGCTTCCTGTGTCATGAGAAAGCCAACTGATCTGGAATTTGGTGTTGGGGTAGCTTTAGCACTATGAATGGGAAATGGGCCACATAGACTGGTCCATTTTGCATAGATTGGGGTGTTCTGGAAGAGTCCTTTATTGTATGAAGATGGATTGCAATATGCTGTATTTGCTCCCAAGCAAATGTCGGCCTTTCTAGTTTATTATTGCATTCACTATTATTATATTCACCTCCACCACCGATCGCACTAGTGCCGTGCACCTCTTTGTCTTAGGGACCGTACGGCGTTTAGTGAGGGGGGAGGGCCGGTCGCCAGAGGGTCAGGTCAAAAAATTTTTGCATGGCCCTCCCCCCAGGTAAATTTTTTTTAGCTAGGCCCTCCCCCCAAGACAAAATATTTTTGCTTGGCCCTCCCCCCTCCTATCAACTTTGAAAAAAATATTCAAGACGCCAATAAAACACTGCGCTCCCGCATTTGGAAATGTGCTTTGCGTCATACTTTTTCATGATTTTCATCGAGAAGCAGATCTCTCACCCCTAGTAAAAAAAGGAAAACAGAATGGCTCAAAATTTCTGCTAAATAGAGGGATAAATATCTGCTTCATAGAGGCATAAATATTTGCTTTATAGAAGCTATTTCATTGTTTTGATATTAAAACAACACCTAACTAGAAAGGCCGACATTTGCTTGAGAGCAAATACAGCATATTTCAGCCATCTCCCTCATGCAACAATAGGCCTTGAGGTCGTTGACCCCTTTGGCCATTCAAAAATGACCAAAAAACCCACAAATATATCATTTTAAAGTGGTCCATGCCAAAAAATATACATGGGTCATTTGAATAAATATCTAGAGCACCCCTTTACCAATTTACGGGTCATTAGGTTGTAAATCGAGGGAACAGGAGCCAAAAATGTCAAAATTTTGTCAAAAAATGGCCATAAAATCGCAAAATTAAGCATTTGTTGTACCGTATGGGAAAACTTTTATTGAATTTATGTGCACATAATTGAAGGGCACTTTTATACCAAATTTCAGATCATTTGGTTGTAAAACGAGGCTACAGGAGCCAAAAATGTCCTTTTTTGGTCAAAAAATGGCCAAAAATCGCAAAATTAAGTATTTTGTTGTACCGTATGGGAAAACTTTTATTGAATTTATGTGCACATAATTGAAGGGCACTTTTATACCAAATTTCAGATCATTTGGTTGTAAAACGAGGCTGCAGGAGCCAAAAATGTCCTTTTTTGGTCAAAAAATCGCAAAATTAAGCATTTTGTTGTACCGTATGGGAAAACTTTTATTGAATTTATGTGCACATAATTGAAGAGCACTTTTATACCAAATTTCAGATCATTTGGTTGTAAAACGAGGCTACAGGGGCCAAAAATGTCCTTTTTTGGTCAAAAAATGGCCAAAAATCGCAAAATTAAGCATTTTGTTGTACCGTATGCCAAAACTGTTATTGAATCTAGGTGAGCATATGATCAAGGCACCTCTGTATCAAATTTCATGTCATTCGGCTGTAATACCAGGGTACAGGAGCCCGAAATATACATAAAAATTGACAATAACCTCAATAAAATCATTTTAAAGGCAAATATGAAAAAAATGAAAAAAACACCTGAGGGTATTGGCTTACTCTACCTTTGTGCCAAATTTCAAGTCAATCGGTTAAAAAATGGCGGAGTTGATTCGATTTGAAGATTTGACAGGAGAAAGAAAGAAAGAAAGAAACACTAGAAAGGCCGACATTTGCTTGGGAGCAAATACAGCATATTGCAATCCATCTTCATATGCATGCCAATCCCAAATTTAACAATTTTTGATTGATGTACACCATCGGTGTGAATAGAGCCCTGTGGCTACATAACGTAGGCACCTTCATACCAAATTTCAGACCATTTGGTTTTCATACATAGGTACAGGAGCCAAAACTTAACATTTTTAGTCTGTAAATGGCAAAAAATCCCAAAATTCAACAATTTAAAGTATTGTATGCCCAAAGTGAAAATGAATACTATGGGCACTTGCCAGACACACTTTCATGCCGAATTTCAGGTCATTAGGTTTTCATACAAGGGTAAAGGAGCCAAAAGTATACATTTTTTGTCAAAAATAGCCAAAAAACCCAAAATAACTCATTTTTAAAGGGATCTATAAAGAAAGTGTTGATTGGACCCTGTGCACATATGTCCAATGCACCTATGTACCAAATTTCAGGTCATTAGGTTTTCATATAAGGGTATAGGAGCCAAAAATATACATTTTTTGTCAAAAATGGCCGAAAACCCCAAAATAACTCATTTTTGAATTGACCAATGAAGAAAGTGTTGATGGAGCCCTTTGCTCATATATCCAATGCACCTATGCACCAAATTTCAGTTCATTTAGCCTACATACAAGGGCATAGGAGCCAAAAATAGACATTTTTAGTCAAAAATGGCCAAAACCCTAAAATATCTCATTTTTAAAGTGATCTATGAAGAAAGTGTTGATGGTTTTCTGTGCTGATATGTCCAATGCACCTCTGTACCAAATTTCAGGTCATTATGGTTTAATACCAGGGCACAGGGGCCCAAAATATATATATTTTGTCTAAAAATGACCAAAAACCCTAAATATTAAAATTTCTAAGGCCTCTATCAAAAAAGTGAAAAAAACACCTGGGGGTATTTGCTATCCCTACCTCCATGCCAAATTTCAGCTCATTTGGCCCAAAAGTGAAAAAGTTGAATCGACTTGAAGATTTTGACAGGAGGAGAAGAAACAAAGGAAAAACAGTATATTGCAATCCCATACTATGTATGGATTGCAATATAATTACGAATACAATATATTTCACCATACCTATGGTATGGCTGAAATATAAAAAGCATTTGTACCTGGATTTCTAGTAGATTTGCGCCACGAAGCGGCGCGCGCCCCGCTCCCTAAATTTACGTATTGCAAGCTCGCGGGCGCGGGACTGAGCGACTTGACGGAAACTATTTTCAATTTACATATATTTTGGACTTTTCTTGGTTCTGTGGTGGTAATAACTTACGGTAAATCGGGGAAAAAAATGAAAACCAAAACGACAGCACGATTCGACTTCCAAAACTGTAGTGGGGAGGGGGGCGCCGACGCGTGACGCTGATTTTCCCACGGCGGGGTAGACAGGTCGCCTCTCTCTAGCCGCCGGCGGGCGTGAGACCGCAGACTTGCAGGAGATCTTTTAGAAATGCCACGCTTTTTTTGCCACGATTTCCTGCATTGCTTTTTTATGGGAAAATTTGCTGGTTAGAGGACATTTCTATGAAAAAAAAAATACGAGGGTTTCAAGTTTTTGAGAACGACGTTCCGAACACCATGTTCGGCGCCAAAGGCACGAAGAATCGCATAGGTAGGTCCGGGAGAATTTTGAAATCTTGACCCTCTTAAAAGCTATTTCCTTCAGTTTGAGGAGATATTTTGCTGACAAACAAAGCTAACTTTAATAGCATTTCAATTTAGAAATACAAAATTAAATCCCCCCAAAACACATTATCACGATGTCGGTCATCAAAGGCGCGAGGCCGGTCACGTCAAAAGGGATCCAGGGAAATTTGCAAATATTTACCCTCGAGCTCTGAAACGCCATTTCTTACATTTTGAGGGCAATAAGACAGGGGTAAATTTTGCTGGCAGACTAATCTAGAGTTTAATAACATTTCTGTGCGTGAAGAAGGTTTTCGAGGGCGTCATGCATAAGCCCCGCCCCCTCCCTTTCGCATTTTCACTGTATCCCGAGCGCCAACCTCGGGCGATCCCTTGCAGAGGTCCAGAAAAATTTTGAAATCTTGATCCTCTGAAACGCCGTTTCTTGGATTTTAAGGGACATATTTTGCTGGCAGACCAAGCTATTTTTTTTTTTTTGCTTGGCCCTCCCCCCAAGTAAAAAAAAAATTGCTAGGCCCTCCCCCTGGCAAAATATTTTTTTGCTTGGCCCTCCCCCCCCTGGCGACCGACCCTCCCCCCTCGCTAAATGCCGTACGGTCCCTTACCTGGGTATATATATAAATATAGAAACAGAATAATCTTTAATTAACAGCTACAAGTCAGAGGAGGGAGTCATCCACCTATTGCTGTCTAACTTACGGTCAACAGGTGGACACATCGCGACATTATCATTGGCTTCAGGACATTTAAAACGACACCGCCCTTTTACTTGTGGTCAAAGGTCGTGCAAGTATTTATGTTTACAGTCAGTCAGGCGTGACACTCGTCATCGCTATGAATGCAGAACACAGTCACCTGTTTGTCACTGTATTTGTGGGCGCTCTGCGGGCCGTTTGAAGATAGGTATTTAGCTTAGGGGTGGGGCAAACACTTCACAAAGTAGAGAGCAGCACATTCGGCAATTTACTCCCTATAGAAGGTTGTTTCTGTGTTTAAGGGAGTTTCTCCCCAAGGATACCCCCCTCCCCAATCGATTGATTGTTAAGGGAAAGTGAAACTTTGGTAGTTTGACCCGTGACTCAAGACCCTTTACTCTGGAACACTGAACTTCGTCCCGCCGGTAGAGTTCTTTAACTGGTTCAGTGACGCCTGAGACAAACAACTCTTTTTGAGTTGAAGCAACTCTGAGAGATTCACTATGCAAAGCTCGGGTGGTCTAAGACAGGGGGAGGACTACGTACCGGGATGGGTCTCGGACCTGACGTCGCTACCCAACCTGGACGAGGACGTCCTGCTGCGGGAGTTAAAAGCCAGATATGCCGCCGATAGGATCTACGTGAGTAGTGACATATAAAGTCAGGTTCATGGTACTGGCTCCAACTCCATGTTAATCTTAATCCTCAGGAGATTTAAGTTTTAGTTGCCACTTTTTTGAGAGTTTAATTTGTCTGACATCATAACATTATGAAATCTTTTGAGACTGAGAGTCTGCAGATGGATCCTTATGATAAATAGAAGTGGACAAAATGATGGTAAAATTTTACAAGAAGGCCTCCTATTGGCTTTATAGGGTACTGCAGCTGGACCTCATGTTTTGATTGCTTGTGCTTTGGACATGCTATCATGGGTATGACGTGGTAGATAGCTGTTGTTTAATTTCATCTTAAGAACAGAGTGTTAAGCAATTAAACTAATTTACTAAACAGACAATGATGAAATATGAAAACTTGCTTTTTCTGTTGTTAAAAGTCCAGGTCATTATTTTAGTGCATATCCTTGGGGTAATCCTTCAACCATAAGAAGTTTTATTGATATTTTTCCAGACGTATGTTGGTGATATTTTGGTGGCTGTTAATCCCTTCAAGGATGTCCCCATCTACACAAAAGAGGTGAGAACATGTATTCCATTGATTACTGTTCTAATTACCCACCAACATGCCAATACAATCCTCTACAGACTCATGCCAACTTTCCTTTTAAACTTTTATGCTGATCATGACCTCTTCCATCAGCTTGTTTAATATAGTCTGACGTGTCTGAATCCAAAGCCATAGGATCAATTGTTTGGAAATTGAGTTTCTTGGACTTCAGCACAGGTAGTTGATATATAGCCTAATGACATCATTTCATATAATTGTCATTAGTGCCATGTTGGATTACATTGTAGGTCTGTTGAACGCATCAGCGAGCTGCTGTAATCCAATTACCTGCCAACATAGTCGGACAGGGATTAAAATCTAAACTTTTTATCCGATACGGTCATTCACGATGACGCCACACTCAGTCTGACACACAGGCGGGCAGAAATCAGGTGGAAGACAAAAGATTGATCTACATGACAATTTGTAATTTGAAATCTATTGATAATTAATTCAAAATCTGCTGATGTCATGGAGGGCATTTTAGCCTACCTCAGAAGTCAATAAAAACAGCAATTGCTTGTATCAAGGACGTTTAGTCTGAGATTCACCATGATTTCCCTAGTATGACTAAGACTTTTATTCTGATCATGACTTCTACCTGCCAGTGTTTGATAAAGTGTATATGAAGTATCGGACTCCTAAGGATTGATTTTCTTTAGTAGCCTTGGATTGAAGTAGAGTACTTTTGAGCAGCAGTCATGGTTCATTTGATGACCTTGAAAATGCCTATTGAGGTCAGCTAATGGGGCAATAAGAGTTTCGATTTCATTCGACCAAGAGAGACCTTAATCATCTGCCTTGCAGGTGGTATTTGATGGTATTATAGGATGCTCTGTAACCGTAACCATGTAATTATTCTTAAGGCCATTTGCTAAGAAAACCTGTGCCTTATGCAATCTTATTAGCCCTCCAAATTCAATATCATTTCAAGGCCAGGATCACCCAGTGCCACAGTATGAACTACGTGTAGCTTTTATCAAACTGGAGGCTGAGGAGCCATCCCAGAGTTGAGATATTGCTGTATTACAGTGTGCAACATTGAAAAGAAGCTGATTTATACAGCTATGTTTAAGACAACTTTAACAATATTAGCTGTATGGATCAGCTTCTTTTCAATATTGTACCATGTTGTGTTGTGTTAAACTAAGAGCGTATATATGGGAGCCACTGCCAGTTTGAGGTCGGGTCAAGTCAGGTCATGGGTCCGCAGATTGCTGTAGTACTGTAAGGCCAGACAACTTTAACATTCCTGTACGAATTAGCTTCTTTTCAATGTTGCACAATATTGTTTCAAGTTTAAAACACCTTAAGAGGGTTTATTTCTTCCTGGCATAGGAAAATGAAACCACTACAAAAGAGTATATTGCCTAAATATATACTATTAGTTAATTGCAAGTTCTTGTGAGGGCTAATCTCTTAAACTTTATAGCACTGTACTGAGCCTTTGAGTAGGTCCATGATAACCTTTGTATTTTTGTTGCAATATTTCCTAAATTTTTGGTTCATTGCCTCCAAGCTCTCTGAGCAGTACTGTGGAGGTCTTCACTCCGAACACCCTCCACACATCTTCGCCACGGCTAATGATGCGTATCAGGGCATGCTGGGTAAACTGTCATCACCACCCCAGGACCAGTGCATCGTCATCAGGTAAATCAAGCAACAGCAAGTGACAATGGGGGTTCAAATATGACATGCTTGAAAGCAAGAGCCTACAATAATGAGATTCAAATATGACAATTTGTTTTTCAAGGAAGAGTCTTTGATAATGAGATTCAAATATAAGCAAGAGCCTGTGATAATGAGATTCAAATATGACATGCTTTATTATCATTAAAGCTAGCTTGTGATAATGATGTTTCACAGATTACTTAATTTAAGCTCAGGCCTGTGATAATAGGATTTAAAGATGACATATTATAAGCTGGCCTGTGATAAATAAAAAGGATCAAAGATGACAAACATTCACTTAAAAGAATACACAAAATAGCAGTTTCTGACACAAGGTTACCGTAGTGGATGGTACCTGAAATGCCTGACTGTGTCCAAACTCTTCCAGTTGCATTCAATGTGAATAAAAGATATTTTCATAATGAAGATGACATGATTTAAGGTAGCCTTTGATAGTGAGAATTCAAAGATGATATGCTTTAAGTACATATACTATTAGATAGATAGATAGATGGTAGATAGACAAAGAGCTGAATAAATGTCATGATCACAGAGTTACAACTGTTTTGCTGATTCAGCTTCTACTCCCCTGTCATTAAAGTGGTGAGAGTGGAGCAGGTAAAACAGAGAGCACCAAGTTGCTGATTAGGCAGCTGCTGCAGCTGTGTCAGGGCACCTCTCAGCTGGAACAGCAGATTCTACAGGTAACAATGGCAGGTTTTCAGTGATGTCTGGGGAACAAGTGTCTTAATGTGGTAATACAAGAAAGATATTGTCTTTATGTGGTAGCCTAAGCTTTCACTAAGTACAGAATTAAAACTTTGTTTTCAGCACAAAAGATTAACCACATGACATTACAGGTGCCAGGAATATTTGATGTGTTGGAACTTAAGTTCTAACTAGTCTATTCTATGATAAATACCAACACACATAAACTTCTGTGCTTATTATGTTGGTGTAATCATAGGCATCCTTCAGTGGAGTTCCATGGGATTTAAAGTTGTGTGACTAATCATGATATAAAAGCAAATTTTGTACCATAGCCAGCTGCCACGGATTGCCCAAAAGCTAAAGATAGAGAGCAGATACATCATTTGATGATGGTACTGTGTCATGACTAATAGCTACAATCAATTAAGATATTGACTTAATCTAGAGCTATGGTCTGCTGCACGTATCTCTAACGTGAATTGGAAAACCAAAGGACTCATGACTGCAGCTGCAGTATATTTGAAATCAGGGAGGCTAAAATTTGTACCACATTATTATTGTTTCAACCACATACTAACAACACTGCTGAAATATCCTTCCCCCTCCTACTGCAAAATTAAGTCCTTGCAAAAATGAAATGAACTTATAGTACTGGGGTGGACTTTGTGTCACTCGTGTCTGCCATTTCCATCATAACTCACTTACATTGCCAACAATCAGAATGCAAAATGGAGTAATAGATATTGACACTTACTGTCCTTTAGGAAACTGACTGCCAAATTCAAGTTTATCAATAAAATACGTTATAAGTTTCAAGGTTCAAAAGGTCCTGGAGGTAATTCTACAGTTGACCGTTGAACTTTTCAAGCAAGATTGAGGGTATAGTTACTCTTGACATATCTGACAGGTGAATCCTTTGCTAGAGGCCTTTGGGAATGCCCAGACTCTGATGAACGACAACTCCAGCCGCTTCGGGAAGTACATCCAACTCTTCTTCCAGAATGGTGCAGGTATGCAAAGTATAATGTTGATTTATGCAATAACGTTACATGTGAAGTATGCAGGCCCTATTGCTGATTACCAGAAATAGCTGGAGTTAGGAGGATACAATTATTATTCATTAGGGATGTACCTAAAAAGATTGTGTTTGTGTGTGTGTGTTACATAATGTATGTGTGTGTGTGTGTTACATAATGTATGTGTGTGTGTGTGTGTGTGTGTGTTTGTGTCTGCAGTCTGTGTGTGTGTGTATGTGTGTGTATATGTGTTTGTGTCTGCAGTCTCTGTGTGTGTGTATGCGTGTGTGTGTGTGTGTGTTTGTGTGCGTGCATGCAATTTTCATCTGCATCATTCGCAGCATGCACATGGGAGAGGTCAAAGCTGGTGCAAAATTTTTCAAGTCAGCAATAAATGTGAATAGCTGTCCTTTTATGAAATAATACTATTTTTTTCTTTCAAGCACCACTTTCACACAACATCCATTTGACCTGTGTTTATTTCCTTCTTCTGATGTATCTTCAAGATGTAGAATCATAACATACCTCAGGTCTTGCCACTGACACAGCAAAAGTTTTACTCAGAGCAGGTTAAACTTGTCTATGGCTTAACGCTAGATAATCTGTCTTGAATCATATTCACATACATAACTTAATTTAACGTTACAGACTCTGAGAAATTTTTGTCTAACGTGTACAAGAAGATTAAGATCTTCAAATCAAAATATTTCTACAGTCAAAGGTGCAAAAATTCGTGAGTACCTTCTGGAGAAGTCTCGGCTGGTGCAGCAGGCAGGAGGAGAGCAGAACTTCCATGTCTTCTACCTCATGCTGAATGGGCTGTCCTCTCAGGACATGGAGAAGTACCACCTGGGAGAAGGACAGTTCTACAGGTGAGTACTGATCTTCTACTGCATGCTGAATGGGCTCTCCTCTCAGCACATGGAGAAGTACCATCTGGGGGGAGGACAGGGCTACAGGTGAGTACTGACCTTCTACTGCCTGCTGAATGGGCTCTCCCCTCAGCAAATGGAGAAGTACCACCTTGGGGGAAGACAGGGCTACAGGTGAGTACTGATCTTCTACGGCATGCTGAATAGGCTCTCCCCTCAGGACATGGAGAAGTACCATCTGGGGGGAGGGAAAGGCTACAGGTGAGTGCAAGTCCCTTATGATCCCTTTGTGGTGAAGCTGTGATGGTTGAGCAATGGTCCAGTGTTCAAAATTGATTTCATTTTAAAGAAGTGTACTACGTTTGCAAGCTTTACTGTCTTTCAAGACATACATTTTACAGCATGGATAAGAACAATCCAGCTTTATTCGCTCAATGGTTGCTTAACAGTCTTAATCCATGCAGCGCAGTGGAAAGGGGCCTTAATGTGCCACCAGCAATTCCCAACTTGGGAAAACTGACATAGTACCAAGAACATAGTACTATAGTGTACAATCATGTACTTGGAAAGTTCTATCTCAACTGTTCTGTACAGTGTAGCTATATTCACTAGCTGATCTGTTTTTGAGTTGCACTTGTTTTTCATGGATGTCCAAATGTCATGGACTAGTGGGCTTTGTTACATCATAGATCAGGCCTGTGTGTAACCTTCAGACATAGCATGTCAATACTGTTGGGAAGTTTGACATGAATTTTTAAGCAACTTCTGTATGTTTCTTTGAATTCACAGCTACTTGAAAAATTTCCAAGACAAAGCCCAACATTACAGGACTCAGCACCAGCAGCTGCTTGATGCCATGGACATGGTGGGCTTCAATGAAGAGGTGAAACATATTTCTTATCACCATGTATTATAAGTACACATTTCTAAATCGGCTTTGCAGACAATATTTCCCTAAAAAGAAGTTTTAATTTTATGGATAAATGTAATGTTAAAACATTTCTGATGTACTTAGTAATACATGATATTATTCAGAAATAAATGAATGATCAGGATTTAGGATGATGTGGACTTCTTAGAAACTGTTGCTTTTACGTGTACCAATTTGAGTATTAGTACTACTAACTCTTTTGCTTTTGCATCGCATGTGTTAGTTTCTTTTAATTTCAAAGGCAGCTGCAGCATGTCAAAAGTTGTTACCATGAACCTTGCCACATGTTTATCTGAATAGTTTAAAAAAATTGCCATACTGCAGGAACAAGAAGGGATGTTTTCCATCCTAGCTGGGGTGCTGCATATGGGGAACATACAGATCTGTGCTACAGACAGTGGTGAGGCTTATGTGGACAAGTCTGCCAAGGACATCAACATCACTGCTGTGAGTCTGTGATTGTTCAGCTTTGCTTTGAAGTTGTCATAGATATATGTTTTGTTCCTATGGTGTCAAACCTGACTGCACGTAAAAGAACACAACACACATATGGAGAAGATTACTACATCAGCAGCACTTGGCTGAAAATATGTGCGCCTTAGCAAAGCAACTAGCTTAGTAAACATTAAAGCATCATACTTCAACCCCAGTCAGAGGTTGCATGCTTTACCATAACTTAACTATAATTATTACACTTTTGAGAATAAGAGAAAAGTGGTTGCTCTCTCTTCCATTATGGCATGACTGTTTAAACACTGTGTGAAATAAAGCTCCCCTTGAATCAAGTTGCAACATGCTTTTTATTCTCTCATCTGCGCCTTCCCGATCAACAATGGTGATCAAAGAAGGAGCAGGCAGATATATCAAATGACACGTGTTGTATAGCCAGATGTTTCAGAAAGTGCAAGGTCGTTTGTCGTGTTACCATGGTTACAGGAGATTCTGGGAGTAGACAGTACTGACTTGGAATCCAGCTTGACCCAGAGTGTGGTGAGAACCAACAAAGGGGAACTCATACAGAGGAACTACACTGTACAGCAAGGTATGATATCAAAACTTGCATTTACCTGTTGGACTTTATATACATGTACTATGGATCAAGATATAGGGTATGGCAGAAAGTAAAGAAATCCTACTTTAAAGGGTCATTGTTACCAACTACCAAAGAGTATATGTATTACTGTACTTAGTCTAGTTTTCCATAAAGTTGATCTAATTAAAATATGCTTTCCACTGAAACTGTAATCTCAGTCCATCATTGGTATTTCAAAACCAAGTTTAACAACACTTTTGGGTTGAATTTCCCCCTTTCTGGAACATGCTGTATGACATTTTGCCATGTTGATGCAAAAGTCTACCAAGGATTTAGGTTACCCCAAACTTTTGTTCTGTTACCAGCCTTAGCCAGCAGGGATGCCGTCTCGAAGGCCTTGTACGGACGGTTGTTTGGCTGGCTGGTCAACAAGATCAACCAACTGTTAGCACCCACTGACATCAGCATTGCAGAACTACAACAGATAGGTAAGAAAAGTCCTGACTGAAGTCATTACGGTCCTGTTGTGACATGTTTGAGAAAAGCTGCACCCAATGCTTGTTCATGTTAGAGGTCTTTCTTCAGTTGCTTCTTTGAAAACAATAGGGCTGTACAATGGTTTTGGATTGCCCAGATCAGTTCCCGAGTCATTTTGAATCATGAACCTACCAGCTCCAGATTGCACATCAAACTGGTGAGATTTACTGGTTATGTGATGCAGTCTGCATGTGAAGAATTTTATCACCGGTACTTTTCAGGCATTAGAAAGGAGATGAAAATGGAACCACTGATTCATGATAATGGCCTGTAGGGTATTGATTCCTGTATGATGCACGAGATGTGTCCTGATGAAAATGTAGTCCATGCATCTGTTGGCTCTGGTGAGACTTATGTGTCCCCATTCATCTTAGTCTCTATTCTTCTACATATTCTCACAGGTATTGGAAAATGTGTCAACTAGTGTCTGTTAAAGAGTGATGTCTGGATCTAGCCTGTAGAACAAAACAGGGTGTATAAATGGCTTAACTTCCTGCATCCATGTTGGGTAGAAACAAGGCTTGTAACCAGCTTGAAATCATTTTCCGTCCCCTTGATTTTGAATCCTATTGAGTGCCCAAGGCGCAAGACGTCTGTTGGGAAATCCTGGGGCTCCCCCAGAAAATTTTGAAATCTAGACCCTCTGAAATGCTATCTCCTGTATTTTGAGGTGAAAACTGCTGTATTTTAGCTGGTAGGCTAAGCTGTTCAACAATGGCATCTGTCTTGGTAAAAAATTACACAAGGCAAAGGGAGACAGTTTTTTTATATCTTTACATATCGATTTTTGTGTGTCACAGAGGACAGAATGGGCAAAATTATTTTCCGTCCAAAGCTGCAAAATTCCGTCAAAGGACAGAAGGACGGGCACTGGCTACAATCCTGGCTGTGAAACTAGTGTCTGGTTTCTGAAAAAAAAAGGCATAACCTCCTCTTTTTGGTACTTTCTTACTCTGGAAGTTTCACTTCTGAAATTGTGCTCCAGTGGTTTTGACTCACTGAAAACGGGAAACATGAGCAGACATGGAAAGAATTAAAGTTGCTGCAATCAGCTTTGTTCAACAGTTTGTCTCAGAAGAGAGATTGGTTACATCTTGCTATGATTGTCTGTCAAAGTTTGGGTGGAGCACACCCGTATCCGTATATGCTAGCCCATCATCTGATGAGAAGCCCAGGTGGTGGTCCTGTCCATGGTGCTGATACCTGTGTGATTAGGCCTTCCATTGGCAGTTATCTGAATAGTATGTAAGACAAATCTTGAGCCCTGGAACTTGGGCTGGAAGGCTATTCCTGAGGGAAATACATTGGGGATTGCTTGCCATTCACAAATGTGATGAATGTCAGCTTCGCAATTGCAGTTATCACCCCTCAGTACAGCACTCCAACTTTAGACATTGAAGACACTGTGGCTTGCTCTGGTACTTGAAAACTGAAATATCATGCCAAAACTTCGGTTAGATGATATCATTACCATCACCACCAACACCATGATGACAATCATTATTATCATTATCGTCATCATCATTGTCATCTCTGATGATGATGATAATGACTTAGTGTTGCTAGACAAGTATCGAGCTGAGTTCTTTCGACAGTGTCTCACTTCTGCACTGCTTTTTCAATTGATGCAGTACACAATACAATCATGATAAAGTGCGGAAGATAATACATAGTAAAATTACTGTACAGCAATGTTATGCTGAAGCTTAACTTGTATCCTTTGATACTTTAAGTCTATAAACCTTTTGCAGGGGTGCTGGACATCTTTGGGTTTGAACATTTTGAACACAACAGTTTTGAGCAGCTGTGTATCAACCTGGCCAATGAGCAGCTTCAATACTTCTTCAACCAGGTAAACAAACATGGAACCTTTGATTTGTTTTGTACAGAAGGATATCAAGTTGACACTGTTCATTTGATTGTGTCTTAACAGTAACTATAAGTAAAGTTAGTTTGCTATTACTGCATCCTTTAAGTCTAAGATAAAGCTTACATATTTGATGTATGTCGTTTGGTAAAATAATATATGTTAATCAAGTCCCTTATCCTCCCTCACATCCTTTACCTACAACCTATTGCTGCAGTAGCCTGTTAGACTGGAATCCAGGCTACTGCTGCAGTTTTATGCCTCCAAAGTCACATCCTGGAAGCTGCAGTAGACAGTTTCATTTCGCTAACAAGCCAAACGCGCTAGAGTTAACCAAAAATTTTGGCCAGTCCCAACTACTGCTTTTAAATTGGTATCCTTAGTGTTTCTCAGGTAAAATCTAGCTGTTTCATAAATAGATTTATGAATAAATGATTACTGAATGTGTTTGCAGCACATCTTCCTACTGGAACAGGAGGAGTACCAGAGGGAGGGAGTCAGCTGGTCCACCATCACCTTCACAGACAACAAACCTGTGCTGGTCAGACCTCATCTGTCTGTTTATTGTGATAGCCAATGGGAGCTTACATACTTATCTTCTGGCAGTTCTTGCACACCTAAACTAGGAACAACATCTAAAAAAATTACAAGGATAAAACTTATGAAAAAAGGGAGAAGTTCATCAATAAGTTGCATGGATAACATCCTCGAGGAACCATAACACTGACACATGATTGTGTGCACGAATGAAAAGCAAAAAAAAAGTTTGGCAAAAAAAAGTTACCTTCATTATAAAATCTATGTTGTCTGCAAGGTAAAAAGAATATTAAATGCACTGAGTATGGTAAACTAAAACATCCATTTCAATATTGTTCATTTTAATTCTTTCACATTTACTTCTTTGCCCTGAATCAACATTGCCTTATCTAAAACATAGTAAGGCAATCCCCTACCCCAGCACACATTAGAAAACTCACAATCAGCTGTTGTAGTCAGGAGTAATCACTGGACTTCAAACATTTATACATAATGGCATGAGTCTACTTCAACTTTGAATGTCAAAACTAACTACCACCTGAGTTCTGGATATTATGGTTGCCATACCTTTGCAGTAGCACATCATACAATTAATACCATGACATTTTCTCATTTAATGTTGTTACATTAAGTTACATGTGCAGCACATGTAACTTATGTAACAACATTCCCTGGGAAAATGTCATGGCATTAATTGCAATTCATACATGCTGCATGGTCACTTTTTGAATGTCTTGACATTTCCCAAGTCTGTCATGTTGGTCATTTGTATCAGCATGGATAAGTGTAAGGAAAATCGGATTTTCAAGGTGTTATTTGGGCCAACACCTCTTGGCCTAGAATTGCATAATTGCAGCCAAAGGTGAATTCCGTCTGAATGTCAACTGGACTTTCTATATATAGTACAAGAAGAAATTATATTTATGTCACCAGTGTGTATTGAAATCTCATTTTCATTACATTCTCACAAACGCAGTGCTCATCACCCCAATTTCTTTCCTCAATTTTGATTTTTCATTATTCCATGTCATGTCCATCCCTGCAACCAACATGCCCGGATGATGATGATGATGATTCCATAGGCAAGGAAGTGAAAGGCTAGTGTAACTTGTAAAGGTGTTAAAGAAGTGTGACCTGTTTCAAACATCATATCTAGCAATGTCAAACAATGGAATTCTGCTGTCAGACACGCAAAAAGCCCTGCAGAAGTCTAGCTGGCCTTGTTGCACACAGACGGGCCCATTGGCAGTGAACAGAGCGTCTGTCAGGATGAAAAGGACTATTACAGTTACTGTAATGATCCAGAAATGCTACAGTCACTTTGTGTGGCTGAAGCAATACTCTTATGACAGATGGTTTTAATAGTAATACCAAATTATTACCTTGAAAGCCTGACCCCCTGTACAGGAAAACAGAATTACTGCTCTGACCTCCTTAGGGTATAGAGGGTGATTTTTCATGACATCAAGAAACACGAAATTGGGTCATGATATTGCAATAAACATGATCTCTTTATTAGTTGTTCATCTGTCAAGGCACACTGGGAAATATCAATCTGCAGTAGGTCAGGTAAGTGCCTGCATCAAAGTTGATCATTTTCTCTGCACCAACCTCTGGGGAGTAATATTGCTAGATGGGGTTCTGAAGGAAGACTTAAATCCATCAAAACTTTTGATCAAATTTCATATTGCATGGCAGTACATGCTATTTCATTGATGAATTTTGTCAATGAAGACTAAATTTATATTTTATTTCAAATTGATAATTGCTTTTGGGCAAAGATATTTTGTTGAGTTCTTATTTAAAGATATGATTTGTCCTTTTGCATTTACAAAATGCAGATTGAAACATCTTTAAAGTAGCATTTTGGAGCAAATGAAATTTCACAAAAGCATAGATGGTTGGTAATGGTGAGTAATTGTTTCCAGCACTATAATTTTGTTGTTGCTCTTTATATACAGGATCTGCTGTTGGCCAGACCTATTGGCATCCTGGCCCTTCTGGATGAAGAAAGCCTCTTTCCTCAGGTATAGCTTCGAACAAAAATAAACATATACCAGTTCTAGATACATGTAGTGGTAAAATGTAGAATAATGGCTATGGTGTGATGCACCTCTTTGTCGCTACTGTAATATTTATTTATTCAAAGCTCAAACAAAATTGCAACAGACTGACCATGACCATCCAGGATTATGTAATTCTGTTGTTTCCCACATTATATATCTAAAAAAATGAGAAATTTCAATAAAAGTAGAGAATAAAATGTGAATGTATTGAACTCTCAAGATTTTATAATCTGGAATCCTGTCTAGAGCTACCATGGACTGGCCAGGCTCCTTTAGGGACAGGAGAATCTTTCTGCCGCTTTTGCATCTGGTAGAAGTTTTGAACGGTGGGAGTTAACTTATTTTGTGGTGGGCAATTACTTCCACTGGGCAGAAATGAATCCTACTAGTTGCAAACAGTTATATTGGTGGCAGAGAACCATGGAAGGCTATTCCTGAGGGAAATACATTGGGGATTGCTTGCAATTCACACATGTGATGAATGTCAGCTCCACAATTGAAGTGACTGCCCCTCAGTACGGCACTCCAACTTTGAACATTGAAGAACCTGTGGCTTGCTCATGAAATATCATACCAAACTTTGGCTAGATGATATCATCACTACCAACACCATGATGACCATCATCTTTTATCATCTCTGATGATGATGATGATAAGTTAGTGTTGCTAGACATGTATTGTGCTGAGTTCTTTCTACAGTGTCAAACTTCTGCACTGCATTTTCAGTTGATGCAGACAATACAATCATGTCATGTTTAAGTGTGGAAAACTTTGTCTGCCTTGTAGAGAGCCTGCTCTAGCCTCAAATTGTATGTAGACCAAGCCATAAATAGACTGGATTTCAGTTAAAAGATTTCACTTACGACACTCATCTCATGTACCTAATTTTGTCTGTTAGGGAACAGACCTTACCCTTCTGCAGAAGCTGAACCAGAACATTGGCAGCAGTCCACACTTTACTACAGGCAAACAGGCCAGGAGTCCCCTCTTCACCATCACCCACTATGCCGGCAAGGTAAACATGTTTTATACACAGGTTCTATACATTGTTAGTCTAAGAGTGACTTTTCGTCAGATAAGATTTTGATATTTTGATAGTAATGCTATTGACTACTCATTAGAAAGTGTCACAGTTATCCCTCTTCAGCTCCATGTTGCCTACCCATCACCTCAGAACCAAATTGATTTGGTACCAAAAGGCAAACGTTTGTAATTAGTGAAAATCTTTGACAATGTATGTCTCTCTTGCTGGCATGGACAGGTGGAGTACAATGTGACTGGCTGGCTGGAGAAGAACAGAGACACCCTGCCCTCCAACACCATGTCTCTCCTGCAGCACAGCAGCAACCCACTCATCAACACCATCTGTAATGGTCAGTAATAGTAGTAGTAGTAGTCCACTGTGTCCTGCTGCTGCAGTGGTTGTAGACACTCAGGCAGCTGCAATCAGTCTTTCTTCAACTATTTCCAGTATTCTTTGTATTGTGATCTTTTGCCTCTTTTGTATTGAAATATGCATGAGTCACAATTGCTAAGATGGGAAGGATACATCAGGCTGGGGTTGTGCCCTTGGTGGAATTGCTATGGATTGCACCGGGAGAGAGAACGGGTGCCCACCGGTCTTGGACTGCTTTGTGCTGCCGGCTGAACAACGAAGGGGGTCTGGCCTCAAATGCTTCAGGCACCTTTTTGCACCCGCACACAACTCATTCTTGCTGGCTTGTTCTTCCTTCCGGCAATGGTTCCCCCAGGATCCCGCCAGAGTTCATATTGGCTTTGTGCCATCAAACTCTGAATCCTGCCAAAGCTTGGTGTCATCTCCCTGGTGTAATCTAGATCCAGCTCTCGCTGGATGCAGCGCAATGAAGTGTGTCCAACTATAGCCTGAAGTATTTCCATTTCAAGAACTGCTATTCTCCATTAGAGGATGAGCTGCAGGGATATAGTAGTAGTTGGGAAATTAACCGGCTTGTGAGAGGAGCGAGCTGGTAAAAGTGATTGATCTAAAAGAGCTGAGAGGAGCAAGCCGGTAAATTTCCCGACTTCTACTATATCTCCGTAACTCAACCTCTGCCTGGCAAATAAAGAACTGCAAACCTCTCCAGTGGTGCCAGCCAGATGAGTTGATTTGTAACTTCAAATGTCACCATCCGCTCCATGTACACTGTACAAAAATTACACATTCTAATGTAATACTGTTTACCACCAAATGTTTCAGTATGTGCATCTTTCTGACAAGTATACTGCTGGTGTACTAGTAATTAATTTAACTGATGCCAATGTGATGAGCAAAAAAGGTCATATTGAGCAGATGGATAAAGAAATTGATGCCTTCCATTTTTCAGGCAGTATCACTCGGACCGGAACACTTGCACTTCAGCACAAAACCTCTAAGGGTCGTCGTCTGAGCAAAAGACCAGCGGTAGGTACTGTGAGTACAAGGGATGTTGTGAAAGTGCAGTTCGTTGGTTTACTTAAGTAAGAGGTCTATTATATCTCAATTCTAAGGAGTAGTATCAGGCATATAGTGTTATACCGCACTGTTGGGGTTATAACAGCCCTTGAGGGGTGACATACCCTTTTCTTTATAGCTGAATTCAAGACAGGGGTCCCTATTAGTAAGCTGATGTATTTCTGTAGCTAAGTCAGGTATTAAGCCATTTTCAATGAAGTGTTGTGATGTGACATTTGAATTGTGATCCACTGTAGGGTAGACAAGTTGGGGAACCTGTCAAGAAAGGAGGAAAACAGCTCACTCTGGGTGGCCAGTTTAAGGTATTATATAACCAACAGTTAATGTTTTATCACTATTATATCCATGTGTAAAATCAGCAAAAAGTTTGCTGAAATATCATGAATATCTTTTAGCAAGTGCAAGACTTGAAAATAAAGTTTCAATCATTACTTTAATTGCTAATTTCTACCAGATACTACGAATGAATAATCTTATCACTTGCTACATTTATGTTGATGAAATTCAATATGTTGGGAACTTTATAACAAACGTACAATCATCATTTGATGTTATTGTTAGTATAAGGCATGTACATCATTTCATTGATGCATTTATTCTGCTGTGTGCAGAACTCCCTGACTGTTCTAGTGGAGAGGATCACAGCAGCCAGGCCCCATTTTGTCCGCTGTATCAAACCCAACGGCCTCAAGCAGCCAAACAACTTCCAAGACAATGACGTGGCTGCCCAGGTTATCTCCATGTTCAGTTGCTTCATAATGTAGTTAGATGTAGATTATACAGTATTTGAGTATAATGCTATTGCTGAAGCATCTCCGTGAGAGAAGTGTACTCAAAATTGTACTGTAATGTTGTAATCATATATTACCTTAGCTAAGGTTTTTTCTTTCCCTTTTATTTTCTTTCCTTTTGTGTATGTATTTATGTGTGTGTGTATGTGTCTGTGTGTGAGTGTGTGTGAACTTATCAGCTTTGGTTTTGAAGCAGGGTCAATGTATACCATGCCATGTTCACCATGCATAATGCAATATATGGAACCAAAAACATAGAAAAAGTAGCTTTTTAAATTTTGTTTTGTCTACCTGCCTAGTTGAAGTACACAGGAATGATGGAGACAATCCGCATCAGGAGGGAGGGCTATGCTCTGCGCATCCCGTTCCAGCAATTTGTTCAGAGGTCAGTATAAAACTGTGTTTATCAACCTGTACATATACACTGAAGTGTTACACAGCATCTTCACTGGTACAAAGGGGGTGGTTTTCATCTTACTGGGACATGAGCATCAACTATTTGTTGTTGATGAAGAAATTAAACTATCAACAAGGTTTTAGCAACTTAATTTTATTTGCTTGTGCTTCAATAACAAGATTTTTGCATTTTGCATCCATGACTTCAGGTACAGAAGTTTGGGGGATGTTGCCCACATACCAGAGGATGAACATGGGTAAGTTCTGGTGTGGTATTGTTGCCAATGGGTTCAGTAAGCTTGGTACATTACATGTAGGACACATTCAGCACCTTGGACAGGGACAGCAGTAAGAGCAATTAAGACTTCAGCACCATGGACAGGGTTAGTGGTTGATGTTGAAGTAGTGGCGCAAAAGTAATTGTAATTGTAGTAATAGCATCCAGTATTTGATTATACTGCTACTGGGGTCCCTGGCACAGGTAGGCAGCAGTCGGCTAGTCTTCACACCTAACTTCCAAGTAGCTATATGCAGCGGGTTCAGTCTGATTAAGGTGCACACTTTGATTTTGTTCAAACCATTTTGAGTACAAAGCAGATATACACTTGTGTATTTGCTGCATATGGCACTTTCATTCATATGCTGTCACTGTGATAAAACATGTTAGGGTGGAAATAGTATTCTCTAAGCAATGATGTTGACCTGTGTTACATCCAGGTGCCAGAGGATACTGAAGGCTACTGGGTTGTCTGACTGGCTGATTGGGTAGGAAAAATCACCACTTCTTCATATTCTTGGTCATTTTCTGAAAAATCTTTGCATCCTAAGTCTTCTTTGACAGACCTTGATATATTCAATACACTGAGATAATCATACACCTTAGTTATGATGAATATCACTCATTCTACTCTCTTCTTATTCAGGGCAAAAGATGGAAGGCTATTTTCTTTTCTCCTCTCAAATCCTTTGAGACTGATGGTAAAATATTCAATCTTCTTCAATCAATTCAAAACTTGAGTTGTGCATTGCTGTCTTCCATTTACCTTGTAACACTTTGCAAATGTACATGCCACATTCAGAAGCTTACTATTTACAATTTTTTTCCTTTTTCATGTATTTTTATGTTGATAAGTGGCCATAACAAACAATGTGTGATGCCTTCAATGCTAGCATACAAGCATACAGTCCTATTCCTTATACATATATAATGTCATAAACTCTAAATATGGGCAAATGAAGAAGAAAGCCATGCATTGGTGATTGTGCAATAAAGAAAAATGTATACTTTTATGGGTGAGTCAATTTGACTTTGCTACAAGATGATAGCTTATGATTCTTGCAGTATCTACGGTGGAAAAACGCCTATGGGTCACTGGCAAGGTCATATGCCACTGCAAACACTGATGGAGAAGTGGCTTGTTAACCCATTATCAGTGTTTGAATCAAAGAAATCCCTGTCTGTCCGTAGGAAGACTAAGGTGCTGTTGAAGTGGTGGCACACAGATGAGCTGGCCTCCAGGCTACAGAAGGTGGAGCAGGCTGCAACTCGCATCCAAACAGGTCAGTGACCCTCCAACATCCTAAATAAGATACTGTAAATGCAGACATGTTCCCACTGGATTAATGTTCGCGGTTTTTGCAGTGACCACTTCACCGCGAACTTAAAACTAATGCGAATATTTTTCTATTATGGTCTGCAGTCTATGGTGTTACCACGAAATTAATTCCACCGTGAAAGCTCCTTTTTCCTGCTACCGCAAAATTTAATCCCCGCGAACTTAAATGCATTTACAGTATACAGTGATTCCTGAAATTTTCGAGATGGATCTACATGTTTTTTGTGCTTTAACGCAAACTTGAAACTACCACAAAAATTGCATGCACTTTTGCTCTTTTGCAGTATTTGCAGTAGAGTAACAGGAAATTCTCAATGGACATGAATGTCAATGAATACTATCAATTAAATTCATTGATTGTAAAGAAACATGATTTTAAGGTTTGCTATGAGAAGGTGCTACAAGTAAGTCTGTCCTTGAATGACCCTGCATGCAGAGTCTGTCCTTGCATAACCCTGCATGCAGTCAGCTATGACCTTTCAGGTCTTAACATTTTCTCTTTGATCAAAGGCAGTAATTGACAGTGTTTTCTCTGACAGTCCTGCGTTATTAGAGTTCCAGATGTCCGAAAGTCGAATAAGTCTGACTCTGTCCTTAAATGACCTTTCAAATTCAAAACTTGCTCTTATATTGAAGACAGTGTTAGCTTTATTGCCTGTAAGTCTGACATACCTGCATTATGACATAGAGCTCCAGAAGTCTTTAAGCCCAACAATGCTGATTCTGTCCTTACATGGCCCTGCAAAAATTAGCTTCTGACCTTCAAAGTTTCAAGATTTATTGCATTAAACCAATTCTGCTTTCACGTGCATGTCAGAAAGCACTTGTTTCATACATAGAGGTGAGCTTTAGAAGGGGTCCCCATCCCTCCAAATCAAGGTTCCACTTTTCCTGACATGTTGGGTGACAGCAAGTGCTTTTTGATTGAAGGTAGTGTTAGCTTTACTGCCCGTAACTCTGACATGGCCGTAAATCCAATATAGTTTTTAGACATACTTAAGCCCAGCAATGCATGGTGCATATGACCTCACAGTTGTACGCGAAACTTTGTAATATAGTAGCAAGAACATTTTAAATCTATATGTATACGATATATTCAATTTGGATTAACATTTACGTCAGATCTGTGCATCCATCCATCGCACTAATATGTAACTTGCATCTCCAAACTACAAAAATAGCTGCATCACAAATAGATAATAGCCAGGGTACCATCCTCCTTGCTTTTTGCTTGCTCTGTGGTTATTATCTTAGCAAGCAAAAAGCAAGAGCCAGCAGTAACAATGAAGGATGGTACCCAGGCTACAAGTAGTTAGCTGAACCTAAGTTAGATAGAATTGCTAGAAGATGAAGCTTAATTATAGCATCGCTGAAAGATGCTTTTGTCATGTAATTTCAGGGGTGCGTGGCTTCCTGGCGCGGAGGAAGGTGGCTCACCTGAGAGAGTTAGCCAACAAGCAGGCAGCAGCTGCCGTATTGTTCCTGAACCTGACTGAGCAGCTCATAGAGGATGCCTTCCAGAGGCAGCGCCACCTGGCAGAGAGGGATGAAACTGCACCGCCAAGTGGGTTGCTGTTTGCATAACTTGTAGTGCTATAGACTTGTGGAATTTCCTTTTGCCCTCCCTGAGAATTTGCTTACCCTTTACCTAAAAGTTCTTCTAAGAAATCAGAATTGTTTATTCATTAGTTCACGTGAAGAACAACACAACACCACATAGAAGTAGGTCTCAGGGACAGCTAAAGGCATTCAATGGGTTGGAACAGGCTGTGATATACAATCCTCCACTCAACAGGAAAGGAACTTTCCAGCACTTGGGATTTAGTGCTCACCCTCCTCCCCACGACAAAATGTTAGCTCCTGTAATTCAAACAACTTTGTCCAAACTTGTCTAGCCTTTGTTTCCTTTTGGACTACTAAAAATTGTCTTCATTTCATTGGCATATCAATTCATAGTTAGGATATAAATCTTGCTTTTCCAACAAGATCTCTTATGTGTCACTGACGAAAGAAAATGGATGTTATCTGATATGTCTGACCATTTCCAAAATCATATCCAGTTGCTTGAGTAATTGCCGTTTGGCTTATTGTATGACTTATAACGATACTTCAGTCAGTCACTCACAATATTCAACAGCTGTGTGCCAGATACGAGTATCCAAGCAGCATTGCTGGCAAATAGCACACAAAATGGATACTAAATGACATTATATTCTTCAACCACAGCAGTAACAGGTGGAATGACAGCTGACATGACACCTGCAGATGCAGCAGCTGTACAGCAGGTGGCAACCCAGATGGCTGACCTACACCTACAGCAAGATGCGGAGACTCAGGTTTGGACCTTTTGATGAAAATAATCAATCGATTCCCTTAGGAATTTTAAGAGCTAGACTTTAACAATGATAAGAAGCTACTGTCATTTCTTAATCACTTTTTTGGTGGCAGATTTGTCAAGCCATTTGCCAAGTTTCATTCAGTTTGGTTCTCCCTGTATGAAGGTTTGCTTTGCTGTTAATGTGTAGCTTACCAGTCTGACTTGGTGTAATGACTTGTTTCATTCCTATTATACAGACTACGTATTACTAATACCTGACCAGCTATCCAATCAATTTATTCCTTAAAAGCAACTTTTTATGAAATTGGTTTGTTGGCTCAAATTCATATATTCTTTCACTTTGTTGTCATCATTTCAACACTCTTTATCAAAATCTGATGTAGTGCATGGTCCCGACAACTCCATCATTTCACTAAGTCCTCCATATCAGAATCTAATGTACGTAGGTTTAACTAATAGAACAGTGTGCTTCTATATGACAGTTTTTCTCACCGCAGGTTGAGTTGAAGGATAATCTAAGCTCTGATGAGGAAATTGTGGAGGATGACTTCACTGGACCTATAAGTAGCAAGAACAGGTACTTTATTTACAATAATCAGGCTCAGCATAAGTTTCTGTATCTAAATTTGGCACATAAAGTTTGGAATATTGACTTTGAATTATCATATTTCCACTGCCTCTGTTTGGTTGTTCAGTTTTAGTAGTATTACTCAATATGATACTCTGTTAAGATGTGGTAATAAGGAAAGAACCAAAGCTATGGGCCAAACGGTATCATAACTCTTTAGAAATAGGTGGGGAAAGGAGGGGACCAAGGCTGCATCTGTGCGCTGGTTCAGGGAGACCCAGCAGCAGGCTGTGATGCAGGACAGCGGCACATTTGCACCCTGGTTCCATGGGATCATCACACGCAGGTAAACAGTCATTTAGCAAAAGGCACCATCTTGTCATGGAAGCTCATCTGCGTTGGTAGTAATCGTAGGGCAAGGATCAAATTCTCAACATCCACTGTCCATAATGGAGTTTCAAATTTTACCTTTCATTGGAAGTTTGGTTTATGATACTTGAACATAATGTACCAGGTATGTATTCCTTTAAGAGAAGACCTGAGAAAAAGGAAACAAATCAATCAAGGATACATTTTTAGAAAGCTCTGAGTACCATCCTCCATTTTATGATAGTAACTGCTGGCTCAATACTTTCGCTTGCTAACCACGGAGCAAAAATATTGAGGATGGTACTCAGGCTAGGAAAAGTATCTTAGTCATTACAGATATTAAAAAGAGTTGTGTTAAACACAGGGAATCAGAGCGACTCTTACAAGACAAGCTGCTGGGCTGTTTCCTGATCCGAGTCAGCGAGAGCAGGTTTGGCTACTCCCTGACCTACAGGTGAGCCCTGACCTTTTTCATTCATCCTACAGTTGACCATATGCTGCTGTTAGTAGCTATAGCATATCCAGTGTAAATCTTTGAAAACCCATTCCAATGAAAAGTACAGGAGCTACATACAGAAGCTTGGGATTAACAGGATAAGTAGTGAAGAGATTTGAAGAAAGACTGATTACAGACTGCAGAACGCAGTGGACTACTATTACAATCATTATATGAGACAGTATAAAAGGCGGCTGGGCACTGCTTGGTCAGCTTTTGTTACTGCCTTATGCCACCAGTAAATCTGCTTGGAGACTAGAACAAGTCTACGAAGTAAGATCTATAGACTTTGTTAAAAATGGTTGTTAACTTATTCACACTCAGACATTCCCCCACCAAATAATTTGCATCCAACTGGTATAATCATATAGTGATAGCTCAAATTTTTGTCATTTTCAGCATTTTTCATTGTATGACCCAAACGTCTTCTCCAGGATATCCAGCAGATGTAAACACTTCATGATTGACCAGCTGCCCAGTGGCAAGTACGTGGTGGTTGGGGAACCCAAAGTGCACGTGTCCCTGTCAGCATTAGTGGACTACTACAGGAAGGTTTGGCCATCCTTAAGTCTCATGGTTCTTCCGTTGTCACAACAGATGAGTGTATTTAGCCTGCCAAATACTACATTATCGCATTGGAAGTAAAATAAAATGGAAAACATTGTTCTTATGGCAAAACCAAGGGAAACGTTGCCTAGTTGATGTTTTGGAAGCTCTTACATGAAATCCCTAGGTCTTGTCCAGAAAGCATTTAATTTTTCCTAGGCTTTGTCAGAGGACCATTATAACCTAATACGAACTTGATAAAGCTATATTTACAGAATCAGTAATAAAATAATTCCTAGTTTTCAACAGTGTATGCTCATGAATTACAAAACAGACAGGGAGAAAATTTTGTTTGAATGTCTTTTTCCTACTTCAGAACCCTTTGACCGGGGATATACTGACAGAACCCTGTGGCCAAGTGAGTATAAAAATTTGTAGATGACTTGTCTGGCATATTTTGTCAAGATAACATGAGATCATCTTTTTTGAAATAGAGATGGGTAATTTTGCTTTGTTTGCAAATGGCTTAATTACTCTCTAAAATAGTATAACGGTAATTCAAGTCAGGCTTGAGCTTGATACCCCCAATTATGTCTAGATTAACATCTGACTGTCCACATCCAAACTCTCTGTCTATGCAGTCAATTTATTTGGTTAAGGTTTCATCTATCATGTGATGTTTGCTGCCAATGTTCTAGTATGGAGTCAGTTGTTACATGAAATACTTCAATCTGCACTTTTACCCATCCCATGAAGATATGTTGACCCCAGTATTTATAAATGATCCCCAGGTTGAGGGACATGAGGACTATGCTGAACTTCTGGTAGGGAATCGGTACAGTCTAGTCAGAGTGGAGGAGGAAGTACAACCATATGGAAGTGCTGTAAGATATTTCTTATTACACTTTTAAGACAGATCTCATTTGTATATATACTGCTATACATCTTTAAACATTACAATATAGTTACAGAATCATTTCTGAGAAATGGAAACACACGCAACACTCTTGCAGTTTAACACAAGCCTCATGTTGCACTGATGATGCAAATGTTCATAATTATACATACACGTTGCAAACTTTGTCATAGTGGGGATTGAACGTTTAGGCATTGTTACCTTAATGCCCAACACATCCCCCCTCCCACACCCAAAACTACCACATCATAACCTTAAGCTTGTCTGGAACACAAATAAGCAACACCCAGCTAGGCATTATTGGAATGACTGTCTATCAAGTTTAGTGTCTATCAAGTGAATGTATGACCTCTGTCTGCAGCTACACAGAGATGACTCCACCCCACCACCCCTACCGGAGAGAAACTACACCACAATGCGTGAGCCAGGCAACCAGCAAGTCAGCAGCAAACACATGCACTACCAGACATTGCTAAAGAACCAGGTTAACACATTAGTGTATGATAGCGGCATCTATCTAGGATTTGGTTTTGCAGTTAAGAAATCTTCTAGCATGAAGTTAATCTGAATTGGTAAATCAACAACCAACTTTTCCAACATCTTTGCTGTAGAAATAAGTGTTCCCCAATTGAACTTTTGTTGCATTTCCTTTACAGCAACAACAGCTGGGAGTGAGCGCAGTAACAGAAACCACAGCCCCACCTCTGCCAGCCAGAAACAGAAGAAAGTGACATTTTGCCGCTAAAGACGTTTTGTCATCAGAAGATTCACTACCACCATTTTCACAATGTGGTATTTAATGTACTACTAGTTCCTACAAATTACTGTTTGTAGCTAGATTTTCATTGTGAGGACTTAGGGTTAGGCTGGAGATTACAGTATTACCAAAGAGGTTTTAATCATTACACAATCTCATTGCCTACCAAACCTCTCTAAAAGCATGACAACAGAAACAATGACTGCAATATGAGCCCCCAAACTGAGAAGTCTATGTACTAACTGTGCTGTGCACTTCTGTGAAGTTTCTTCACATCCCAAGAGCATTGTTTTAATACAGAGCTCCAACTTCGTTTCATACTTTTGATAACTGTTAATTAGTCTCACGCGTAAGCCACATTGCTACATAAATGTGCAAACACTGCTTGATCCAAAGCAACTGTACAATCTTAGCAAACTTCTTGTACTTGTTATCTTTGGGAAATGTGCCAATATTCAGATGACAAAAAGTCAAACCCCGTACAGTCCCTAACTGCAGGTACAAACATAACATTGTATGCTTACTATCAAAATCTTGTTAAGTGCTAGATATTATTGTGTTAAGATTATTACATATACATGTACAGTGGCAATAAGAATACATGGACATGATTCTTTGCAATGATGAGACTTATGTTGTAGTCATAATTAAGACATTGGAAGACTCTTTAATCATGGAAATGTATGAAGATTTCTACATATTTCAACTGTTGATGAAATAAGCAACTACTAGTACTCTAATCTGATAACACTGAATCTTGACAGAAATTGTATGAGGCAGATATATAAATCAAAGCATACTTTCTACATTAAAAAGTACTTCTATGTGAACAATCAATCAGGTGTACATTTAAATATTGTGTATGACCCTGGGTTCTTCTTGCCAATGGGTAGAAACTTTCCATTCAAACCTCCAAGCACACAAACAGCCCAGTTAGATTACATTGTTTCATGCAAGACTGCAAACTACATGGTCACTCACTATCCATTGATTATTCCAAATGCCACACCTGTCCAGCGCACAAAAGCCAGGTGGAATTCTTTTGTTTTTCTGACCCCAGGTGATAGCATAGATTATGCTAATGCATATAGGGGGCTTGGGTATAAGAATAAGTCCCGGACTAGAGAAATGCATCTTTCTTACTGGGGAGGAGACAGGGGTGTGTTGGCAAGAGGATCAGGGGGCTAAAGTGACATAAGATATTGAAATGAGAGAAGGACGTTTGTCTGGTTCATGTTGTAGTTTTATTTTTTGTGCCCTCCCACCCCCCGTTTGTCATGTTGAGTATCTTTTTCATGCCTCTCACACCCAGTTTAAGGATGGGGGTTGCCTATTTCCGCATATACTATCCCCCACCCTGAGCTTGGGTGCGTGGGGCAGGTGTGGCTTTCGGAATATTTTACTATTCTGCTGCTGGGGTTTAACACTTTGCAGATGGTATGATATAATCTGATTCTAGTTTTGCTATTTAAAATGTTCCTGTTAAACCAGGAAATGATCCACAATACAATGTTTTGCTATGTTGTATGGGAAAAAATTGTATACAAATAATATCCATGTAAGTATCTTGTATAACACACCAACCCTGCCTGGCTACATGTACATCATGATTCAGAAGATTCTCTCCTAAGAAAGATCTGTTAATGTACAAGTTAAAATGTAAGGCATAAGATAGATAATCATATTTTCCTAATTTTCAATGTCTTTTCAAATGATCAGTGCCAAGTATTTTACACCAGCATTTCTGATAAAAGGGATGTGTCAAATCATCATTGGCAGTCCACGTGCCATGTTTGTGTTGTGTTTCCAAAACTTCTCTGTTACTCTGTGTCATGATCTTTGGTGACTCAATCAGTTTTAGAGACATCTTCCATGATGTTCTGGCATCTCAGACATCCTCTTCATCACTTCCACTCTGTCTGTCTTCATCAGAATTGTCCTCATCACTGTCCTCTTGGTACGAGAGGTCGTCCTCACTGTCACTGTCATCCGAGACTCCGCTTCCAGATGAATCTGAGGAATCGTTGCTCTCTTCTTCCTCATCAGGAAACATCTCCGCTACCAGGTCCTCAACTAAAGTCCGTTTCCCCAGGCACTGTGGAATCAACCTTGCCACTAGGCAATCTGTCCTGTTCCCAGTATTACCCGATCCCAACCACTTCATTAGGGTTGAGGGCAATACCAGACTGTCCTTGTCTGTTACGTTCAGCCAAGAGTCTGTTTCTGGGTGATACTGGTTGACATAAGTCAGGGACTTCTTTGGCAGTCCCACTACGATCCAGCAGTCATGAGCACCTATAATTTGCACCATGAAAATGTACAGGCTCCCTCCGTGTTTCACCAGGGTTGCGGTGTCAAAGACAAAAGACTTGCCATTCCCAGACTGCTTCCACTTGCCATTTGCAGGGTTGTACATCTCTATGCAGGTCCGGGCAGAATCTCCCCAGTCTTTGTCAGAATCCATACAGTAGATGCATCCCTGATGCGTGACGGCCTGAGGACGCAGTGGTGGTTTAATCATGTCCGCTATCTTGTTCCACTTGTTCTCTGTGGTACTGAAGCAGTAGCAGCCTTCCTTACTTATGACATAGATGCTGTCATCGAGAGTCACTGCACAGAGTTCTGAGGACATGGTCTGAGGGATGGCTGGTATGGACGTCCACTCATCGCAGCTAGGGTCGTACCTCTCTGCTGATTCCTTGGCATTATCACCACCAATGGCATAGATGTACCCCTTCAGATACACAAGACCACACCTGGGGAAGACAGATACAGGATATGATTACCCAGTATTAACATACACCAACAGAAGAACCATCCTTTTGCAATTTTTTTCAACCTAAATTTTTTTTTGTAATTTCTGACTCTGAGGGCCAATATTATGTATACTGCCTTGTGTGAGAATGTCTTACTTTAAAGAAAACCAAGCTTTTCACCAGTGCTAAGACAGGTAAGATACTTACAACAGCATTCACAGGTTAACTGAGCCAAAGAAAACCTTCATCTCTTTTTGAACAAGTAGGAACAAAGCAGCTAATTATGGCCCTTCTGATGAGGGAACCAATCTTCTATAAGAAGGCTGCTAGAGAAAGACTTACCTGACTCTGGGTGAAATCATCTCACACCTTGGTTCCCAGGTGTTTAGTAGGTGGTTGAACTGGTAAAATTTCTTCTGCCTGATAGTCATCCCAGGCAAGTCGTCTTTCTTGGCAAGCAAGCCCCCAGCCAGGTACAGCTCATCATCAACAGTGGCTGTCACAGAGAAGCTGTCCAGGTTGTTAGGCATATTAATCGAGTACAGTTCACCTGTGGATGGGTCATGGCAAGGGGCAGACTGCTGGGAATCGTGGCCTAAGAAATCTTCTTGTAGAAAAATCTGCATCTCCGTTCGCACATGTCCGAGCCGCTGGTCTGTGCTTTTGCTGTAAGTTACCTTGCTGTCTGTTGGCAGACACTTGCTCTCAATCTCAGCAAGCTGTTTTGGGCTGATAAAGGAATGACGGAATGATTTACTAAGGGCAGGGAGGTGCTGCAAGCGCTCTTTTTGGTCAGATTTGATCCATCTTAGAGCAGCTTGCACAACATCGTCTTCTGAGTTGGTCATTAAATCTTCCCTGTCAAGCAACAACTGGAGCAGGGGCAGAGACAACTGGAGAAAGGAGGGTTGTTGTGCCACCTGGTTGAACCTGAGAAAATCAAATGTGCAATGAGTCAATTCAAATATGATAAAGCACATACACCATTGAAATGTATCTTTTTAAATTAAGTGCTGTGTGGGTAAAGTCAATCAAATGAATATAATGTATAATTGTTTAAAAATAATATAATGCGAGTAACAGCCATTTTACTAACCTGGATGCCATGTACCTCCTACTGGCCTCCACTAAGTCACTGTTTGCCAGCATGTCAGCATACATCAACACATCTGCACAGTTGGACACGTCCAGATGGTCCTTCATGTATTCTGCTGCTTGACGACCTACAAAATCAACCTGGAAGAAAAAAAAACATGATTATGCTGATAGACCATTCTGCACCTATCAGTAAATAGAGCAAAAGGGTAGGGTACTTCTTAAGTGTACTGGACTTATCATACTTCCGAAATGTGCATATATATGGGAAAAGGACAGACTGACAAAGTACTAAACAAGTCACCAAAGGCATCGCTATGACCAAGTTGTAATCAAGACTTCCAAAAAGTATCCTTTCATACAATTTATTACACCTATTACACCTAGAGACGTACGTGCTTCTAAAGCGCAAATATTGCGCATACCCACTCCCTGAGTGAAGTAACAAAAATGAGCCTTCAAAAGGCATCGCCATAATGAATTTGTCATGGCCCCACATGCCTGAAGACTTATTGAACTAGATAAACTGTTATTTCCAACACAAAATTGGACTCACACAAATTTTTGCCAGAACAGCACCAGTCTTTGTCAAGGATTGAACAATCCACTGCTGTCCTGACATCACGTTATACAGATAGTAAGCAGTATGACTCAGTAAGCAGTGGATCATACGTTGCAGGAAGTCTATGGCGCCCACCGTCTCTGTTCAGGGATGGTTGTAAAGCTCTCATGTAGATGGCTTCTTTGATCCCTCTGGCTAAACGCATGCAACATATGATCTACTGCTTACTGAGTCACATGTTTTATCTGCATAACGTAACGTCACGACAGCAGTGGATTGTTAATTTCTTGGCACAGACTGGTGCTGTTTAGTAAAAAAATTGGGTGACTCCAATTTTTGAGTTGGAAATTACAGTTTAACTAGTTCAATAATGACTTATACCAACACAGATGAACTTTCAAATTATGCATGAAGACTTGTTTTGTAATTGTAACAGATAGTTAACCTGTAGTAGTCTGGCTGCAGACATCACAGCCTGGACCTGGTCTGGCTCTGTCTGAAGGCGTCCGGTGTAGGTGTAGTCTAGAATGGTTGCCATGGCTACCTCACCCACATCCTGGATCTTGACCTTTTCCTGCTTGGCCTCCGCGTAGCCGCTGGTGAACATGGTACGGAAGTAGGGACTGCAGGAGGCCAGGACGGCGCGATGGCAGGGGAAACTGAGCAGGAAGATAACCCAGTGTCAACTGTCATTCATAAACTAATAAAGGCCACTTGTCAAAGCAATATTTACAAAATTACTGTTGCGCTGTTCTAGAAAATAATGGCAGAGGGGGGGGGGGGTTGCTAGAAGACTCTGAATTGGAGAGTAGGGTAGAGTTGGAGCGAATTATCTCTTGATTGGAACCCGAGTACGAAGGGAAAACACCAGATTTTGTACCTCTTCTACCCCCACCTCCGGTATACATTTATTTGGGGGGCATCGAAAGTAGAGCGATGCACATAGCTCATAGCTTAGAGTGGAGCTGCTAGAGTGGAGACGAATTATGAACATGATAGCAATGATTTTGAGCTTTGTTGTTGTTGCTGCCCTTGTTTAACGTATACTATTTCGCTAGAAGTGGCCACACGCACCTACTAGTATAGTATCCTATACCTTCCAGCCAGTTCTGCCCCCCTCCCCCATCGCCCGACATTACCTTCTCCCTTCCACCTCCAGAACCACGTCAGTCAGCTCTGCTCGCTCCCTCAGTTCGTTCAGCTCGTGCAGAATATCATTACAGTGAGATTTGTTTGTTGCGTACATCTTTTTAGCTGTCTGGGCGCCCAAAGTATAGAAACTGTCGCACTACTTGCTTCGTGCACCAAGAGGTCATACGCGCGCCTTCAACTCTGACCTTTGACCAATCTTGATACCTGACTCCCCATATAATGTATTGCCTGTTACGTGTGTACCAAGGTGTGTACGCGTGTGTCGGACTGTAAACATGGAGATGACTACAATTAACGTTACATGTATATTTATGAGCCCTTTCACCAAGATTGGAACGCATTTGCGGCGACAGGAATTCTCGCTAAAATGTCAAAGGGTGACTAAAGGTGGGGTCACATATGCGTATATATTCAAGTCCGTTTGAGGTGCGTATGAAGCTCTTAGTCTCTACCAGGCTCCACAGGTCGTGGGTGAAATAGTACAAATTGGACAAATGTAGATACATAACATGCAAGATGAGTTAGCTGACCGAGAAGTATGGTTAGCGACCCTGCTAACTCGTCTAACATGTTACCTGTTTACGTTTGTCCAATTTCTATTATCTTTCCCACGACCTATGTGGCCTGGTGGAGGCAAATACTTACATGCGCGCCTCATACAGACTTAAATATATGCGCATGTGCAGGTGTGACCCCATCTTAAGGCCCCGAAATTGAAAACTGAACCTGTCTGAACATTGTTATGCAAATCGAACAATGGTCGAGACAATGACTGCTTACAATTTTTGGGCCTTACCCTTTGTCATATTACATATTATATTAAGGGCTTATTGCATATTTTCACATCATTCTACATGGTATCATATCATGTATGGGGACAGATCTTGATACATGTCGAAGCTTATAACTGCTTTTAATTGTGTAGACAGCAGCATAACAAGGCTATAGATTTTTTGTATGCTGAGGAGATCACAGCCATATTAACATTTGAATGAGCACATGGATGATGTGGTCAATAAGCTCTGAACAGGTCACAAATTATTAATAGGTAAATTCAATATAGATTATATATGATAGCTGTCTGGCATCATGTACTTGTTAAGGCAGCTTCATGTAATGCCAAGACCCACAATACATGTACAAGCCATATATTTTCCAAAACTAGTTATCACTTTCAATTTCACACCTACCCAGTATTCCAATATATGTCAAAGCATCAGGTGTGTCATATTTGTGTTGCTTTTGCTTATTGCAATGAGAAAATGTTTCAAGAACTTTTCTTTTGTTCTGGCTAAGACCTTGTCATTGGTGACTCAATCAGTTTTATCATCTGCGTCCCAAGTGTTCGAAGTGTCTCAGATGTCACTCTCTCTGTAATCCTCATCATTGTCCTCTTGGTCTGGGAGGCCATCCTCCTCGTCACTGTTATCTAGGAATCCACTTCCATGTTGATCTGAAAAAGTGTCGTGGCTCTCCTCTTCATCATTTATAGAATGTAGCTCCAGGTCCTCGAAGCGACATGGATTCCCTAGGCACATTGGGATCATCCTTGCTGTCAGGCAATCTGTCCTGCTGCTGGACTCTAACCACTCTACCATGGGGGGAACTAGCCTACCCTTGTCTTTAAGATCCAGCCAAGAGTCTATCTCAGGCTGGTACTGAAAAATGCAAATTGTGGACTGCATGTCCCTTTCCAACAGGTTCCAGTGTTTGAGTACAGTGAGGAGGTACAGAGTATCTCCATATACCATCAGGGTCGCCGTGTCGAAAGTAAATGAGCCATTTCCTGACCACTTCCACTCACCTTCTGTAGGGTTGTACTTCTCTACACAAGTTGAGGAAGAGTCTCTCCAGTCTTTCTCACAGTCTAAACAGTAGATGCTCCCTTGATACGTTATGGCCTGAGGACACGTTTGCGGTTTATGCATATCTGCCATCTTGTTCCACCTGTTCTCTGTGGTACCGAAGCAGTAGCAGCCTTCCTTACTTATGACATAGATGCTGTCATTAAGAGTCACAGCACAGAGTTCTGAGGTCATGGGCTTAGGAATGGCTGGTATCCAAGTCCACTCATCACAACTTGGATCGTACCTTTCTACTCTTCTCTCAGAGTTATCACCACCAATGGCATAGATGTAGCCCTTCAGATACACCAGACCACAACTGGAAAAACAGATACAAGAAAATGTTACCAACAACCCTTTTTGTCATTATATAATCCTGTCAGAATGCAGTATTTTCACCTTATTGAATCTACAGAATTGACAAGAAGATTGAACTGGATTCCAAACAGGATTACTTTTTCAGGGGAATGAAAGAGGCCATCTACATCAGAGCCCATCAACCGAGACGGGGGCCAATACCAACTTCCAAGCACCTTTGACCCTTTGCTGATGTCACAATTCCGGTCTAGATGTGACATAGGCTTTGGATCTGAGAACTGATCAAAATCTTCTTGGTAAGCACTTTATTTTGTGTACAGTTATAAAGTTTAAAATTGTATCATACTGTTGATGATTACAATCACAGATGAACGTGTATAACCCTTATTAACTCAAAGAACTTAGAGGATGGATTTTTTTTAGAATTTGTTAAAATCCAGAAAGCAGCAGATTGCAAGAGAGAGACATACCTAACTCTAGGCGACTCCATATCACACCTTGGTTCCCAGGTGTTTAACTGGTAGTTATACTGGTAAAGTGCCTTCTGTTTCATAGGCTGACTAGTCCTGCTGCTGATGCCCCCTGCCAGGTACAGCTCATCATTGGGAGTGGCTGTCAAAGAGAAGTTGTTCAGCTTGTCAGGTATATGAAGTGCATACAGTTCACCTGTGGATGGGTCATAGCAAGGAGCAGCATACTGGGAATGATGTTTCAAGAACCCTTCTCTGAGGAAAATCTGCATTTCAATTTGCACCTGTCCCAGCCGCTGGTTTGTGCTTTTGCTGTAAACCAACTTGCTGTGTGTTGACGGGCACTTACTCTCGAGCTCTGCAAGTAGTTCTGAGCTGATGGCGGAATCACGAAAGCATCTACAAAGAGCAGGAAGGTGCTGCAAACGCTCTTCTTGGTTGAAATCAACCCATCTTAGAGCAGCTTGCACAATGTTGTCCTCTGAGCTGGTCATTAAGTCTTCCCTGTTGAGCAGTGACTGGAGAAGGGACAGTGGCAAATGGAGAAAGGATGGTTGTAGAGCCACCTGGTTGAACCTGGTGAAAATCAAATGTGCAATGGGTTACTTGCTGAAGCGCATTTTTGTAAATTTAACAGTGCTGTGTGGGAAAAGGCAATGTAACGAATAAAATACATTGTATAAGTCAGAATGTGAGTAACAGCCATCTAACAAACCTTGATGCGATGTACCTCCCACAGGACTCCACTAGATCCAGGTCCCCCAGCATGTCAGCATACATCAACACATCTGCACAGTTGGACACGTCCAGATGGTCCTTCATATATTCTGCAGCTTGACGACCAACAAAATCGACCTGGAAGCAACAAACATGATTATAGACCATTCTGCACCAGCTTATTACACCTATAAAGGGAGCAAAAGGGTAGGGTATCTCGTACATCTTTGGTCCTTCCATAGGTCATTGGGTGTAATAAATTGTAGGATACTTTTCGGAAGTGTACATACTGGACTTATTACACTTCCAAAATGTGCATATATGGGAAAAGGACAGACTGACTGCTTAGTTGCCAAAGGCATCACTATGAGTATGAATAGTATGATCAAGTTTTTGTAGCTGTACATGTATGAAGACTTCCGAAAAGTATCCTTTCATACAATTTATTACACCTAATGGCCTATGGAAGGACCAAAGATGTACAGTGCTTCTAAAGCGAGTACCCAAATATTGTCTCGTGATCCCTGACTGAAGTAATGAAAATGGGCCTTCAAAAGACATCTCCATAATGAATTTGTCTTGGCCCTACATGCCTGAGGACTTGTATTGTAACAGATAGTTACCAGGCACAAGTCCCAAGCACAACTTTTAAGAAACTCATTGAGGATGAAACAGGGCTGGAAGGGCAAGGGCTACTCTCTGTGATGAAAGACAAGCAGTTCTGGAGGGCTAACTTCGTCTGCTCCACCTTTGAGGATGAATGATGATGATGATGATGTTACCTGTAGCAGTCTGGCTGCAGACATCATAGCCTGGACCTGGTCTGGCTCCGTCTGAAGGCGGCCGGTGTAGGCGTAGTCCAGAATGGTTGCCATGGCTACCTCACTCACATCCTGGATGCTGACCCTTTCCTGTTTTGACTCCGCATAGCCACTGGTGAACATGCCACGGAAGTAGGGACTGCAGGAGGCCAGGACGGCACGATGGCAGGGAAAACTGAAGAGGAAGATAACCCAATGTCAATTGCGTTTCATAAACTGATAAAGGCCGCTTGTCAAAGCAATACTGTTGCCCTGTTCCAGAAAATAACGGCAGGGGGGTGGGGGGGGGGAGGTGCTGGAAGAGCCTGGATTGGAGGGTAGGGTCAAAACATCTGGGTACTATGGAGGGTTTGAGCATTTTGGTTGATAACTAGAGAGGGTTTGAGCATTTTGGATCGGAACTAGCTATAGGGTAGCACTGGAGCAAATTATTTCTGGATTGGAACAAGGGTACGAAGGGACAACACCAGTACAGCAATGCATATAGGGGAATAGAATAATTTATGCGATATAACATGATAGTAATGGTCTCAAGTTTGTTCTTGTTGATGCTGTCCTTGTTTAACGTATACTCTTTCGCTAGATGTGGTCACACATATACTAGTAGCTTTCAGCCAGCTTTGCCCCCCTCCCCCATCGCCGAACTGTGTTACGAACCTTTTCCCTTCCACCTCCAGAACCACGTCAGTCAGCTCTGCCCGCTCCCTCAGTTCGTTCAGCTTGTGCAGAACATTATTACAGTGATCTATATTTGTTGCGTACATTTTTACAGCTTCCGGGGTGCCAAATGTACGCCGGAAACTATCGCACTGCTGGCTTAGTGCACCAAGAGGTCATACGCACTTAAACTCTGACCTTTGACCTATCTTGATACCTGATACTCCCATAGTGTGTATGTTGGAAAAGAGGAATGACTTTTTAAATATGGCTGCATACAAAAACAATACTAAAGAACATTTTATCAAACACAGTTGTTTGTAATTTGATCCAATGGATGAGTGTATACGGAGGGAGATAATTGAAACTTGAAAAGAAGTGGTTTCACAATTTGACCCAACTAAGCATCTCTCTTGGGGTCGATCCAGATGCATGTAAATAAATAGAATCTTAACCACTGTTTGTATTGACACATGCAAGTTTAAGGCAGCTTTTAAACACATTTAATTGCGAGGCTAAAGTGAGCATGGCTTTCTTCAGATTTTAAAGTGCACTTGTGTGTACGTAGATCGTGAAACAATGGCAACTGAAATCATTAAAATAAAATAGTGCATTTGGCATTATAAGCCTTTAATGTCTTTGTGTGTAAATAACTGTGCACTATATGAACTCAAGTAAAAGTACAGATAAATGTGTTAACTACATACAAAACTTTTGAAAATATTGCAAATCCTCTCTAATGTACTACAAGCCTAAAAGACAATGGGTTACTGCAAACTTTAAACCGGCTGGTAAAACTATATAAAGACCAGATAATATAAACTATGGTCTTTAGTATGCTACAGGCACCCGTGCCATCAGTGGTAGCCTGACTGAGAAAGTACAAGTTACTCTTCAAATCCTGTTTGAAATCTAGAGACGACAGATAAGAAATTGAAGTAAGACTACACATCATAGAGAAATTAGCTTGTTGAAGAACATTTAGCCCAGAATATGAAGTAATGACAATACTGGGTTGCTATTCAGTGTGAGACATCAGCTGGCAGTTTTTTTTTTGTACAGTTCTACAGAGCATAGGTCTATACTGGTCTCTTACTATAAGTCAATTATTACAAGTCATGTTTCTACACACACAACTCATGAGAGCTATAAGTCGTAAGGAATACATTTTCAAGTTCGAAATGTAGATGCAAGTAGATGCTTTGATACAATTTTGACAAGGATGATTTGAAATTTGAAGAAAGTTGTTTTTCAAAAACTGCAGATAGTATTATCTTATTATCACATGATATTATATAATTGAAACCTTGCATTATGTAACTTTGTTAACACTTACTTTGGGTCATTCTGTATGATTTGATAATGTTCCTATGAAAACCAGTACAGAATATTTGAATCAGTGACCAGTAATATGCAAATCTGTCTCTGACCATTGTTTCTAGCTGGTAGACAGTCTGAGATGTTTATGAGTTTATGTGGTTATGGGGGTCAATCCACCATTCAAACTGCTGGACAAGTCACAGTGGGAGCACTTCCTTATTGTTCTTACCTTGGGCAAGAAACCAGCCGGTTTAACAAAGGCTAATAATCAACACATTTCACTGCCTTCTTCTACCTTCTTCACACAAAATTGTCCGCCCCACCCTAGAATACGCCTGCCAGGTTTGGCACCCTGGGCTTACAGTAGAACAGTCACATATGATAGAGCGTGTCCAGGTTAGAGCCTGTAAGATTATTCTTGGTCGCTCCTACGGTTCCTACAGTTCAGCGCTGCAGGTGTGTGATCTGGAACATCTCCATGTAAGACAAAAAGCTCACTGCTTGAGGTTTGCTAGATCACTTGTTAATTCTGAGGTCTTCAACTGGCTACCACCACGCCGCTCTGAGGCACATGGTAGGAACCTAAGATATGCTGACAACTTCACTAAATTTAAGTGTAGAACGGCTCGTTTTAGGAACACCACACTACCATACTGTGTCGACCTTTTAAATTCAGAGCCCATAACACTGAGGAAGCCACACGGCGAAACATGTTTGTTGTGTGTCGGTTCGAATAAAGTTCCTAAACGGGGAACATGCGGCTCCAGCGTCTTTTCTGAAGATGTGGCGTAAGTGTGAACGGTTGGCTGAGGTCTCCTTCTCCACATATATCTACTAGACCTTTTAAATTCATGTTAGACTTTAGATGTCACTTTTTAATCTTCCTCAATACTTCTGTTTTAGATTGAAATGAGATTTTATTACTGATGTATATATATATATGTGTGTGTGTAAATCCACACTTTTAGATTGTACAGCTGAGTGGGAATATTGTGACTATTATAATTTGATTAACCTACGTACTTAGGCAGGGCCTTCCATTATAATCTCTTGTGTACTTAGTACGAGGCAATTTAGTCTTAGGACTACGATCTTGTACATGACTTTGTGTGTTTAATAAATAAACCAGTTCTCTCAAATGACCTATAAGCACATGCACAAGATATAAATCATCAAAACTGCTGTTTTCATAAATTCAATCAACCATTGCTGTCTGTTTCCAGTGTCAATATTTCTAACAATGCTTGGTTAACCTTTTGTTAATTAACAAGTTAGTAAAAACATTTTTGCAAACTGTTTAGTAAATGTTAAATAGCATCATCAAAGTTGCCTGGCATCATATGCATGTTATTGCAGCTTCATGTAAACCTGATGCCTACAACACAAGTTAATGGTTTTTGTCATGTACAATCTAAAATAAAAGGCACTCGTTAGATCAGATTTTTCAAGTTTTCCATGTACGTCTATCCAAAGGCCTATCGTCCGTGTCAAGACATTTTCCACCTGCCTAGTGTTTTGGTACATGTGATTCTGGGAATGTGTTGAGAGCATCAGATATGACATGTTGATGTAGCTTCACATCTGCTCTGTTTTAAGAACTTGTCATCGGTGATTCAAGCAGTTTTATCTTCGGTGGTATCGCAAGTGTCTCAGATGTCATAATCATCACTTCCACTCTCCCTGGCACTGCTATCCTCATAGCTGTCCTCTTGGTCTGAGATTCCACTTCCAGATGTATCTTCATCGTCAGATAAAAGCTCCTGGTAGTGAATCTGCTCCCCCAGAAACAATGGGACCATCCTTGCTGACAGGCAAGCTATCACTGTTCCTCTTCTAGAGCCCATCCAGTCTGCTATAGGAGGAACCAGCCTGCCCTTGTCTTTTAGACCCACCCAAAAGCCAGACTCTGGCTGGTACTGGTAAATGCAAATCTTGAATGCACTCTCACCATTTTGGCCCCAGAAGTCATTGTTTTTGATTACAGAGAGGAGGTAAATAGTCTCTTCATGCTTCAGCAGGTTTACTTTGTTGAAGGTACGGTGACCGGACCGCTCCCAAACACAGTTTGCAGGGTTGTACATCTCTACCCAAGTCCAGTCTTTTTCTTTGTTGCAGTCTACACTGTAGATGCTGCCTTGATATGTGACGGCCTGAGGACACGTTTGCGGTTTGTGCATGTCCGCCATCTTGCTCCACCTGTTCTCTGTGGTACTGAAGCAGTAGCAGCCTTCCTTACTTATGACATAGATGCTGTCATCAAGAGTCACTGCACAGAGTTCTGAGGACATGGACTGAGGCATGGCTGGTATGGGGGTCCACTCATCACAACTTGGGTCATACCTCTCCACTGTTTTCTTGGTGTCATCACCACCAATGGCATAGATGTAGCCCTTCAGATACACCAGACCACACCTGGAAAAACAAATACAAGTACAAGATAAGGTTACTTACAATTCTCCAAAGAACTTAGAGGATGGCATTCTTGATTTCCTAAATGCCTTATAGCAAGAAAGCAGCAGCTTGCAAGCGAGATACATACCTCACTCTAGGTGATCCCATATCACACTTTGGTTCCCAGGTGTTTAACAAGTGGTTGTACTGGTAAAGTGCCTTCTGCCTTCTGTCTGATAGGCTGCTGATGCCCCCTGCCAGGTACAGCTCATCATTGGGAGTGGCTGTCACAGAGAAGTTGGCCAGGTTGTCAGGCATATGGAGTTCATACAACCCACCTTCGGATGGGTCATAGCAAGGAGCAACCTGCTGGGACTGATATTTAGAGAACCCTTTTCTGAAGAAAATCTGCATTTCAGTTTGCACCTGTCCCAGCCGCTGGGTTGTGCTTTTGCTGTAAATCAACTTGTCATCTGTTGATGGGCACTTACTCTCGAGCTCTGCAAGTAGTTCTGAGCTGATGGAAGAATGGCGGAAGCATCTACAAAGAGCAGGAAGGTGCTGCAAGCGCTCTTCTTGGTTGAAACAAACCCATCTTAGAGCAGCTTGCACAATGTAGTCCTCTGAGCTGGTCATCAAGTCTTCCCTGTCGAGTAGTGACTGCAGAAGGGGGAGTGGTAACTGGAGAAAGGATGGTTGTAGCACCACCTGATGGAAGCTGAGGAAGTTACACACATGTCAAAAGTCAATGGCTGGGTTGATTCAAAGTGGTAAGACACATACATTGTGAATGCATTTTTGTAAAAAGATAGTGTTGTTTGAAGTAGATAATCAAGTTTATCTTAGTTTATTATAAAGTTATAATATGTGCAGCGTCTAGCATGAGTCCCTTATTGTTTATTGTTTACTTTTAATCAGTCTACAGGGACTTGAATACTCTTCCCCCTCTCCAACAGTTAACAGGCATCTCACTGACCTGGATGCAATGAAGTCCTCACTGGCCTTCACTAAGTCACTGTCCCCCAGCATGTCGGCATACATCAACACATCTGCACAGTTGGACATGTCCAGATGGAACTTCATGTATAGTGCGGCGTTACGACCTACAAACTCCACCTAAAAGCAGCAAAAATCTTTCACTTCTGTATTCTACATTGATTAGCTTATTACTCCTATTTAGTGAGCAAAGGGCAAGTAGAGTGCTTCTTATGTACAAAGAACCTACCAAACCCAAAATTGTTGTGCTATATATATTGCATGTGTGGGACTTGAGTATTGACGTGTAGTATGATTGCTGCTCTATACCACACATGACTTCAAAGCAGCATCCTTACCTGTAGCAGTCTGGCTGCAGACATCACAGCCTGGACCTGGTCTGGCTCTGTTTGAAGGCAGCCGGTGTAGGCGTAGTCTAGAATGGTTGCCATGGCTACCTTGCTCACTTCCTTGATAGTGATCCTTTCCTGTTTGGCCTCCACATAGCCGCTGGAGAACATGCCACGGAAGTAAGGACTGCACGATGCCAGGACGGCACGATGGCAGGGGAAACTGAGGAAGAAGATACAGTACAGTACATTTTTCAAGGTTTGACTTTGACAGGCCTGATGAAAGCAGGCTGTTAACTTCACACACTCTCCCAGCAGAGGGTACAACATACTCTCCCGTCAAATTCAGCCATCATAGCTTTAGTTCTCATTTCTGCTGTAAATCTTGTTATATGACTTTGTATAGGCACCTGCAGTTTGAACCATAGTCTTAATTTTTTTACTTGGGTAACTTTTGTTACAAGAGACCAGACTGTAGCTGCAGGTGTACAAAAAGATTACTCATTACCCAACCAATTATACTGCATTACATATACTCACCAGAACTCAGTTCTCTTCGGCAATGGGATTCTAGGACAAAAGAATTTTCAAAACCTTTCCTGATGACGTTAAACAACTTTTCAACTGTTTTCCAGACAGTCTACTGCAACTAAAAATTTCATAAAAAGATTCAGATCCACCTTTTTTTTGACCTCGTTTTAAAAAATCCGAATCCAGTCTATTTTTACTCCTTGTTGTAAACAAAATCCCGAACCAGGACCCCCTATTGTAAAATCCGACCTCTTCAACCCCCCCCCCCCAGTTTTGTACATGTATAACCACTTTCTTGTAGTTTATATTCGACCATACAAAAGTCCTTGTACTACAATTTAGTACAAAAGTCCCTGTACTTTTTTGTCGTGTCAATAAAGTAACGTTATTTTTGGGACCGATCCAATTATGGGGGCAAAATAGAAACCCAACCAAAACGCCTATAATACGTCAAAAACAGCCGGAGCCGAACCTCTGTTTGGACAGTCAACTTAACACACGTCGCACGTATCTCACTGTCGTTTTGTGGTCTCATAACACAGTATTTATCCGCGACCCCCATCCCCAAAAGTAGTTCGTGTTAAAATAGTGCGCCGCAGTACTCGCAAAGGCCGTATTTATTCTTCCGTGCACGACAGCGAGGTGGAATCTTTGGTGAATAGTAGAGGAATACATCAGTGTTCATACTGTATAAGTTGGATTACGTTGATTTTTCGGCCGGCGGGAATTTGCGCCTTGATACGGTTACCGGCACTTCCTGTTCGTCTCCTGCAGTTCCATGACCTCCGCTGGGGGTCAAATCAAAGTGTCTTTTATAGAAAAACGAGCAGGCAAATCTATGCTCATTTTCAGATATTTTGTAGGTTGTACCCTCGACCTCAACATACTAAATTCTTGTAAATTGTATCTGCACCCTACTATAGGTTTTGAGTCGTCGAACCACCTCACTTTGGGGTCCTTAACCATGTAAATCCCCATAGGCGACAAAACTGTGTTCTGAGACCTTGTGTGGGGGATGATATTTTTGACATGCCCCCCTCCCCTAGCCTCTACCAGGCTTCGTGGTTTGGTGGTCTAATTGTAGAAATTGGTCAAATAGAGTAAATACAGTACGCTAGGGGAGTCAGCCGGCCGAGTAGGGACATTCTACTCGGCCGGCTGACTCCCCTAGCGTACTGTATTTACTCTATTTGACCAATTTCTACAATTAGACCACCAAACCACGAAGCCTGGTAGAGGCTACCCCTCCCCTTCCCATCGCTCCAACAGTTACCTTCTCCCTTCCACCTCCAGAACCACGTCAGTCAGCTCTGCCCGCTCCCTCATGGTGTTAAGTTCACGAAGAACCTGAGTGGGGTGGTTAAAGTTCCTTTCGTCCATGATTAGCAACGTTTATGAGCCAAGATTGAAGAAGACAGGTTCGTTTGGATACACGTGGCGGTTCTTGTCCTGTCAACTTTGACCTTTAAACTTTCGTCAACCTTATTACCCACATATGGTACAAAGCATTTCGTTAGTAGGGTGACATCATCCGTGTATACATTATACATACTGCTTGCGGCAACCCTTTTTGTGCTTAATGGCAATATGAAAAAGTCATGTCAAGCTTTCAATGATTTTTAGGTTTAACATCTACGGCTGCCCGTAGAAACTGATTACCAGGCCGATTTGAGCTTTCATGAACTAACAAAAGTTCAAACCTGATAACTTTGATACCATCCCCGGGAAGAAGGCGACGCCTGTAGCTCCCTATCTTCACACTTGCAGAGTGCTCTTCAACTCATTAACAGACTTGGTGTCTACAACCTCCTGTGCCCAGTACCTCAAACGAAGTTGGTATCAATAAAGATGAATCAATGTTATTTTCTATGGACTTGATGTATAATCTGTATATGACAAGATTGATAGATTCAAGTGTCACCCCATAGATTCCAAATAATAAGTAGTACAAATATGATAGATTATACAAACACCGGACTTAGTCAAAGCAGGTTTGTAATGGTCTTAAATCTAATAAAATGTTACAACAAGAACGGGATTCGTGTTAGCAAGAGCTATAACCATATGATATAATCAAATAACCAACTTTCCTTGTCTGATCCCTTTAACATTACAACCAAAGTAACATTACAACCAAAGCAAACAGGTCTCTTACTAGGTTTGTCAGACATGAATTTCATGCCCAGTATACTTCCAAAACCAGAACCGTGTAGTGCTAATTCCTTGCTAATTGCTGTTAACTAACAAATGATTGACTCGGATGTAACAAATTGTTCCAAATGTACAGTAAGATACATTCAAGATGGTTACAATGAGTCTTCAACAAGTGATAATCCATCCTTTGGCTATTGGAAGGCTTTGTCATATTTTGTAAATTAACTGCCAATGGAACAGGACAGCGAACATGAGCTACTTCTGCATACGCAACGCACTTCTATTCTTGTTCATTAAAATCTAGTCTATAAGAACTTAACTGCCAATGGAACAGGGTACAGTGAACATAAGCTACTTTTGCATACATAATTTTGGCAATGCATTTCTATTCTTGTTAATTCAAATCTAGTCTAAGAAATTAACTGCCAGTGGAACAGGATGCAGTGAACATAAGCTACTTCTGAACATCCAGTGCACTTCTATTTTTGTGTTACAAAAACCAATGTTAACTCAGGTGAAGTACAAAATATTTACAATCATATTCAAAGTATTAAAAAGGATAGTTACGGATGCAAAGTCAGTAAAAAAAGGTTTTTAACTTAAGTCCAAGTCGTTCATTAACATTAGTATTCTTAACAAAACTGGCTGATGCTAAGTAACAATAAAGGTCTGGTTCTCTCAAACAATGGATCGTCAGACATATGCATGAGGCAAAAATATCCTTTGCTGGCCTCTGACTTGATCCTTCTGCCTTCATATACATATGGGTTTACCAAAAAATACCATATATTTTGTATAATCTCTGTTCAAGCCAATCCTTCTTAGAGATGTCAAGAAGAAACATTAAGAGTGTAAGAGTCTTGGTCAATGGAGTCTCTCAAACACATGTTAGAACCTTTTAAACTCTTGCAAGCTTCCAAGAGATCCGCTATTTCCTGACTAGGTTGCAAAGTTGAAGGGTGAAGCTTTGCGAACATGGTGCTTAGAGTATTGTACCATTCTCCATTTCAGTCTACATAGTGTTCTTTGTCATCATAGCTGTCTTTGTTATGACTCAGCTTTCCAAAATACAATGTACATCTCCATATCAAGTCAAATATAAAGTCATCTTTATCATCATAGTTGTCTTTATCATCAATGTCTTCTTTGTCAACACTGTCTTCTTCGTTCCAGAGTACATCCTCATAGTTGTCTTCATCATGTCTCATAACTGTCCTCTTCTATCAAAGTACATCTCCATAGTTGTCTTTATCATCTCAAGTCTCAATTTCTTCTTCTTCCACAGTCATCTTAGTTGTCTTCCTCATCTTCGTCATCATAGTCATCATCATCATAAGAGTCTTCATCAGTGACTGGATATCCCCACATATCCTCCTCATCATAGCGAAAGAAATGGTCAAACATGTCCTCCTCATCTTCCTCATAGTCTTCATCCTCGTCTTCATCACTGTTGGCGTTGCCAAGGTAACCCAGGAACTTTGGGACCAGCCTTGCCACCTGTAACTCTTTCTTAAGTGCAGATTGCAACCACCTGACCATGGACTTGAGTTTCATGTCTGTGCTACCTGGCTTCAGCCAGCTGTCCATTTCTGGCTGGTAATGGAAGAGATCAATTTCAGAAAACCTCTCAACTGTTTGCCCATATCCATTGACGACGTCCTTTTTGCCTTTCTTGTGTAGGGTGAGGAGGTACAATGACCCTCCGTGGGGCATCAGGATCAGGTCATCTCCTGGGAAGTCTGTGTCCGTGGCATTTCCAGAGTGTTTCCACACATTGTCTTTAGGGTTGTACACCTGCACATAATTGGGTGAGCGGCCTCGCCTGTCCACACAGTAGATGGACCCCTGGAACGCGACAGTCTGTGGATGCCGAGGTGGTTTGACCATGTCTGCTGTCTTGCTCCACTTGTTCTCTGTGGTACTGAAGCAGTAGCAGCCTTTACTAGTTATGACGTAGATGCTGTCATCAAGAGCTACAGCACGAAGTACAGTGGACCAATCGGGGTCAGGGTGCAAGGTGGGTGGTACTGGCATCGGATAGGGAATGGATGGTATGGACGTCCACTCGTCACTACCAGGATCATACCTCTCTGCTGCTTGATTTGTCTTGTCACCACCGATGGCATAGATGTACCCCTTCAAATGAACCAGTCCGCAACTGACAAAAGAATTCAGAAAAAATAAATACAAAATCATACCAGTACATGAGTAAGACATCATGTACATCTTACCATCAATTACATGCAACTTACATGTAACCCTGTACTAGCAAATATTCTAGGATTGGTTTGCACCTGTGCAAAATAGTTTTTTTTCTGCAATTACTTCAAAATTTCCTCTGAAGAACTTGAACTGAAGAACTGAAGTGAATTTATAAAGGAACAAATAGACAAAAGAGTGTAAACTGAATTCTCAAGATATCCGCAAACAAATTTCATATCATACGGCCTCAAATTGCCTTTAAAAATACTTTAAAAAACATGGCCATCATTGGATAGACTGTCAAAATCAACAAGACTATTAGACAAAGATGCATCTTTTTCCTTTCCCAATTAGCAAGGGAAATGTGAATACCTCTTACTAGTAGTCTGAAGCCTTGATATTCGAAGCACCTACCTGACTCGAGGCGTAGTCAAGTCACATCTGGATTCCCAGTCATTCTTCCGATGATTGAATTGAAAGAAGGATTTCTCTTTAGCCCCCAAAATATGCCCTGCCAAGTACAGGTCATCAGTTGGGGTCACTGCCATTGTGTACGAACTAAGATTGTCAGGCATGTTCATTACATGCAACTTGCCTGACAAAGGGTCATAGCAAAGAGCATTTCTTTCTCTACCACTCCTGAATGAGAAAAAGTCGGCTCCTAGGATAATGGTCAGTTCAGTTTGTGTCTGTCCCAGACGCTTGGTTGTTTTGTCACTGTAAACCAACTTGCAGTCTGTTGACTGGCACCTATTCTTGAGCTCCAAAAGTTGGTTTGAGCTGATGAAGGTATGACGGAAGCATCTGCACAGAGCAGGAAGGCACTGCAAGCGCTCTTCTTGATTGGAATCAACCCATCTTAAAGCAGCTTGCACAATGTTGTCCTCCGAGCTAGTCATCAGGTCTTCCCTGTTGAGCAGTGACTGGAGATGGGACAGCGGCAACTGGAGAAAGGATGGTTGTAGAGCCACCTGGTTGAAACTGGAGAAGAACATGTGCCATGAGTTGAGTCCAGTTCCATTTTGACTAGAATGAGTGATTATCTATTGCAAATTGGTATCTGTACCAGGATAAATTCTGCATAAGTTTATGTCTCAACAAGGTCTCAAATACATGTACACCAAAATGCCTTTTTTTTAGAAGCAAAATTAAAAAAAAAAACACCTTAGCAGCTAATTTACTTAAAACAACTTTGTCTGTAATTGGGCATACCAACTGTAGAGAAATTTAAAACCAATGCTTGTCCTAAGTTTAAAAATTTGAAAGTGATATCATGACAATTGTATGTTTATGAAATTCATACATCCAGATAAGAACAAAGGCAATTCAATCTCTACATTAGGAGAAACTTACTTACAGACATTTGGACTTACATCCATAACTCTTCACTTTCCAAAACAATAATTGGGAATGATTAAAAAGCCTAGATTTATTCTTGATATTACCATATATTCCCGAAATATGAAAATAGAAGCAGTTCAAGAAATGTGCGACAAAGTTCTGTGAGCTGTTGTTAAACTTACCTCGATGCGATGAAATTCATACTTGTCTCTTGAAGGCTGAGGTCCCCCAGCATGTCAGCATATAGCAACACATCTGCACAGTTGGACACGTCCAGATGGTTCTTCATGTATTCTGCAGCTTGACGACCTACAAATTCAACCTGGAATAACACAAAAACACAGGGCTACATATGGTGTAGTAGCAAAAATAAAGAGGTGCCCAACACTTTTTTCACCCAGAAAAACAGCAATGATCAGGGGTGCCTAAGCATTTGCACGAACCCTATGAAATTCGTACGAATATTATGTGATACACACGAATCACTATGCGAAAACGCACGAATATTATGAAATTCGCACGAATCACTTTGCGAAATCGTACGAATTTTATGAAATTCGCACGAATCACTATGTGACACACACGAGCCTTATGTGATTTGCACGATCCTTATGCAAAAACGGCGGCCGGGAGGAGGCATGATTTTGAGCGTTTTTACCCGAGATATTTATATTTCAAGGCATGGAATGGACATTTACCGTCGCAAAGATGTATTTGATAGCCTGTGAGCTACTGTTTAGCTTCATTTTGGCGTGTTACATCGTATTTTCAGTCGCCGAAGCGGCGAAGCCGCCATCTTGAAAATCCCGCTCCGTTTGTCACGTGACCCCGCCAGTGGTTGCGCAATTTCGCATAAGGATCGTGCAAATCACATAAGGCTCGTGTGTGTCACATAGTGATTCGTGCGAATTTCATAAAATTCGTACGATTTCGCAAAGTGATTCGTGCGAATTTCATAATATTCGTGCGTTTTCGCATAGTGATTCGTGTGTATCACATAATATTCGTACGAATTTCATAGGGTTCGTGCAAATGCTTAGGCACCCCTGATGATGAAGGCAAATTTCTGCATTCCTTTTTCTGACCAACGCAACTTTGTGACTACGGTGTTTGTTCCACAAATTAACAGGATATTATGGTACAGTAAGGATGAAAAACAAGCTTTCAAATGGTAATTACAGAAAAGATATCTTACATATGCAACATGATCAGACTTAAAATTTCCTTAGTTTAAAAGAATAAATTATATACAACACAGGTAGTAAAGTTGGCCCTATACATAATAGTAGTAGCCACATGCATACTGGTAGCCTTACCTGGAGCAGTCCAGCTGCAGACATCACATCCTGGACCTGGTCTGGTTCCATCTTAAGGCGTCCAGTGTAGGCGTAGTCCAGAATGGTTGCCATGGCTTCCTTGCTCACTTCCTTGATAGTGATCTTATCCTGCTTTGCCTCCACATAGCCGCTGGTGAACATGCCACGGAAGTAGGGACTACACGATGCCAGGACGTTGCGGTGGCAGGGGAAACTGAGGAATTATAATTTTATTGTACCGTTTAGTTTTGTGAGCATGTCAGATTTTGGGCTGTTCAAGTAGGGTTCCCAAGAAAAGGTGGCCTAGACTTGCTGAGGTGCATTACTAGATGTATAGTGTTGTTCCTTTCTTTTCCTGACTTGCAGTACTCAGGAACAGTGAATGTACAGAACTTGGGGTTGCTTATTGTTCAATGTGCCCCATCCAAAATCCCCCACACACAACAATGTTACTGGTAAGCTGTTGTCTTTTGTCTAGCTTTAACAGACGGCAGGGATAGCCACTTACCCTATTTTCCCCAGGAGGTTGAATCCCTTAGTATTAGAAACATATAACGTAGCACTTGTGTTACATTACAGCAAAACACGCACCGTTACACAGCTTCTAGGTAAAAGCCGCCAGAAATGTGAGCTGACGGCGGGACATAAGATAAACAAAAAACTCATACAGTACTACTACTACTAGTTACCAAATCTGCCCCCCTCCCCCTTCGGCACACTACTAGTATTTTACCTTCTCCCTTCCACCTCCAAAACCACGTCAGTCAGCTCTGCTCGCTCCCGCTGTTCGTTAAGCCCTCGGAGAACTTCGCCCGTGTACTCTTTGTTTCTAACGTCCATATTCAACGGTATATTTGGGTGCCAAACCGGAAGAAATTACCACGATCGCGATCACTCCTCGAAAATTTGGCGGGCAATCTGAACTACGTTCTATCACCTTTGACCTTTGGCTGACCTGAATACCTGATTACTCATAACGTGTAATGTCAGTTTTTTGTAAAAGATAGAAACTTTGTTGCTGAGTAGAAGACTACATCATAAGATTAACCACATTTACTTCAAATATCATACCATCATTACTTACTTATAACTATAACATTAACGTTATAATGTGTTAATGTAACGTTAACATTATTTAACATAGACGTGGGCCCAGCTTCGCCACTTTTTTCTTCTACATCATATTCTACAAAGTCAAATTTTAGAGACAAACATTTACAGATTTCTTTGTTCAAATTCTAAAATACATGTTACCATGATCGAATATCGAGGTCAAATGTCAGCCATATAGGTAACACCATATATATTAGGTGTGCCCCAAATTTGCTACTTTTACAATAAGACAGGAGACATTAAAGGAAAGGAAATACACTTTTTCATTTAAGATTATTTAATTGTCATTTTTTGGGGTACTTTTTTCTACTCTACTGTTTTATTATACTGTGATACTAATAAAATCTATGCTGAGTTGCCTATTGAACAGGATAACGTTACATATAACAAGTTAACGTTACATATTACAATTGAACTAACGACTAAGAAAAAAATTGTTGTGTTTCTTGTTTCAGTCTTGAAAAAGATTAGGGTTGATAGGTAAGGATTATCTTTTTTAGAAATTCTTTTCAAGACTTTGGCCCAGACTCTAGTGATACAGTTTAACAAAGCAAAACTGAAATGCATGATGACTATTCTATTGTCAACGTCAAACTTTAATTTACATTTATCCTTCATTAGATAGGTCAAGCAGTTCTTCTACTTGAATAACAAGCAGGCTGAAAAAAATGATTGTGACTATACTGCCCATCAAAAAAAAAGAGCCTAGTGTCGGCAGGTTTTTCTAGAAAAGGTTGGGAAACAAGAAACACATTTTTTTTCGAAATTCGAAAGGCCAAAGCAACATTCACTCATTTTACAGATGATTCAATGTCATTCTATCTTTTTAGTATAAAAATTCAAAACTAACTCAAGTTAGTATGCAACTGCAAAATACTCATGTTTAAAAATGTTAGAGTAATAAGAAAAAACCTATTAAATATTTTCTCGCCTTTGATATTGGGCTTGTTAACAAAACTGCATAATGCTATTAGAGTTAGTACTCGCAATGCATGCTAAATAGTTATTAGTTAAATAGTCAACATAATGTGTATACGTCTTGTAATATACATGTATGACACAAGTTTTAATGCGTCATACATTAAGTTCAATACTAAATGTGTTGTTAGTAACCTCTTTTATCATCTTGGAGTTTCCCCCTAAGACTAGCCCAATGGAGCTTTGGGAATATGGTGCTTAGTGCCATTCTCCATCTCAGTCCGTTCTTCGTCTTAACTCATCACTGCCGTCTCCTTTCAAGAACAAATCTTCATGGTCATCTTTCTCATCCTCATCGTCTTTCTCCTCATAATCATTGTTGTCTTCTTCATTTGCCTTCTTCTTCATAATTGTCTTTATCATCATTGTTGTCTTCATCATCGTTATATGTATCTTCATCATTATCTTCATCATCACAGTTTTCTTCATCATCATTATCACCAATCTGGTAGTTGTCTTCATTATGAGTCATCACTATCGTCTTCTTCCCAGCGTTCTTCCCCATAGTCATTTCCATAATCATCATAGTTGTCCTCCTCCACATATGCATCTTCATCAATATAGTTGTCATCATCATCATCGTCATCTTCCTCATCAGAGTCATCTTCCTCATCAGAGTCCTCTTCATCATCAGAGCTGTCTTCATCATCAGAGTCGTATTCGTCAGGACTGTCTTCATCACTGTCATCTTCATCTTCACTCTCATCATAGCCTTGGAAACGCTTGTAAAGCTCATCTGTATCTTCGACATGACCGAGGCACTTTGGAACCAATTTTGCCACAAGGCAATCTTTCCTATGTGCAGACTGTAACCACTGGATCATGGGTTTGAGTGCCATGTTTGTGCTCTGAAGCTTCAGCCAAGTGTCCGTCTTTGGCTGGTACTGGAAGAGATCAATTTCAGAATTTTCTGCTGGTGCATAAATGTAGTTGATCAAGCTGAGTATACTTTTTCTGTTTAGGCTCAGGAGGCACAAAGACTCCTCAAGGGACATCAGGACCAGAAATTCTCCTGAAAAAGCTGTGCCATTCCCAGAGTATTTCCACACGTTTTCTTTAGGATCGTAGAACTGTACATAACGAGGCGAAATACTCTTCTCCACACAGTAGATGGACCCCTGAAATGAGATCGCATGTGGAAGGTCAGGTGGTTTGACCATGTCCGCTGTCTTGCTCCATGTGTTCTCTGTGGTGCTGAACTTGTAGCAGCCTTTACTTGTTATGACATAGATGTTGTCTTCAAGTGCCACAGCAGCGGAACACCCAGGGCGGGCTGGAGCTGGCATTGGATAGGGGATGGGTGGTATGGGCGTCCACTCATCACTGCTGGGATCGTACCTCTCTGCTGTTTGATTTGTCTTGTCACCCCCAATGGCATAGATGTGCCCCTTCAGATAAACCAGTCCACAACTGGGGAAAGGGTGAAAAGAAATGCATGTATATCCAATATCAACTCTGGTGTGTTATGCTGAATGAAAAATTATTCCAGCATACAAGATTCCTATCACCACATATGTACGTTTGAATGTAACCCTTTGGATCCTGGGATTGATGTGATTGAACTACAGTCAAACCTGTATTAGCGGCAACCTTTGCATACCAGCCACCTGGCCATAGTGGCCACTTTTTGTCGGTCCCTTGGATTCGTAATTAATAAGAAATAGGCTTAGCAGTGACCTGCCCAATGCGGCCACGGCCTCACGATTTCTGGTCCCGATACAGAAACACTGCTGATTAAGGCCATGGCGGACGGCTGATCTACAGTCCGGCACGGATTTGGCCGTACAGCAGCCGTATCGGCACCTTCTACCGGATTTAAAACCTCTTTCTTTTCAAAACAAAACTGCTTTACTGCCAACAAACCACATTAGCATAATGGTGGAATCTGACGTGTGAACGCGAGCAGGAACACACGGACGGCGAAGTATCAAAGGATCTAAGCTGAAGGATCAAAGAAATATGATGATACCAGTCTCTTCAGACAATATCAACTGTACATGTAGAACATTTAAAACTTTTCTTTAGCTTTTGTTATCTTAATTCATATAGTGTAACAATCATTGCAGTACATGTATATATAGTACTGTATTATGTGAATAACAATCAATTGGTACTAAAACCATGTGTAACTTATTGCTTGTGGTCAATTAATGAGCATTTTCTCTATAGTGGCCACCTCTCCATAGTGGCCAATTTTGACCAGTCCCATGAGTGGCCGCTATAGACAGGTTTGACTCTACCTTCCACATGCACAATGACTGTGCATTGAACATGTTACCCTTTGTCTGTTTTAACCCTTACCCTTCTGATATGACACATGTAGGTGAAAAATAATCCAAACCCATAAAAATATTGGTACAATATATGCTATTGAATGGGCTGCATGTATTTTAAGACTTCCCCTGTGCAAGAATTCCAGTGAATTGACAAAAAATCCTGGAGCAAATGTGGAAAAATAAGAATAATATTACAAATTTATTTCAGTCTTCTCAAGCCAAGTTCATATGGCCTTAAATTAAAATGAAAGTGGTCAATACAGAAAAAGGATGGATGCTAGAAAGTGTCAAAGAGAAGGAACTGAATAAGATCAAGAGAAAAAATATTATGTATATATATTTTTCAATAGAGAGGAAAGTCTTATGTCTACAAAGGCCAAAGTCTTATGTCTACAAAGGTCAGCCTCCACACTCACAGCCTGCAAAGAATACAGCATATATCTATCCTAGGGCTGGGTATCGGTACAGCGTACCGGTACAAAACCGGTTTTTCTTATTGGACCGGTCCAGAAAAACCGGACCTGAAAAAATTAGGTGGACCGGATGTTGGACCGATTAGAAAATTAACAGATTATTTTATCAGGCATTCATACGTTTTGGCGCTTGCAGGTGGAAGAAAATAACAAGAGTGAAGTAGAGTAGAGTTTATAGTAATTTCTACCAAGTATTACAGCCAATCGTACAGGTTAGTTAGCGTTGTAGGATTTTAAAACGCCAGTGTAAGTCTAATACTCCACCAAACAGATTTCTTTGTAGTGAAATGTACCATTGGTATGAGTCATACTGCATCAGGTCCAGGTTCAGGTCCGGACCTGGACCTGATCCTTTAGACCTGAACCGGACCTTGACCTGAATTTTCTGTACCGGTACCCAGCCCTAATCTATGCAATTCATTTACAAACTAATATAAAGCAATATTGTATTACTAGAAGTGTCTACCTGTCTCGAGGTGTAGTCAAGTCACATCTGGATTCCCAGGTATTCTCCTGATGATTGAATTGAAGAAACTTTTTCATTCCTTTTTTCCTGGACCCCCTGTCAATATACCCTGCCATGTACAGGTCATCAGTTGGAGTCACTGCCACTGAGTATGACTGAAGGTGGTCAGGCATACGCATTTCATACAACTTGCCTTTCAATGGGTCACAGCAAACAGCATTTCTTTTCTTAGAAGATATGAAAGCGAAATCTCCTAGGATGATGGGCATTTCAGTCCGGGTCTGCCACACACGCTGGGTTGTGATGTCACTGTACACCAACTTGCAGCCTGTTGGCAGGCACTTACTCTCAAGTTCCACAAGTTGGTCGGAGCTGATGAAACAATGGCGGAATGATTTGCAAAGAGCAGGAAGGTGCTGCATGCGCTCCTCTTGGTTGAAATCAACCCATCTTAGAGCGGCTTGCACAACGACATCTTCAGAGTCGACCATCAAATCATCCATGTTGAGCAGTGACTGGAGCAGGGGAAGTGGCAATTGGAGAAAGGATGGTTGTAGCGCCACCTGGTTGAACCTGGAGAAATTGCATGAGCCATGAGTTGATTCTAGTACATTTTTCTTCACCAAATAAGGACAACTGCTAATCAAAATTTGATACTTGTGTTGGTGTGCTTTCTGTGCAAGATTATTGGTCTCTACAATACAGGATCTACAATGCACTTTTACTTTACTTATTGAATACCATAGAAGTATTTGCAAACTATTCAAAAACACACTTATCCCCTGTATTATGTAGAATAATGTTTATAATTACTAGCTCCAACTCATTAAGGTAATAGTGTTTTGTGACATTTACTTGTACTAGTTGATTTGTTTGCATGTCAAATGTAAAGACAAGTAAAACTACTTTCTCTCAACTGGAAAGTGATATAATGACAATTGTAGCTGTTAATTAAAATGACTGCTTCTTGCCAAAATTGATACTTGGGAAATCATGTTGAAACAACTGGCTAGATCTGTATTCCTTGTGACTAACAAGAAGTACAGTGAGCTGCTGTTAAACTTACCTGTTTGTGATGTACCTCACACTGGCCTCCTTCAGGGTAAGGTCCCCCAGCATGTCAGCATACATCAACACATCTGCACAGTTGGACACGTCCAGATGGTTCTTCATGTACTTTGCTACCTTACGGCTTACAAATTCAATCTGGAATGGTGGAAAAACCGAAGGACTCAAAAAGTGAGGATTACCAGACAAGAACAAGGAATTGAGATATTTCGGATGCCCAAAAAAAGAGCTTGCTATTGACCACTTTGCACTCTAGATCTCATATGGATGCCATCCCCGTGCACTATAGCTGAGCACTTTAAAAATGTAAACCGTAAATCATACAAAGTAGCTGGAAAATGAGTGAATATAAGCTGTAATAAGCATAAATTTGTATGAGAAAAAATAGCAACAAAATAAATGAACTAATGAGTGATGTCAAAAGAGAAGGTGCAAAATGAATGAAGAATGTATTGCTTGGATTTGGTATACAATGACCTGTGTGTTCACTTATTTGTTCAAAAAAGGCCTTGGTTCAACCTCCCTTCACAGATTTCATCATGATGTTTTTGGCCACCTTTTTTCCCCACATGCTTGCATCAGCTTTTGCATCAGCTGACAGTTTGCCATCCATATGACACATATCCTTTTATTGTTATTAACCTACATAATCAGCCTTGGTGTTTGTTACATAAATGTGCATAGTTACTCAAAAAGGGTCAGAGGGTAACCATAATCAAAACAGGATAGCCAATAGTAAATGATATGCACGACATACAACACAAAATATTGCATGTTAAAAATATGATCAACCAAACATTTTTCATAAGTTTATATATGTCATGATTTGTAGTATATACAAAGATGGCATGTCCTTACAAATATCAGGAAGACATATATAGCTTTACCTGTAGCAGTTTGGCTGCAGACATCACAGCCTGGACCTGGTCTGGCTCTGCGTGAAAGAAGCCGGTGTAGGCGTAGTTCAGAATGGTTGCCATGGCTACCTCACTCACATCCTGGATGCTGACCCTCTCCTGTTTGGCCTCTGCGTAGCCACTGGTGAACATGCCACGGAAGTAGGGACTGCACGCTGCCAGGACAGCACGATGGCAGGGGAAACTGAGGAGGGATATACCGTTTCACTCTCAGACTGCTATTTAATGCATGGTTGAACACCCAATATTCAGTATCACTTCATATACCAAGGTACCAAGGTACCAAGGTCCAGAGCCTCAGCGACTACGAGCCTCCTCCACCAGGACTGGTGATCAACTCTAACCCGGTTGAAGCCGTTGACAAGTTCTGCTACCTTGGAGGCACCATAACATCAGACTGCAAGAGCGACACAGACATCCAGCTCCGCATCGGCCGGGCCGCCGCGGCAATGGCCAGTCTGGACAGGGTTTGGACCAGCAGCAAGATCTCTGCGCAGACAAAGATAAGGCTCTACAACAGCCTCGTGCTGTCCATCCTTCTCTACGGGGCAGAGACTTGGACTCTCCCTGCTGCCCAGGAGCGTCGACTCGACGCCTTTGATACTAAGTGCCAAAGAAGAATCCTGGGGATCAGGTGGCATGACTATGTATCCAATGCCACCCTGCGCGAGACCACCAGTCAACCCCAACTGTCCAGTAAGGTGCGCCAGGCCCGTCTACGACTGTTTGGTCACATCGCCAGGACGGAGCCACCTCTGGAAACAGCTGCCCTTCTGAGGGAGCCGACCCCACCCAACTGGTCCCGCCCCAGGGGCCGTCCCAGGCATACCTGGCAAGAACAACTGAAGGACGACCTGAGGGCTGCCGGCCTCGACCTTACCACCGCCTGGGTGCTGGCCCTCAACAGACCTATGTGGAGATCTGTGTGTGCAGGCGCTACGCTCCATACCGGAGCATGCGGACCTGAGTGAGAGTGAGAGACTTCATATACCAGTACATATAAAGGCCGCTCACAGCAGTTGTGAAACGACATTTACGAACGATCAATGAGTTTGTAAATCAACAGGAGACATCAAACCTAGCACAATATAGTTTAGAGTGGGAAAACATTATTTGGAAAACAAACAACTTTTTATCATTATTACACTCAGATACATACAAAATTTTCAAAAATAACCCCATCGTGTGTAAACATGAGCGAACATGTGTGATCATGTCGACCGATGATGATGACAAAATTTTGTAGACTTTGTAATACTTGTAGACTTTGTAATACTTGCTTTGTTTGCTTCTCAACAAATCTTCTTTGCAAGCCTGGAGCAATTTAGATTTTATTTTTTTTTTAGAAATTTCATTAAAAAAATTTTATTCCATTCAAATGTTTAAAAGGGAATCATTAATTTCTAGATCATTGGTTTCTGATAATTGATTAATCAAACCAAATTGGTGCAGCATACATCTTAATATTCTTTTTTTGTGCTTTTTGTATCAGTAATTTCATATGATACAATCATATAATGTTCACTTACTCAACTGAAAAAAGGTTAATCTAATTTTTTTAAAAATCTATATCAACCTTTCATACAGCATTAGAAGCCAATTGTTAAGCAGAATGCAGTCAGTGCAAGCTGAAGAAAGAATTAACTTCACATTTGAACTTCTGTCTATCTCCAAATTAAGTCTAATGGTAATGATTTTATCTGGAAGTTTGTTCCACAGTCCTACTGTTGTTGGAAGGAAAGTTCCATTATGTCTGACATAGTGTGTTTTATGGTAATCATATTTGTAACAGCAATGTCTAACTTATCAAAGGTACTATAACGTAATTATGCTAATGATCATCCAGGCTCAGGTCCGAACCTGGAAAATGATCCTCAGGACCTGAACGGAACCTATACCTGAAATTTCTGTATTGGTACCTTGACCCCTATAGCGCCGTACCAACAATAGTTTTTTCTTTCTTTCTGTCCTTTCAAGCTTCACATTTTATTCTTTGACTTAAGATTTATTTTGCCATTAGTTACCTGTTTTCTGATACCTTTTTTTTTTAATCTTCGGCATGTATGTGTTCATTTTACAGCTGCTTTGCACAATTCGCTAGGTGGTTGAAAACTTTTTTTTTTTTTTCGAAACGGCCAAAATTAATGCGAGCGGGGATGTTATCCATATAATCAAATCAACATGGCCTTATGCAACACAACCTCCTAAGCAACAAGTGGCTTTAACGCATTTTCTAGGCAAACAAATACCGACTGAAAGATGAAATCTGCCCGTCTTAAACCTTAATGACATTTAGGCGCGAGTAACCAGACAAAACTTAAATTGAACGCCCCCCTCCCCACCTACATCTTACCTTCTCCCTTCCACCTCAAGAACCACGTCAGTCAGCTCTCCCCGCCTCCGAAGTTCGTCAAGCCCTCGGAGAACTTCATCCGTGTGGTCGTTGTTTGATACGTTCATATTCAACAATGTGCAAGTACCAAAACCGAAGAACTTACTCCTTGTACCTCTCCAGAAATTTGGCGGGCAAACTATGTTCAATTTCAACTATGACCTTTGACCCAACTAACCTTATATACCTGATGATCCACATAGTGTAATGTTTGTGAGCCAGGGCTACCAAACCATGGGGGATAATACACAACTACGAGAAGATTTAATTCTAAGAAAGTAAGACTCAACTAATACAAGATTATGAATGTTTGTTGTCAAAGACAAAAAAGTTCAAGACTTTGTTCATGTGACTGAAAAGAAAATAATCATTATAAAAATACAATGTAGTCACTTTTATATAAAACATCATATTTGCGATTCCTTGCCTATGGAACAAAGGTACATAAATTTGAATTTCTTAGTATTGATGAGGTGCAGGTATCCTTGATTATCCAACATTGTCATAAAACATTTCAATGACGATCAAGCAAAATGGAGATTTAGTTATCAAAATTCTTCACCACAGTGAAAGGTATAGTGGAGACAGGGTGTGCCTGTGCAAGATGATAGTACAATAAACTTAAAGTGAGGAAAAGGCTGTATGGCACAAACATAATGATATTCAAGTATCAAGTACTACTATATATATTTACTTGATAACATGTTGCTTGTAAATATCATTGAAGAATGGTTAACGTTAACTCAGTAAATTCCATTAAAAGCTTCATGCATAGCCCCAAATCTACGGTACTTGTGTACAGCTAAATGATGACACTACTCACACTAGTAAAACCTTTCTGTTGTGACACGAGTGTTTAAGAGTTTATATCATTAATACTAAACTGTATCTTTACTTCATATATGATTATTACTCTAATCTATTTAAAAAAACACATCAATACCAGAGTTTTTGTCAAAACACTAGTCTTCCCCTCCTCCCTGCCCACCCCCACACAGGGTCACCTCATGGCAACCTGGTCTTCAATATATCACATTTAGTCAGATTTACACATTCGGACTATGAAGCTTTGGAAACGTGTCACCATTACCCCTCCCATTCTGCATCTGAGTCCCAATAGTCGTTTTTGTCATCATAGTTGTCTTTATCATGAAAGTCCTCTTTGTCTTCACTTATCTCTGTCATCTCCTTCCTTTTTTCACCACTTATCTGTCATCTTCTTCACGAAGTACATCCTCAGTCATCTTTGTCATTTTAGTTGTCTTTCTCTTCATTATCATAGTCATCTTCTTCATCATAGCTGTCTTCACCATGACTTATCAGAGTCATCTTCACACTCAGAATCAGCTTTGTCCTCAGTCATCTTCAATGTCACTTTCATCTTCATCCTGTCTGTCATAAAGTTCATCATAACTGTCATCATCACTGTCACCTATTTCCCACAGAGACCTCCCATCTCCATAGGCTACGAGATGCCTAAAATAAATCTCATCACTGTCTTCAGAATCTTCCTGCTCATCTTCATCCTTGTCTTCAACATAGCCCAGGTACTTTGGAACCATTGTTGCCACCAGGCACGTTTGCCTGTGTGCGGACTGGAACCACATGGGCTTGATTTTCATATCTGTATCTGTATCTATATAGCCGGTATAACCGCCATTCGGCGTAACACACCAGCTTCGCAGGCACGCGGTGCGGCAGCAGCTGGTTATATTACACTGAACGATCCGTCACACCTAACTTTTGCACATCTATCTGCAAGCGTTCTTTAAAACTATCCAGAGAAGATGCCCCTACTGTACTTGGTGATAACAAATTCCAATCTACGATAGTTCTGGGAAAATACGAATTTTTGAACACATCAATCCTAGCTTGGAAACTCTGGTACTTGAAGTCATGGCTGTTTCTTGTTCTTTTTTGAGCTGGTATTAGATACTTATCAGTCGGTACGTCCACCAGCTTTTTGGTCATTTTGTACATCATGCAAAGTCTTGACGCTTTCCTTCTGTCTTCAAGTGATGTCCACTGTAGATCTGTTTTCATTTTGGTAACACTAGCATCCCTGTTGTAGTTGTTTGTACAGAATCGGGCAGCTTGGTTCTGAGCCCTTTCAAGTTTATCTTTGTCTTTCTTTGTATACGGATCCCATACTGTTGCAGCATATTCAAGGTTAGGTCTTACCAGTGACGTGTATGCAAGTGATTTTACCCTGGCTGGGCATGCCCACAAGTTACGTTTGATCACCCCCAATGTCTGTTTAGCCTTGGTTGTTATTTTGTTAACATGGACACCCCACTTCAGCCCAGTTGTTAACGTAACACCTAGGTATGGGTGGCTTTTTGTGGTTGCTAATGTCTGACCACAAAACTGATAAGGGGACACATTTGGTGTGCGTTTGTTCGTTATGTGCATGATACAGCACTTATCAGGATTGAACTGCATAAGCCATTTCCTTTGCCATTCTTCCAGGGTGTTCAGATCTTTCTGAAGAAGTTGTGAGTCATTCTTTGCAGATACCTCTATATATAGCAGACAATCATCGGCGAATAACCTCACACTTGAATCGAGCTGGTCTGGCAAGTCGTTTATGTACAAGAGGAAGAGCAATGGTCCCAGAATAGTCCCTTGCGGAACTCCCGATGCTACTTTAACTGGAGCTGAGGCCTTCCCTTCTACCACTACCGTTTGCTCTCCATTCGTCAGGAAAGCCTTTAACCAGTTTAATGTAGAGCCTTGAATTCCATAGTACTCCAGTTTTGTTATGAGTCTGCTATGTGGTACTTTGTCGAAGGCTTTAGTGAAATCAAGTATTGCTAGATCCACCTGTCTTTTATTGTTCAGTGCCCCAGCTATGTCGTGAACTGTTAAAATAAGCTGTGTTTCTGTTGATCGCTTTGCTCTGAAACCGTGCTGGTAGTCCGTTAGTATATTGTGGCCTTCCAAGTGTTTCATGATATGTCTATGAATAATGTCATATCTGTACTCTCTTGCTTTAGCCAAGTGTCTGTCTTTGGTTGGTACTGAAAGAGACCAATTTCAGAATACCTTTTAACAGTTTGATCATAATCATTGCAAATGGGACGTCTGCCATTTGTGTTTAGGGTGAGGAGGTACAAAGACCCATCATGGGGCATCAGCATCAGATGATCTCCTGGGAAAGCTGTACCTGTGCCATTCCTGCAATGGTTCCATACATTGTCTTTGGGATTGTACGCCTGTATGTATTTGGGCAACTGGCCTCTCCTGTCCACACAGTAGATGGACCCCTGGAACGTGACAGCTTGTGGATGCTGAGGAGGTGCGAGCATGTCTGCTGTCTTGCTCCACTTGTTCTCTGTGGTATTGAACTTGTAGCAGCCTTTACTAGTTATGACGTAGATGCTGTCATCAAGGGCTACCGCACAAAGTACAGTGGAACCCCAGGGCTCGAGGTGGTATCGGGGTGGTTCTGGCATTGGATAGGGGATGGATAATATGGACGTCCACTCGTCACTGCTGGGGTCATACCTCTCTTCTGTTTGATTTGTCTTGTCACCCCCGATGGCATAGATGTGTCCTTTCAGATGAAGCAGTCCACAACTGTGGAAAAGGATGTAGACCCATACATGTCATGAATCAAGGCTAAATTAAAACAAGGACTATGTCCTTGATCAATCAAATGTGTTCCACTACCATATTGTGTTTAACTGAGTGCCTACCTGACCCGAGGAGTGTTCAAGTCACATCTGGATTCCCAGGTATTCTTCTGATGATTGAATTTAAGAAATGCTTTGTCGTTGAACCCCGTTTGAACAAGCCCTGCCAAGCACAGGTCATCAATAGGGGTCACTGCCATTGAGTAGGAACGAAGAGTGTCAGGCAAATGCATTTCATACAACTTGCCTTTCAAAGGGTCACAGCTAACAGCATTTCTTTTATTACTAGGGGCAAAAAAGAAATCTCCTATGATAATGAGAATTTCAGTCCGGGTCTGCCCCACACGCTGGGTTGTGCTGTCACTGTACACCAGCTTGCAGTCTGCTGGCAGACACTTACTCTCAAGCTCCAGGCATTGCTCGGAGGTGATGAAAGAATGGCGGAATGATTTGCAAATTGCAGGAAGGTGCTGCAAGCGTTCAGCTGGGTTAAAATCAACCCATCTTAGAGCAGCTTGCACAACGTCATCTTCAGAGTCGACCATTAGATCATCCATGTTTAGAAACGACTGGAACTGTGGAAGAGGCAACTGGAGAAAGGCTGGTTGTATCGCCACCTGGTTGAATCTGTAGAAATAACATAGCCCAAGAGTTTTTTCATCGATTTTTACAAGAGCTAGTGATAATTAAAATTTGTTACTTGTGTCAGTGTGATTTCAAATGCTATTGAAGATTACAATACTTAATTTGCTGTCTATATAAACCAAAATTGTATACGTTTTTCTAATTGCATACCCAAGATGCATCTGCAACATTAAAAAAAGTCTTTTGAGCCATCCATACAGTACCCGCTCATGATGATTTACCAGGAGTAAACTGGTCTGCTTTGGGCAAACCAAATGTAGAGACACATGTAAAACAACCAAGGCTTTACCTCAACCTAAAAATTTGAAAGTGATATCATCAAAATTGCTGATATAATAACATGTAGTCATAATGGCAAAATCATGCCAAAAATATGTTTGCAAAATCATTCCATATGGCTCTATAGATATGTATTTCTGAGTTAAAGTATATGTGACCACCAGCAAGTACTGTGAGCTTTACTGTAAAGTTTACCTGTATGTGATGTACCTCACAGTGGCCTCCTTTACATTGAGATCTTCGAGCATATCTGCATACACGAACACATCTGCACAGTTGGACACGTCCAGATGGTCCTCTATGTATTCTGCTTCTTAACGTGGGTATACACATTCAACCTGGAATAACACAAAAGCCCCAGGGATGAATAAGAACGGATGTCTCACTTCTTTTAACAGGGATTTATGTGTTCAAAATATCGCATTTTCCCCCTATTGTAGAGTGAAATTTGCTTTTATCACCAAACACAGACCCAAACTAGAATATGCTTTCACAGTCTGGGACCCGTGTAGACGTCAATATGCGCAGTCCAACATATTAGAAGATAAGATTGAAACAGTACAGAATAGGGCGGCTAGGTATGTGGCCAATGACTACAGAAACACTACCAGTGTATCCCAACTCAAGACCAACTTAGCAATTGGCCCACTCTCAGTGAAAGAAGAAAACAGGCACGTCTAACCCTCCTCTATAAGGCCATCAATGGACTAATAGCCATTCCTATCCACGACTACATTGTAATGAACAAAATCCCCACTAGAGGCCATCACCACAGATTCATCACACTCTTATGCAAAACAGACACCTACAGATCTAGTTATTTCCCCAGAACAATACCACGATGGAACAGCCTACCACCACAGCTTGTCACATCACCATCATTGAACACCTTCAAGAAAGGGCTGGCCCAGCACATGGGCTGAACAATTGATTCTTCATTTCTGTTGCTTCAAATCCTCTTCCTTGACTTTGGAATTTACTTTGGCATTCCATGACATTGGTTTGCATTTTCCATTTTTTTTTGCAATCTACGGCATATATCTGAACATTTTGCAACTAGCTTCTTCTTACAGTATGGTTGAAAACTTTTTTTCTCTTTGGAAATGACGAAAAATTTCTGTGAGTGCTAATGTCTTTTATATAATCATATCAATGTGGTCTTTAAAAAATTCCAAAGTAAAAGTGCCTGTACTGCAATCAAAGAGTAAGCTGTCTAAACGTGCTGCGTAAGTGTATATTGTATAAGACTTAGATCCTGTCAGATAATATTATGCATATATGTAGAAATGGACATATTGCATATATATCAAAAAGCATTACGTACACAGCCATGGAACTGTTATCCTCTTTAATTCTTTCAATGACATAATAAAATATAAGGTTAGTAAAAACTTCAACTTTTAGTAACTACAAAAAAAGTTCATATTATCTTAATTTAAGGTAAAGCTTGACTGTAATATCATGTAAAAGTTTAACTGTAATGATGTTGTTATGTCCCTATGTACAAACAAGTCTTAAACAAGTGTTTCCATTCAAAGATGAAGCATTCACTGAAAATCAGTTTTAACACACAGCTATCGATTAAGAAAAAACAAAAGCACTGCTTGGTTATTAATCTACAACTCAATGGGCTTCTCTTGCCACATATAACATTTCACCAACCCTAAAGCACCTTGGCCTAATAAACAACTTCTCTTTGCTGACAAGCACTACTATATCGTTTACAACAAAAGTCTGGTGCATACTACTATTACTAGTCACCCAACAAGTACAAAGAAACAAAAGAAAACAATATAATTCCTGCTTACAACAACAAATACACTGCTGCTGCCCTGATCCCCAGTATCTTACAGTGTATCTTTGGTGGCTTTATGACTGGCAAAATTGTCTTTCTACCGTTTCAGATATCACCATCACCATTTCCACACTGTCTTCATCTTCGTCACAATTATTCTTTCGGTTCCAGAGAACATGGCTTTTAATGCCCTGTCACAGTCATGAAATTTTGCTCCTTACAAATCTGAGAGAATGCTTTTCAGTTATCACTGTCTTCTCCGTCGGGAGAACCTAACCGTCTACCATCATTTGAAGTAACATCAACCAGGCTTGTGGGAATCATCTTAACCATCAGCCAATCTTCAATGATATGGGCTTCAAACCACCGTTTCAGGGAGGTCACTACTATGTCTGGGCTTTCTGGTTTCAGCCAAGTGTCTGTCTCTGGCTGGTACTGGTAGATGTCATGCCTCTTTAAGTGCTGCTCATAAGGGTGCTCTGGGTTGTTCACAGTTAGGAGGTATAAAGACCCCCCATGCGGCATAAGGGCCAGACCAGTACAGGAAAAAGTCTTGGCCTTGTCAGAATGTGCCCACATACCATCCTCAGGGTTATACATCTGCACGTATTCTGGGTATTCCGTGTCCACACAGTAGATGCGACCCTGATACGTGACAGCTTGTGGATTCCCAGGGGCTTCGAGCATGTCTGCTGTCTTCTTCCACTTGTTGTCTGCGGTACTGAAGCAGTAGCAGCCTTCCCTACCCATGACATAGATGCTGTCATCAAGTGCCACAGCACAATATACAGAGGAGAACATACGGGAGTGTGCTCTGGGCATTGGATAGGGGATGGTTGGTATGCAGATCCACTGGTCACGACTAGGGTCGTACCTCTCTGCTGTTCGATTTGTTCGACCATCCCCAATAGCATAGATGTACCCATCTAGACACACCAGATTACACCTGGAAAAATACATGTCATGAAGGAGAATTTCTAAGAAAACATGCTCAGTCTTTTGAGTGAAAACTACCCTGATTGCATTTTGATGTACATGTACAAGGGCAACTTGCACTTTGTCTTCTACATAATTCAGGACTGGAAATACTTAGTCTTTTGAGTGTAAACTACCCTAAATTGCATTTTGATGTTCAAGGGCGACTTGCACTTTGTCTTCTACATAATTCAGGATTCGAAATACCAACTGCCTTTGTAGGCCAGTGCTTAAAATTGGAGCTGTGCAGGTATCTTGATTATCATCCTGCATCCTACGTGCACAGCCAAGGGAGCTCCAAAAGCCTTAAAACCTTTGGAGAAGCATCCTTTAGTACAGCAGATACAAGATTCCAAATACAATAGATTTTTCCAAGACATGCCTTTGAAAGACTTAAAGGGAAAAAATGACAGGTGCAAGTAATTTTGACTGCCAGCTACACTGCAATATAGAGGTGGTACACAAAATGTAAGTAAAGTTTTTCAAGCCATGTAATTACATGTACTGTAACCATTCTGATGACAACAAAGATAGGCAAGCTTACTGTGCCCTTCTGAATTTGCTAAGGCTCTTCTGAGAAGTGCAATATACAAATCGACTATGATGAAATGTATATTTTGCTGTAAAGAAGTTTGGTAAGTGACAATGTATTTGAAGACAGTAACTCCGTATCTCTTTTGATTTAAGACTATCTATAAAAAAATAAATAAGTTTTTCTGATATTTTCTATCTATGCTGAAGAAAGCAGCAGATTGTATGACAAACACTTACCTGATCCTGTTTCCAATCATGTCACACCTTGGTTCCCAGGTGTTTAAAAGGTGGTTGTATTGAAAAAACTTCCTCTCGCCCCATTTATTTGTTGCCGTGCATGTGCCACCTGCCTCAATGATAACACCCCCGGCCAAGTACAGTTCACCTTCATCAGTCCCTATCATTGTGAAACATTCCAGGTTGGCAGGCATGTTCATGGTGTATCTTGTGCCTCTTGAAAGGTCAAAGCAACGGGTATACAGCGGAAATTCCGTAGATGCCTCCCTTAGCACAGCAATCTGCATTTCAGTTCGTGTCATTCCCACACGCTGGGTTGTACTGTCACTGTAAACCAACTCGCTGTTTGTTGACTGGCACTTACTCTCAAGCTCCACAAGTTTGTCTGAGCTGATGAAGGTACGACGTAAGGACTTGCAAATGTCAGGAAGGTGCTGTAAGCGCTCTTCTTGCTTGAAGTCGATCCATCTGAACGCGGCCTCCACAATAACCTCTTCTGAGTTGGCCATTAGATCATCCCTGTTGAGCACCCTTTGTAGTAGAGGCAGGGATAACTGGAGAAAGGATGGTTGCAGGACCACCTGGTTGAACCTGTGGAAGACAGGCAGAACTTGAACATTGAACACAGCATGACTTAAAATGATGAAGTTCACCCTTTTTCAGTACCTATATAAAACAACATGTAGTGTGCTCCTGTAATCTTTTAGTAAGATTATAAAGTAACTTCATAATCAGTACATGTTTCTCTTGTTTGGTTTTGGTTTGTATACTTACAGTCTAAATAACTGCACCTGCAACATTTAGAAACCTCTCTTGTAATCCCTATCAACACTAAGTTTTTACAAACACCAACCCAGAGCTGCGAGACTGGTTAAATGTGACATTATCTGTATCAAAATGTTGACTTGTGTTATCCCACTCCCACTCACACACTCAGTCCCATGCAGTCAACTGCTTCTGTGAAGTCAAATTATGCAGATATATTGTGACTTGGTGGAGTATTGGATTATGAGTTGCAGAAACTCTATGGTGCCGTCTCTTTTGGGGAATGGTTGTAAAGCTGCTCACCGAGTCACTGCTTATGTTCTGCATAACGTGACATCACAGAAGCAATGGATTGCTCATTCCTTGACAAGCAAGATTGGAGTTGGACAGTCCAATTTTTATAATAGAAATTACAGTTCAGCTCTGATTCAGAATGACTTCTACCAACACAAGTGAGTTTTCAAGTTATGATGGCAGGAAGTCATGTTTATGGTTCGTGTACTTTGCTTACATGATAAAGAAACAAGCTATTGAAATTGATGCAACACAATCTATGTCACAGCTATTAAACTCACTTGGATGCAATGAATCTCCCACTGACTTCTTGTAGAGAGAGGTCACCCAGCATATCTGTGTACATCAACACATCTGTGCAGTTGGACACATCTATATGGTCCTTCATGTATTCTGCTGCCATCTGGTATACAAAATCAACCTACGAGTATAAAAACAGACCATTGTGGAAAAAACAGGATGACTTCCTAGAAACAAGCCTTAATCCAAAATAATGATAGACCATCAATGAATTTTACAACAATTAAGGGTATCTTCAGGGTGTTGCCAGTGTTCTGGGTAAGACTGTGGAATGATGGCTAGTTCTTTGCATGTAAATTGACTGGCAAACTGTAAACAGAAATGTTTGCAAAGGTTTCATGATTACAGTTTTTGTGGTAACCGCTTCACTGCATACTTAAAACCACTGCAAAATATTTTTATTCTGTCCTCTGCCCCCTTGTCTAAGCACTACAACACACATGTCTCCTGTACAATATTTATATTTATTTTTGTATTATATTATTAATGTATACATAATACATTCAACGAATTTATCAAGCATGTCAGTTTGCAACTTTGTAAATCCATACAAAGACTGGGCCATAGGGAGGAGAATCACTTACCTGTAGCAATCTGGCTGCAGACATCACAGCCTGGACCTGGTCTGGCTCCGTCCGAAGGCAGCCGGTGTAGGCATAACCCAGAATAGTTGCCATGGCTACCTTAGTCACTTTCTGCATATTGATCCTCTCCTGTTTGGCCTCTGCATAGCCACTGGTGAACATGCCACGGAAGTAGGGACTGCACGATGCCAGGACGGCGCGATGGCAGGGGAAACTGAGAAAAAATGTATGGTTTCACATTTATAGTCAAGGACATTAGATACTTGCTATAAATTCATGCCAAAAAGCCTTTCATACATCCACAGACCAAAAGGTAACAGAAAGAACTAGGGCTACTACTAGTTCTGGTAAATAACTAAACTGTAACTTGACATAATTTTAACTTACTGTAGCAATAAATGGTTTTAGATCCAGAACTGTAACGTTACCTGTACCTGAACAAATTATTTGACAAACTAACCCGCACTATGGTACTCAAGGACATTTTACTAAGTATAGAAGGCAATTTTTTTTAATAAGCTTATATAATGTCCTTGGGTATCTGAGGTCTTCAATAATGCCAAGAACTATATGACTATGTAATATTTACATATATAAAGTTTATACTTTTACCTAGACTTCAGGTACATGTGTATCTTATATATGCTTTTTCAAGCAAAGATGAGAAAGGTTACTAATATAATCTTAACTCAAAGTCAAATACTGTTTTTATCTTCTTCCAATGCTGGATTTTCATCTTTGCCGTAAGTGTAATTGTAATAAGTTTTTAGGGACAAATTAAACTGGGCCCAACACCTGTACGCATTGTGGCAGACCCGCACCACTTGAAAAAAAAAACATGTGCAACAAGCTAAAAATGTGCCCCCGGGGCCCCTCCCCACCCCATCTCACCTCGTCCCTTCCACCTCCAGAACCACGTCAGTCAGCTCGGCCCGCTTCCTCAGGTCATTCAGCTCGCGAAAAAAAGTATTGGGATATTTCTTGTTTATTATGTTCATGTTTATAAACGTTTTGGACGGTTTAAAGAAACAATCACCAGCGTACGTGCAGGTTCAACTTTCTTCTGTCTGACGACTTTCCCTCCAGTTTTGACCTTTGACCCATCTTGAAACCTGATTACCCACGTTGTAACGCATTGGCTGATTGGGGTTTTGTACAAGGCCTCGTTGATGATTATATGGATTACATTTATAGGAATCCTTGAACTGATGCGAGTGTGCACTAAAATAAGTTTTGTCAAAAGTCTGTCCCTCAAAAAATTCCCTTCATTATGAAACCTAAGTGGTCGGGAAGGATGAACAAATAAGTGAAGACTGAGTATGGTAAGTTATACCGAACAATGCTAGACATATTCTTCATTTTTGTTGTTACACATCTTCTTCTTTCACTTTAGCATTGACGTTGGCATTCTATGACGTTGTAAACGTTTTTATTTTACTCCACCATTATCACCATACCATATAACGTTAGCCTAACAATCAGAAAAATGTAACAATCTTTCCCGAAACATCTATTCCTACACTATTCTCATGTGCAGTTTTTTGGCCTTAGATGGGAGATCCGGACTGGTCAGCTAGTGGCGCTTGAACCCGACTGTTGCATAATAATAATAATGATGATGATAATAATAATTATAATTATACTACTACTACTACTACTACTACTGCTACTACTACTACTACTACTACTACTACTACTAATAATAATAATAATAATAATGATAATAATCTGGTGTATTTTGCCAGCCAGTTGGTACCCAATGAGTAATGAGGCAGTGTTTAACGTGGTCTTAAATCCTTCGAAACGTCTTTGGTCAACAACGCACGTCTTGGACGTTGGCTTTATGCTGAGGACTATGGTTAATTGTCTTTAATCACAACGGACTAGCTGATATATTAGATTTAGCGCGCACTAAATTCTGTGAGTGGGAAAGTAGCAGAGTGTATGGGAGGTGATGGGTTTAAGGTGGGAATTAGGAGAGTGATTAAGCAGGCGAAATCAGCACATTGGGTTCTCAACGTTGTATTGTTGTAAACATTTTGTACTCCGTACACAAAGTATCATCATCATCATGGGTGGGTTGCCCGGTTAAGCCGCTCCTTCCGGGCGTCTCTGACCCCCATAACGTTCTTTATATGACGTTCTTTATATCCTCGATCTGCAGCCCCTGTGAAGACACATTTAAGTAAAGTGCCTAGGAACAAGTTTTCGATATACTCTGGTCCTTCTCAAGTTGGACTGTGATGCCAGTGAGGAGTCAAAGGTGCCCGGCAATCGGTATCGGGCCCCCGTCTCGGCTGATTGATCATCACTTTGATGGTACATGAGCACTAGAATACCCTTCGGGTAAATTATCGGTGCCAGAAGTCACCGAATGTTTCACTTACCCACCTAAAAAACAAAGCACATATTGTGGCTATAAGTACATTAACGTTAACTGTTAAAAACAACTGTTTGATATTTTGCTGCAATCTTCTAAAAAATTACTTTGGTATCACATCAAGAAATCACTACTGTATTTTGCTATCCTGTCGTGGCTCGGCCATCGCAAACATTGCACTATATGGAGAATAAGGTATAAATATAGGTCAAAGATCAAAGTTGACAGCTCCGAGGCGCGAGGCTCTTTCTTTTACTCTGTACCCACGAATCATCCAAACGTTTCTCACGAATTCATTCAAACGAACACTTCTTCGATCTTGGCTCACAAAACGCTGCTAAATCATGGACCTAAGAAACCATAGGTACCGTAGTGATGTTCTTTGTGAACTTAACACCATGAGGGAGCGGGCAGAGCTGACTGACGTGGTTCTGGAGGTGGAAGGGAGAAGGTAAGGTGGGGCAACATGGGGGAGGGGGGCATTTTGACTGTTTGTAAAGTTGGTCTAAAAGATCACGAGCCAAGTGCTATGTGCTTTAAGTTGGTTATTGATAAATCGTATCGCTAACTGCTTGATTAGACCTCACCAAACCAGGAATGATAATGGGCAACGCGCGCAACAGGATAACCGTTACCCTAGTACCAGTGCAGTAGAATGAAACGGTATCTTCCTCAGTTTCCCCTGCCATCGTGCTGTCCTGGCATCCTGCAGTCCCTACTTCCGTACCATGTTCACCAGCGGCTATGTGGAGGCCAAACAGGAAAGGATCACTATCAAGGAAGTGAGCAAGGTAGCCATGGCAACCATTCTGGACTACGCCTACACCGGACACCTTAAGATGGAGCCAGACCAGGTCCAGGATGTGATGTCTGCAGCCAAACTGTTGCAGGTAAGGAAAATCCATCAAGTAAAAAGAAACCTGAAGGTTCAATAACAAAATGAGGAATGTCCCAAATATTACATTATGATTTGTATATACATTTCTGTTTAGACATCTTACTAGTTAATCTAGCAAAAAAGGGGTTTAAAAAAAGCTTCCTTCAACCCAAGGAGGTTGTTCAATGAAATCAAAGGTAATAAGCCTAATTGATGATTTGCTATTTCTGTCATTGTTGGTTCTGTCTATGAAATATGCAAAAAAGCATTCAAAAGGCCATATCCACATGTCGATTCAATATTGGTATATAAAACCAATCATATCAACTAGACATGATTGGGTCCTGGTTCAGTTTGTACCTTAACCTGAACCTCTTGACACAAGGAGTTCTTATTAGCTTTTAATGTTCGTGCTGGACCATAACATGGAGTTCAACCTGAGTAAGCCAAAGGTGTAATAAACTGATGATAGCAAAATGGTCTGTCAGTGTAACCATGTTTGTGGCTTTCAGATTGATTTTGTAGATCGTAAGGCAGCGGAATACATGAAGGACCACCTAGACGTGTCCAACTGTGAAGATGTGTTGATGTATGCTGACATGCTGGGGGACGTCGGCCTACAGGAGGCCAGTGGGAGGTACATTGCATTCAGGTCAGTTCAATGCCTGTTACACACATTAGGCCACACTGACTCGATTTTTGGATGACATCCGCGCCCACCTTGATTTTCGCCTGTTCTCAACAAAAAGACTGATCTCATCACCCCATACCAATCAGAATTTCAGCTTTTGTGACCGGAGGACCTGCTCTGCAGTATAGGGGGCACATGGTCAGGGCATGGGTCCACTGTGCCCTTGTTCCTTCTCTAAACAAGAATACAAACATTCTTACTGGGGTTGAACATAAGACAAACCAAGCCAGGGAAAGAATGGACTGGCCACCTGGATGTTTAGTCCTGTGGTTAAGCAGCACTTTTTATTTGTGCTGAATCTGTCTTTTTTTTGCCCACGCACAATAGTTTTGTTGTCTCCAGAGGATGCTGGGCCATCTATAAAGATTAAGGCGTTGTGGTCTTTTACATATTACAACACAAATATATTCATTTTATTTGCTGTATCTATCAGCACTAACTTTGAAAAATTAATTCATGATATATGTATCTAAACATTGAAGTTGGACATGTATTTTCCCCAGGTTCAACCAGGTGGTGCTAGAACCAGCCTTTCTCCAAGTGCCTCTTCCCCTGCTACAGTCACTGCTCATTAGGGAAGATTTAATTACAGACTCAGAAGACGATGTTGTGCAAGCTGCTCTAAGATGGGTTGAGTTTGACAAAGAAAAACGCTTGCAGCACCTTCCTGCTCTGTGCAGATGCTTCCGTCATTCCTTCATCAGCTCAAACCAACGTGTGGAACTTGAGAGTAAGTGCCTGCCAACAGGCTGCAAGTTGGCTTACAGTGACATCACAACCCTGCGTCAGGGGCAGACACGAACTGAAATGCAGATTTTCCCAAGACTGTTAAAAGAAGGTTATAATATCTCGGACCAGGATTTCCACTGGGTCGCTCCTTGCTATGTCGACCCATCCACAGGTAGATTGCACACAATGGATATTCCTGAGGACCTAGAGAGCATCTCTGTGACAGCCACTCCCAATGATGAGCTGTACCTTGCAGGGTACATCAGCAGAGGGGTTAGTCAGTACAGCAGACAGACTACATTTTACCAGTATAACCACCTGACAAACACCTGGGAACCAAGGTGTGAGATGATTTCACCTAGAGCCAGGTATGTGCAGACTTCTTCTCTCTCAAGCCTTAAACTTAAGCCAGGCACCAGCATACCCTGGGAATGGCAAGAAGTAATTGTTCCCCATTGATCTTTTCAGCATTTTTAGCCCAATAACTACATATAAAAAATTAAGACTATCTAGAAGCTGAAAAACAATGGCAGGGAAAGATCAGCATAATACTGGTTAAAATATTCAAACATTTTTCTCTAGTGGTTTTCAAGGACAGTGTCACACATTATCAAACCATGCAGAATGGCCTTGGTAATTGTAACAAAGTTGAAACAAATAAAGGCAATGTTGGCTGCAAATTTTTAATTTTGGAAGACTAACCTTTCGCTCAAATTCCAAATCAGCCTTGTCAAAGTCAGTAGTATAATAATTATTGCATCTATGTTTGTATCTTGAAAATGTCTTTTTAACAAATGACTAAGCTTTGATATTTGTGTGAGGTTTCTAATCGGTAGTCTAAGAAACCATAAATACTTTGGCTCTGTAGAACTGTGCAATGGCTGGTCAACTTCTCACATTACTAGTCAGAGCATGAAAAGCCAGTGAACTGCAAGGTGAATGGTTGTTTACGTTAGCCAAATTTATTAGGTGACTTTATAGTTTCCTCAAGATCCTAGCTAGCTTAAGTTCTTTAGGGTAATGGACAACAAGGTCTGTCTTTGTTAGGGGTTGAAGCCCAATGGGTGAGTTGGATACCTCATGTGTATTTCTGTTTTCCTGTCATCCTCAGGTGTGGTCTTGTGTATCTGAAGGGCTACATCTATGCCATTGGTGGTGATGAAACTAAGGAAACAGCGGAGAGGTATGACCCAAGTTGTGATGAGTGGACGTCCATACCAGCCATCCCTCAGTCCATGTCCTCAGAACTCTGTGCTGTGACTCTTGATGATAGCATTTATGTCATTAGTAAGGAAGGGTGCTACTGCTTCAGTACCACAGAGAACAAGTGGAGCAAGATAGCGGATATGCTCAAACCGCCACTGCGTCCTCAGGCCATCACGCATCAAGGGAGCATCTATTGTGTAGACTCCAACAACGAAAGTGGTGTAGAAGTGTACAACCCTTCAAATGGTGAGTGGAAGTGGTCCGAGACTACGACTTTTCACTTCGACATGGCAATGCTGATGGAATATGGAGAGACTATGTACCTCCTCACTATATATAGACATCACAATCATCAAGAGCAATGGATCTCGACTACCATTTACCAGTACCAGCCAGAGACAGATCATTGGCAGGATCTGGAAGACGAGGAACTGCTTATTCCCCCCTTGGAAGAATGGTTGTATTCTGGGAGTAGGACGGATTGCTTGACAACAAGGATGATCCCAATGTGCCTAGGGGATCCAGATGCATACGATGAACTGGATATACTAAGCAGTTCCTCAGAGTCATCTGGAAGCGGAATCTCAGATGTCAGTGACAGTGTAGATGGCCTCTCAGACGAAGAGAACACTTGAGAGCAGCGATGACAGTGAGCTTGACGATTATGGCATCTCGGATACTAGGACATCGTGTAATGTAAAGATATCATTGATTCAAGAGAAGCTTTTAAATCACTTTCTCATTAATGATAGTGACAGTAAGGATGACCTAGGCCTTTTGGATCCAAAGGATGAGGTAAATTCTTATATGAGGACAGAGTGGAAGTGACAATGGAAACATCGCTAGCACATCATGGAAAACGTCTCTATTACTGATTGTATCACCAATAAGATCTAGAAGGATAGGGAAGTTTGTAAACACTTTCTCTTTGTTATAAGACAAAATCAAAATCACCATAAATATACCACTCTTCAGGCTCTCGGCCAATTTCTACTGTACTGTTACTAGAAACACTGGCAAAGAGTGAAACGGTTTGCACTGATCTCTAAATGTAGAAAGGGTTTGGAAGATTCTATCAAGGACGTTATATCTTTGATTCTATCCACTTAGGCCTTGTATTTCAGATTGTATAAGCCTGACATGCTTGCGTTGTATGTCTGTGCATTTCATGAAACTGCATTAACATGAACATGATGTCAGGTAACTTTGGCATGCTATATTCCATTTGACAGTTTGCATAAATCATAGTTTTGATATTTTGTATTTTACTCAACTACTATTAGAAAAGAGACGCAGAAAGAGAGAGAAAGAGAGAAAGTAAGGATAGCATTTGAGACACTGGACTTAAAAAGATGCTTCTCAACCTCATAAAATGACCATAGATAAAAGGACAAAGAAAGATTTGAAAAGACTCTAAAGACTGTATTGCTAACTGAAGACAAACATACCATTCTTATCATCGTTTTTGGTTTAGAATGACTCGGATGTATGTCCATTCTTATTAACCGTTAAGCAATAATATGCTCAAGGTTACATTACTTTCTATAGAGACTGGTTGCCTACTAACATATGTTGCTTTTTTAGTTACATGGCATTTTTATAGCAAGTTTAATTGGATGTGATATTTATCGAGACATAACATTAACTTTAACTCAGCTGTCTTTTGTTTAATCTTCGGTGAAATGGCATAGATAGCAGTTTATTAACTTGGTAGATTAACATATAAGGTTTGATGTTTTTATTTGGAGCATTGGCTTGTTAAATTAGCGTAATAAAATCGGATATTGTCTTAGAATGAGTTTGCATCACTGATACTAGAAATCGATCTAAAACGTATTTACTGCAAAGCGGTCATGTTATAACCAAGAATCCTCTTCGTATTGCTTGGCGACGGCTTTCTCAGAGCCCGCTACCGTCCCGTTCTCTTGGGTGTTGGCGGCAACGTTGTCCATTCCCGTGTTCTCCATCGGGACACCATTCTGCTTAGATTCTGCACTCTCCAACACTGCTTGTGCATCGTCGTTGCTGAGGAATAGAAATAGAAAGAACTTGTCGCACAACGTTGATAATTATATTTATGTCATACCTGTGACGCGAAAACGTTCGATACGGGTGTTCCGGACCGGGCCACAACTTCCGTATCGCACAGATTCGAAAGGCGTATCACACGGGCTTCCTTTCGAATAAATCGAACTGTTTCGAGCGGGCCGAGTGCGAGTCCATCGAAAGTTCGAATACCTGATTCGGACGTTGGAACATTACTGTTGCAACTAGGGCTGGATATCGGTGCAGCGTACCGGTACAAAACCGTTTTTTTCTTATTGGACCGGTCCAGAAAAACCGGACCTGAAAAAATTAGGTGTACCGGATGTTGGACCGATTAGAAAATTAACAGATTATTTCATCAGGCATTCACACGTTTTCGCGCTTCCAGGTGGAAGAAAATAACAAGAGTGAAGTAGAGTAGAGTTTATAGTAATTTCTACCAAGTTTTACAGCCAATCGTACAGGTGCAGTTAGCGTTGTAGGATTTTAAATAGCCAGTGTAAGTCTAATACTCCACCAAACAGATTTCTTTGTAGTGAAGTGGACCATTATTATGAGTCATGCTGAATCAGGTCCAGGTTCAGGTCCGGACCTGGACCTGATCCTCTGGACCTGAACCGGACCTGGACCTGAATTTTCTGTACCGGTACCCAGCCCTAGTTGCAACACTTTTTGTTCGAGGGCACCAAATTTGTTCAACTTCTGGCGCATTTCGCATCAAAACAGTGGTTTCTCAGGTAGGTATCACATAGATAAAATAGAAAACCAGTTTTTTTTCCATGACACTCCACAAGCCAAGAAGTTTCTCCCCGGCCCTCCCCAAGCAAAAACAAAATCCTTGGCCCTGACCCTCCCGCGCAGACGACCGCCTTGTCGTGTTTTTTATTATCAAGAGGTAGTACTAGTACGTTGGGCACCCTATCTGACCTTGTTTTCTGACGACTGTTTTCAACAGAGAAAGGTTGTGAATAAAGACAAATGACATCATTTACAGACAAGGTTTAAAAAGAGTCGGACTCACGAAGTTTTGGGTTTCCCACGAGGCCAACACCGAACAGCAAGGCCGACTGCAACGACGAAGACCAGAGCACACGCACCAGCAATCATTGCAATGAAGAACACACTTAGTCCTGGATTGATAAAAAAATCAATATTTTTGTTTGGTGAAGGGGAAATCTCTGAAACATGTTTTGAGTCCTCAAGTAAGTTTGTCAACTTAATCTGAAATGGTGGAATAACGAGATAGACTTAACGTAAGACTGTTGAGAAACAAGATTGATCACCTTCATTCTGGCAGCGTGGTCCTGAGTACTGATATACTGTGACTATATCCGGAGGACATCTGATGGAATAAAACATAAGTCATGATCATTGACAACATAGTGGACCGATGACATGACATGGCAACATGACATTGCTTACAAGTTAGAAATATTCACATCAAACGCGTATTCTCAGTCATAGCTTTGATTCTCGTGCAGCGCAAAGGGATATTTTAATCATATTAGCGAGATGTATTGGGTAAGTCTGACTTGGATGTGCGCCTGGTTTAATACTGCAACATCTTTAAAAATATCAAGTCGATCAAAATGACATAGGGCACATGTAATGCGATATCCAACAGCACTTTTCCATTTTCAGTGCAACTATTATGTTGATCACATTCGTGATTATTAATAGCTTTTCTTAGCCTGACCTGCACTCCAGGACAGGGTTCCTATCCTGACAGGTTCCCCCGTTCAGACAGTACTCCGTGTTGGACGTACAGAAGGACCGACACTCTCCTCCGCTGGAGACACACGTCATGTCGTCATGGCAACTAGCGCTGCACACCACCACATCGACTGTTACACCTGCCAAATTCGAGGTAGAGTAGAAGGAAATAATTATGACTTCTATTCCATTATCATCACTCCCATGAAATCACTACGTGCGTAGGTTACATTCAAAGTGCCTCACCAACAGTCGACTTTGACATTGTATTGAAATTGATAACTTACCATTTTCCCTGACAGCAACTCCACCGACTTCCACGTCCCCCACCATGCCGTTGCCATTAGTTACAGCTGTCTGCAGTACGCTAGCCACCGCTAGGGGCGTTTCTGTCTCCTCTTGGCTATCGATGAGCACGTTGACATCAGCAACCACGCTTCCTGACCTGTTACCAGACGTGAGTATACGCTAGTATTATGTATTACGACTTGATCCTTTACAACAGTTGTTTCCATCAAATAATTAGATTAAGTGAATCAACCTACCACAGTTTGAAATGTGTGTACATGCTACCTAGCCACCATTAGCTCTTACCGTAGTTGATTGGCAGATTTGCTATTACAAACCAACCCTGTTGTGTTAGTGACAACACGAGACGTTTGCGCAGAGAGAACCTCATACATCACAAAGTCTGATGAATAGCGTGAATGGCCACTTGTATTTTGACCTTACCTAAATCCTTGGACAGTAACGCCTTCGAAGCCAGGATAGTCTTGGTACACAGAGTTCATCTGGAAAAAAATTATCGTACATTTACGTTTCAAAGATCTACATCTAGCTGCTTTAAAAAGCGTGCCAACAAAGGAAAGTATGGCAATTATGGAAATGTGATATTGTCCGTAAGAGCTGCTCACGGCCGTGAAGACTTGTGCTGACAGTGTCTGGAACGCTTCAGTGCTGCTGTCCTGCAGATCCGCCGTGAACGTTACACCGGATAGGGTCACCTCCATCTCAACCACAGTCATTGGAGCTGATGCACACGACAGAATCAAAATAGTATGGGAGATAGAAAGCGTACCGGTAATTACTCAGCCCCGTAATTGATTCAGCGACTGTATCGCTAGTATGAAAATTATCATGTTTATTTGACAATAAAATAGCCACAATGGCATCTGACATTGATTAGCTCATCGACGACGCCACCTACATATTACGACTATAGACTACGATATAGTAGATTGTAATATTTACTTTGGTCAAACATCAAGAAGAGATCGAGGAACCGCAGTCACATAACCCTGGCATCTATACTTAATTGTAAAGATGACAGATGGTGATACATGTATTCATCGCTACACAGCCCATTTGTCGGGATACATCTATCTACATTTCACGTGGCTTTTCCCACTACATCCAGAATAAATATTCGAATCTGTATTCATCTTAATACATTAGCATAGTCTGTCTGTTGATATACTGGTTAGTAGATATATGCTTACCTCTAGTCGATGCAGGCAGTTTACTTGTAGAGACAGCATCTTTCCCGGTGGTCATGGGCATAGTTGGCGTCAATGGTATGGCAGTTGTCGCTTCAGTCGTCAAATCCATAGGTGTGGTCTCTGTGGTGGTAGCTGATGAGGTGGCTATTGGGGCTGCTGTGGAGCCTGTAAACACAAATAAACTGAATTGTTTTTAGTCTTGTGATTTTACAAGATTTGATTTTACAAGAGTCTGAGCAGTCGTCGTCGTCGTCGCACACCCACCACGATGGGATGCATCTGTCACAGCTGAAGTAACCATCATCACAAGGGCCTGAACAAGAGACAAAAATAGGTTGTACGCTGTAGTACATGTAAAAAACATTTTATTATCAAAGAATTATTCGGAATTGTTGGGTCTCACTAAATACCGAAAACAACCGAAAACAGCCGAAAACAACCGAAAACAACCGAAAACAACCGAAAACAACCGAAAACAACTTTCACTAAATACCGAAAACAACCGAAAACAACTTTCACTAAATACCGAAAACAACCGAAAACAACTTTCACTAATTACCGAAAACAACCGAAAACAACCGAAAACAACTTTCACTAAATACCGAAAACAACTGAAAACAACTTTTAACTACCGAAAACAACTTTTAACTACCGAAAACAACTCGACACAACCATAAACAAATGACAATCATTTCAATGGGTTATTATTTAATAATTTTGATTTTATTTTGGACAGAAGTTAGGCTAGGAAGACCCATTGTTATTAATACAATATTAGTAATAATAGAGTCAACGATCTCCTTTGCCTTTTGGAATATATTAATGTTCGAATTCAGATTCACGGATCCTGTAAGTATCCTGTATGTTATAAACGGGGACTGCTTGGTTAACTCGCAAACTCATCAATGGATATCTAATAGATACTACTTGGCATCTATTGTGTAACTCCAAGCAGAGGTTACGGTAGAGCAGTAAATCGCAGTCACTACTATCCCCCGACAAAACTGCTTCGAAAATGGGTTTGCTTATCAATTATTGTTGAATCTGCCTGCTGCGCATTTACCTCATGTGTACTACATTTTCTTCTAGCAACCAAAACAATCTAGTACATTTCTTGCTCAATTTTAACGCATTCCGCTATCACAACAAATCGGTTTAAATGGACAAACCGCAAACGTGTATCACCACAGAGGCCCCTTATTCTGGATTAAACTAAATGATCAAAATAAAACAGTGTGTGATAGAAAGGTCTTTCCACAGTCTACTTCCCCTTTGCTGCAAAAATCCTCCAGAATCACCCCATTCTCTCCCTCGGCCAAGGAGAAAATAATGCAAGGGATAGTAACGAGTAGATGAACATAAAATAGCAATAAGTAGTTGTTTAAGAGTCATTTTCCGGCTGTTTTGGAGTTCTGATCGGATGTTCATGCGTGTTTTAGGAGGTTTCGAGTTGTTTTCGGTATTTATTGAGTTGCTTTCGGTATTCATATAGGTGTTTTCGGTATTTATGGAGTTGTTTTCGGTAGATATCATATTGTTTTCATTGTTTTCCGTATTTTACGGGTTGTTTTCGGTTGTTTTCGGTAGATGTCAAGTTGTTTTCGGTTGTTTTCGGTTGTTTTCGGTTGTTTTCGGTTGTTTTCGGTATTTAGTGAGACCGGAATTGTTCAATCTTATTTGTACTCTAGAATACCAGTTACCCTTTTCATTAGCATCCCATGTTATCTCGATGAAGGGTAGATATTCAGGTAGTAGGATACGTGTCACTAACGAGATGTAGTAGATAGTAACATTACCTGAAACGTTTGACCGTTTCCAAAATCATGTCCAGTTGCTTGAGTAAGTGCTTTTCAGCGTAGCCCATGTTAGCTTAGCTACTCTACAGGGTAAATCACGTTGCTTCGTCTTTCTGGATAACGCAGCTTCTTTCCCTCACAAGTATTTTGGCTGTATAGTACTTTGGCCCGAGCAGGTTTTGATTGTAGAAAAGGTACTTGTCTCCACTCACAGTAACTTTCGTCACTCCCGTCTCCACAATGGTTGATTCCGTCACATCGGTACTCTGGTAGGACACAGATACCGTTGTCACACGTGAACGCGTCGTTGCAGTCTGAAAAAGGGAGTAGATACTCTTTCAACTCACATTCTCAAGGGCGCAGTATTGTTTTACAGTTTCAACATCATTTCTACAGATAACTCAGATTTCTACAGTAGATATCTACGTGTTCAGATATTCTTTGTCTACATTTTGGAGATGAAGTGGTCAACGTACCACAATTCTGTTCATCTGAAAGGTCGTCACAGTCGGCGTAATAGTCACAAAGCCACTGGTCAGGGATGCACTTAGTGTTGTTGTTACAGTACAGGGCACAGGGTGGTCCAAGTGTGGCTGAAGTGACATGGGTACATGGCATAAAAAAATGCTGTTATCCGAAGGAGAGGTATCAGTTTTAGTGCCATGCTGGGAACAAGTAATAACTAAACACTTGTCAGATGGTTATCAGATGGTTATTTGTTACTGAGGCATCTTCAGGTGATGTGATGTCAGGTTTTCAAATGAACGTAATCTCTAGGTGAAAACGTAAAATAACACATGGGTAAATATCCTAAAATAATTTCATCAGCTTTGTAGAAAATAGGGTATTGCAGTTTTCGTATACACAACAAGTAATGTCTCTCAATTGCTTACGTTTATATGCATGTCAGAGTGCCGCTGAGGGGATACAAACTTAGCCACGTTTGGGATTGTGTTCTCGCCGCAAAAGCACCACATACGTCGGCTAGATATAACGATGAGAAGCAGCACTGCAGTTAGAAGCTCTGAGAAAGACATCTGATGGGCATCGAAACGTACGCAGGTGAGTTCATTGGTCAGTTGGTAAAAGACTCTAATATCCTACACGTGAATAAGGTTTGTCACTCACGGCAACCGATCTCGTCCGCCCCATCGCTGCAGTCCTCGTACCCGTCACACCTGTAGCCTGCAGGGAAGCAGCTGCCGTCTCCGCAGGTGACTGTGGTGTTCTCCGAGCAAGCTGTACCAGATGACAGGTAACATCAAGGTTTCTTAAGATGCTTCCTGCTTGATTTTTTCAACACTGTATTAAATGATTAATTTTCCTTGACAGCTTTTCACATAAGTAGATACGAACAATCTAGCAGTCACAGGCGAGGCTTGGGTAAATGTGAATGTAACTTACCGACTTGACCACCGGTTAAAATCTTATTGTCCAGCCAGTCGATGTAATTGGAGACCTTGGTTTTTACCCCAGGCTGGTACCTGTTAGCACAACCGTATCCCCAGCTGGTGACGCCCGTCAGATACCAGCGGCCGTCATCTCCTGTAGTGGAATAATGGTACAAAATCTGTTTAGTCTTTCTTACTTGACTTTAAAAAAGTCACTTCCCGTGTATATGTCATTGCAAAGGGGTGTCCGACGTTGACTGGATTCTTCGATCAAAGGGACCGTAAATTAACTGCCACTACGTATACCAGATGTTGCTCGCATGCAAGAAAGTCTGGGGCGAGAATGGTAGCCTTGGAAGACTTGCTACCATGGCACCTACTTCTTCTACGTATGTAAGTCGCCCGCATCTCACCTTTAATAAACTTATTGAAACTCAACAGTGTCTACATGAAAAGAACCTGATATTTCAATAGCAGGGTATATTTTTACAGGGACGGACCTCTAACGTCCAGCCGGACAGAGTGGTCCTGACCCCGGGGTTTTGAAATAACCACCCAATCATAACAAAATGCTCACTGACTGTGAGACTGCTACCAGGTGAGCGACAGGGTCATCCCTTCAACTCTGTAATAGTGTATGACAAATGATATCCATGACACAGTGGACTACTACTATCCGTCCTAATTTGATTCCGACTTGGGTTGACAGAAAATAACCATGCGTTGTACAAGCTCAAAAGTTGACTCTATCACCTGCACAGACTACCGGACCCCCAGAGTCCCCCTGACAGGAGTCGCCGCCGCCCTCCCAGTAGCCGGCACAGAACATGTTGTCCGTCATGCCGCCCTGGTTGGAGATGGTCCGGTTACAGACGGCCGTCGGGATCAGAGCCACTTTCAGCTCTTGTAAAATCTCCGGCGGTGTTCCTCCTGGTCAGGATAAAGAAAAACAGAAATCGATTGTGGTCGTGATTGCCAGCCAGTCCTCTTGCGAACTGGTTGCGGCAGAGAATACAATTTCCCTAGCTCATCATTCAACAAGTGTATTATTCAGAAGCCCACGGCCGTTACCTAATGACTGTAACCCTTTCCTATATCGTGCATGTTCGGTACACAGACTGGATTCGAACCCATGTGACCTTAGTCCAATGGCAGTGTCAATAACCACAGGCTATCGTACCAAAGAAAGAGGATGCGACAATATCTCGTAAAATGGGTGAATGTCAACAAAAATGCTCAATATATGGTGAATATGTGAGAGCTGTAAAGCCTTCAGGCAAGAAGGAAAAGAAGGGAATCTACCGGATGAGGTGTCCCCCCAGCCTGTTGTGAAGCAGTAGGAGTTCTCGTTGAATCTCGCTGTCTCGTTGGTTTCGAGACAAGCGTAGTTGATGAAGCTGTTTGTCTGGTCGATACTGGTCTTGAGCCTCACAAGAGCTATGTCGTTGTCAGACGTGAGGTCATCGTACCCTTCGTGGAGGTACACTTTCTGCACAGACGACACTATAGCATCCGGGTCTGCGACTTCGGGATGCTGCAGGTGGTGCTTACCAATGAGGATTTGGAGGGTTGGCCACTCGTTTGGTCTAAAAAAACAATTTGTGTGTCAAAATCTTGATACACTGTTCTGTCTTTTTTGTCAAGTGTCTACGTTGTTGCTGAATGTCCGTTAACATTTTGACACCTGTGAGACTGCTAATTTTGTTGTGGTTCTCGCATCACCACTGGAAAGTATAAATCAAGAATAGATTTTGTTTTGTTTATTTGCACAACAAAAAAGGTGCAAAATAATGCAAATGGATGAAATAGTTGCAGGAGGAGGAAAAAAGTGCGTAATTCTTTAAATCCCCCACTAAGCTACTAGTAAACAAACATGATCAAAATCGATAAATAATAAGTTAACGTAATGCATAGAGTATGATAACGATGCAATAATGATAATCAAATAATCAAAGGAGGTATTAATTGATGATAAAATGACCAGCCCACTTTGAAAAAGCTGTCTACCCATCTGTTGAGTTCGACGAGAAAAGCAATTACATTTAGCCCATCTTAACAGAGAATCCTTGAAACAAAAATGCTACTGACTGATCCTCATCCAAGCAGTGCGCAGCCGTCACCACCCACTCCGGAGCCACCAGTGTGCCCCCACAGAAAGGCGTGTTGAAGTACGTTCTCTTCAGCTGCACCTAGAACAGGAACAGATACAATGGAGTACAAGAGGCTTCAATTGTATTTCTTTCAAAGTAACCAAAGTAGAGACAAGGATTTCCACACGCGAGCAACACGTCAAACTCTTCATTCTGACTCCTAGCATCCTGAGTATGTCCTGTTTTTCATAAGATTCGTACGTTTTTGCACAGAGTTTCGTGCGTTTTTTTTTTGGTGGTGGTGGGGGAGTACTTCGAAATTCCTACGAATGCGTAGGCACTCCCGATGATAGAAGAAAAATGTAGAGTATGTGAAGGAAAGAACTGCGAACATTACTTCAAGCCCGATGTTGACCAACCTGCCATGGCCATGCTCCACGGTCCGCCGTGTCTCCTCCAACTATTTTGGACTGGCCGTTTGTAAGAGTCATGTTCCTCAGGCCGCAGCCGGAGGCTAGAGGCAAGGGACAAGCTTAAGTGATGCACTCTGAGGTGACAAGGAAAGCATACAAAAGGTATCAGTACTACATTCGTTAAGATTGTGGTGAATTACACTGAGCCCTAACTCTATCGACGGCTGCTCCTCGGTTTACGATACAAAAGACAGACAATTTCTAAATTAGAGCCATTAAAACAACTCTTTGTCAACAGATGTTCCTGACTGATATAGAAACTACAGTGTCGGAATTCCCAAATTGAATAATGATAATGAAATATCAATTCATAGTGTTTTACTTTTGCAGCTGTCAGGACTTGAATCAACAATTTTAGAAGATTCCATGAGGTATTTTTGTGCCATGCTGATTTAGTTTATACTTCGGTGTTTTACTTCGTCAAAAGTGTTAAGTCAACTCCACGGATACTCTTACACCGAAACGTTGAAACTAAACCCACAAATCTAAAGATCAAGGTCAAGTAATGCAGCATCAGATCTTGACATACAGCTGTTAAAAACACTATAGTCAACGCCTCGGTGACATCGTCTTGTCTTTGTAGCCGTGTATGAGTACCCAAAGGAACCATATTGTTGTCGTTACACAGAAGCGATATGCACCCAGGCAGCTTACCCGGTGGGCAGTTGTCCTCGTCTGACCCATCCTTACAGTCGCGACGGCCATCGCAGTGGTGAATCACGTGATAGCAGGATCCATCCCCGCATGCGCGCTGAAACTCACTTGAACAGGTGCCTACAGAAGGATACATTAATTACGTCCCACACATTTGGCTGTGTTTGTGAAACGATGCAGACTTGTCTAAACGCAATGCTTACTAGATGAAAGTCTCCTCCTTTTAATGCTAATCCACTGGTCACAATAGTATGGTTTACTGAAGAATAGTTTGTATAACGTATTTGTTATAACTGTATATATTATCACTGTTCAGTTCAGTTCATCCTCATATGAGGTGCCATTAACGATGTCCAACCATGCATCTCTATCTAGCATGGCGGCTAGCAGATTGTAGTCCTTTAAACCGACCTCCTCCTCCAAGACGTTTTTATGTGTCAGGTTTGGTCGTCCACTTTTTCTCTTCGCGTCAGGTTCCCAGAGGAGAACTTTGGCGGCTCGTGACATGCTATCTGGCCAGCAAGAGCCAGTCTTCTATTCTAGATAGTTCTAGTGATCGGGGGAAGTCCATTGTACAGTTTTTTGTTTCCGATGCGCGACTCTGCCAGGGTACATTCTGGGCATAACAAAGCAGACGGGTGTAGTTACCATCCAGTTTCTTGGACAGAAATTTAGTGTCCATCAGTCTGAACGATAAAACAAAATAGCCTCTACACATGCTTTAAATACTTTCAGCTTTGTGGTATTTTGAATGAATTTTTTTTCCAAAATCACTGTTGTCCACGTACAACTATTGTTTGAACTCACAGTTAGTTTCGTCCGTGTTATCTCCACAGTCATCCTCTCTATCACAGACCCAGGAGGTCGGCTTGCACAGGCCGTTTCCGCAGCGGAACTCCTTTTCGCAGTCTTTGGAAAGGTAAAGAAGTTAAAAGGTTAAAGAGATTGGTCTTCGTAAAAATTCAGAAACATTGAAGAAATGGCAATTTGCGGACGCACAAGACTACAAACAATGAAACACGCTAACTGGTTAGTGCAATGGGGCCCGAAGAGTAACGTACCGTAAGTGCAGTCCTCCTCGTCTGAACCATCGGCGCACTCCACGCTTCCGTCACACCTGGCCCCCACTGGGATGCACGTCCCGTCAGCGCATGCGTACTCAGTCGGGCTACAGGCAGCTGAAATGGTCATTGATCGGCAAGGTCAGGGAGGGCTAAATATTTTGCGTTTTCCGATCGATTTCGTCAACTTAACACACACGCGCTAGCATTCAGCGCGCGCGCGCACAAACACACACACAAACGTACGCACGGACGCACACACACACAGACTATCTTTTTCTGACAGACCACCCCACTCCAGTGCTGTAACCCCACAGTTATAACCAAATAAAGCGCAGTTTTTGCATTTTTTCTCCCCAAGTGCTACGATGTTTGATGCACCAAAACATATTGTCGCTTTTAAATTCCATTGTCCGCTTGCTCAGATCATGACAACTAGGAAAATCACCAGGGTGTGGTCAGATGGACGGGGTAAAGTCGACTGGACAGCCTCTTGGCCGAATCATCAAATATTTGTAGATCAGCTTAACAGGCAGTGCCTCTTTCCCTCGGAAGGGCATTTATGACTTTGGTAAAACCGATTCAAGCAACGTTGCTAATGATTATACATATACTAGTAGGAAACCCTCACACTGCATTTCCACTCGGGCCTGCGACCTCTCAGCGACCAGTGATTTGAGGTTACTCAATGAATTTCAAAATAAAGAATTAATTTTCGGATTATGAGTTTAGTTGCCAATTTTTTTACGTCTTTCGTCATGTTCCAGTCATAAACCTACGGTTACACAACAAAATCCATTTTTTTTAACTGTATGGTAGCTCGGCTATAATATCGGGTGTATATCGGCTATCACCGATCGATGGAAATATTAACTTAATCACAGGTCAAGCAACTCTGCCCCTTATTACATCGTTATTAGTGCACTTAAAACAAGTACTGGGACACCTGATGAATTGTTTTAGGCAAATTTCGGCCTAGTTACGAGCATTATTACAATACAATGTACGTTTGTGCGCTACGTGTCAGTGTAGGGCGAGAAGCATCGATCGACCACGATGCTGTATTGGCTACAAGTTTGAACAAGGTTGAAAAATGTGATTACGTCATTATGAATATTTGAACAGGTCAACATGTTACAATCATGCATACTTTGCTGACATGTGAACAAAAACAACACGGATATTTACAAGGATCAAAGAACTGCTTTCGACGGGCATCAAGTTTGGCATTGATCTGTCGTCATTCTTTTCCTATCTTTTCCAGAAGTAGACCTCTCTCCCTCGTTACTTAGATATTTGGTATCTAACGCCGGTTTGCGCACACTTAAAGAATGCCTGGCGCCATTTGACGTAGTCCTGAGAGATACCCGCTAAACAGAACACCTACATCTCTGGACAGCAAATATCGCGTTAATTAAACAAAGAGTTTCCAGTAGATGCAGAAAAACACTTTTTACTCTAACTCACCTTTAGTTCCTCTCCAACCTTTCGGCTTGACAGCGCTCGCAGACCACACCACGGTCAGCGCAACAACCAACGCCAACAAGACAGCAGAATAGCTGAGTTGCGAAGCCATACTGCCCCCTTGTACCGTAGCTAAACTGGTTGCTCCTCCAAAGCAGCAACTCTGAGTTATCAACCTGCAGTCTTGAGTCGGCGGATTCACGCTGCAGTCCTCTCGTTTTAAGTACGTTCACAGGCGTGTGCATGTTTTAGCGCGCACCTGGGTGGATTTCTCGCAATCATTAACATCATGCTTGCTTTGTGCATGTTTGGCGCTCTCGGCGACATTTGTTTGAAGTAGATAGGCAGGGTGAGCGGATATGTGACTCAAGGGTCAATAAACGCGACGTGTCAGCCCACTGATCTATAGTTAATCATTAGTCCGTTACTCGACCTCAAATCAGTTGTAAGTACAGCTACGTTTTCCTACACTATCTACACCTTGGTCTAGTCAAGGTTAAATCTAACTTCTTTTTTCTAGTGATTACAGTTGAAAAGCTGCTAATAGAAGCTAGTTATCGTATATTAAACTACATTTGGGTTTATTTCAATGAAAATCGGTGTTAAAACTTGTGTCTTCCGGTGGTATCAAAGACTTGTCCAGCTCATGGACTATTTGATTGTAAAGCCATTGTAATCACCAGGGAGAAGAGATACTGCTACAGTGACCATTAGCTTAGCACCCAGGACTGGTCCATGTGGCCATGAACCGAGCAATGATATAAAAAACAACAACACAGCATCTAAAAGTCAGCGTAGGAAAATTTTGCATTTGGAACAATAAGCATTAAACATCATTGTGTACAAATGAAAATGTTAACTACTGACATTATTAAACATAGCCATTAAGAGATTACCAATACTTCTTAATCTTCAATGTATGAAACTTAAAGAATTAGTACAGAGCTAACCACATGGTAAGTAAGCACAATGAAATTTCTTCAGAATTCAAAGACCCGTTAACTAGTTCATCAGCAGAGGAAAAGCACATGAACAGTAAGTACAGAGAAAGGAATAATTAAAATTTCTGTTAACAACTGTAATCAATCAACTGATTCTGTCCTGATCTAAATGAGCTATGTGTTTTTTATCTAATTTTTCCTGGTAGTCATTAGTAACCCTTTGGCTTTTGAAATGTTTAATTCTATGTCATACACTCGGCACAAAAAGTTTGGAATATCAACTTTGGTATATCATATTTCCGTTATTTATGCATCAATTTCAATGTATTATATATCATGCAATAGAAAGCTTATGTGGTTTTCTTTCCTATGGTATCAAACTTATTATGATTGTAAACACATAAAACGAGCACAAGGCCTGCTTACGTGAGTGGGTCACGAAAGAAAAGTGCCCAAATTCCCCTACTTCTAGATCTGTTCAACACTGCATTGTCCTGTTGTTATTGGCGCGTGTGTCACTGGTTCAATCAATCCTCTTTTCACCTCACATTTTGTATACGGAACATGCAAGGTTTTAGTACACTTGAGTAGAGTTCATCTGCCCTTTCGATAGTTGGATGGCAGAATTAAAGCGTGGATGCGGCAAGGAGAACCGCACGCTGACACGGCAAGAGTAACTTTCGGCATTTGGTGGTGGAGTCAGCGTCATGGTGTGGGGCGGTATAACCACCATAGGGTAAACAAGACTCGTCATCATTCCAGGGAAATTAATGTGGTGACATATAGGGACACCATCCTCCATCCAGTAGCAACATTCTACCGCTTCAATGTTGGACCAAATGCCATTCTGCTAGATTACAACACCAGTCCACACAGAGCAAGGACCATTGGATGCTGGAGCACAGACTTAGGGTGGAATAGCCTTCCTACGGCTTATGGCTAGCACTCGATTGATCACCTCTTGCCATGGTTCAGATTTTTTGCTTGAATAAAGAGTAATAGTAGCTTTGATTGACATGTCCTGTTTATTCAACTTGCCTTCATTCACAAGTCAATACTGACGGAAGAAAATGAGCAGAATGTAGTGATTGACTTTAGTAGGGTAATTTTGGCACTTTATCTTTAGGACCCCCTGTACGTAAGCGGGCCTAGTCCTCGTTCCATGAATTTACACTCATAAAATACTCTACTTAGATATGCTAAAAAGAAAATTGGATGTTCTGTATACCAAACGTTAGGGGATAAAAGGATTGATTGAATCATTGTCGCGGCCATAACAACGGTTGAACCGGACGATACAGTTTTGAACAGAAACGGAGAAATTTGGGCACTTTTTTCGTGACCCACTCACGTTAGCAGGCCTAGTGTATGTTCCATGAGTTAACAATGATAATGAGTTTGATACCATTGGAAAGAAAATCATGCAAGCTTTCTATAGATATATAATATATTGAAATTGATGCAGAAACAACATAAATATGATCAACCGAAGTTGGTATTCCAAACTTTTTGTGCTGAGTGTATATAGCAAATTGCTTAAGAATAACATGCATGCTGTCAAGTAAACGTAATATACATGTACAGAGTGCATAAAAGTTGCCTGTACATGTTCATGCAGCCTCATGTAATACCGAGTCTGATTTACAACACACGCAAATAATTATTAATGATTTGAAGTTGTGTACAACCTGAAATACAAGGCTGATTGTGTACAACCTGAAATAGAAGGCTGATTGTGTACAACCTGAAATACAAGGCTGATTGTGTACAACCTGAAATAGAAGGCTGATTGTGTACAACCTGAAATAGAAGGCTGATTGTGTACAACCTGAAATACAAGGCTGATTGTGTACAACCTGAAATAGAAGGCTGATTGTGTACAACCTGAAATAGAAGGCTGATTGTGTACAACCTGAAATACAAGGCTGATTGTGTACAACCTGAAATAGAAGGCTGATTGTGTACAACCTGAAATAGAAGGCTGATTGTGTACAACCTGAAATACAAGGCTGATTGTGTACAACATGAAATACAAGGCTGATTGTGTACAACCTGAAATACAAGGCTGATTGTGTACAACCTGAAATAGAAGGCTGATTGTGTACAACCTGAAATACAAGGCTGATTGTGTACAACCTGAAATAGAAGGCTGATTGTGTACAAGCTGAAATACAAGGCTGATTGTGTACAACCTGAAATACAAGGCTGATTAGATTTCCAAATTCTTAGATTTGAAGTCTTTCCAGTGTTAAGACATTTTGCTATCTCACCAGATGACCTGTCCAGTATTTCTCATTACTTAAGCTACGGAATGTTGGCAGGGCAACATGTTTGAGTTTTCAAAACTTTTCTTTTGCTCTGTATTCAAGACATTATTGTTGGTGAATTAACTTAATCTCCTGTGATACTGTCATACGAGGTTTCGCTTTCAGATGACTCAGAGTAACTGCTCGTGCACAAAGCTTCGAACGGGTCCAGTTCCTCATATGCATCTGAATCCTGGTCAAGGCACTGTGGGATCATCCTTGTTGTCAAGCAATCTGTGCTCATCCCAGAACCCAATCGCCGTACCAAAGGGGGTACCAGCTTGCCATTGTCTATCAGATACAGCCAATAGTCTGTCTCTGGCAGATACTTGTATACGTAAATCGTGTTTAATTGGCTTTGCTCATTGTTGTGTCCAGTGAGGAGGTACAAAGTATCTCCATATTCCATCAGAGTTGCCTTGTCGAAGGAATAAGAGCCGTTCCCGGACAACTTCCACTCACCAATTGTGGGGTTGTACACTTCTACACCATTTGAGGACTGGTATCCACTTTCTTTGTGACAGTCTTTACAGTAGATGCTCCCTTGATACGTGACGGCCTGAGGACACAATGGTGGTTGAATCATGTCTGCTATCTTGCTCCACTTGTTCTCTGTGGTACTGAAGCAGTAGCAGCCTTCCTTACTAATGACATAGATGCTGTCATCGAGAGTCACTGCACAAAAGTCTGAGGTCACGGGGCGAGGGATAGGTCGTATCGAGGTCCACTCATCACAACTGGGGTCATACCTCTCCACTGTTTTCTTTTTGACATCACCACCAATGGCATAGATGTAGCCCTTCAGATACACCAGACCACACCTGGGGATGACAGAAAACACATACACCTACATGACATTGTAGTAGTAGCAGTCCACTGTGTTCTGCTGATGCAGTGGTCTGGACGCTCTGCACACATGACACATGACATTGTGGTATTCATAAATACCTTTAAGAGGATGCTTACACAATGAAGTCAATTATCAAATTTTGTTAACTTAAACAACAGTCACTTTGCAAGTCACTGGCTTTCCATTTTCTGACTGGTAAAGTGATATTTGGGCCGGCATGTACAGTTCTACAAAGCCCCGGTTTCTTAGACCAAGAAATAGATATACCACATCATTATCCACATTTTAACACACACAAATATTGACACTAATTCATGATCATTTGTGAAGAAGACATTTTCATGATGCAAACATAGATACAATTACCCGTAAAAAGTATACAGTTTCATATAACTTTGAGGGGCAGTTCCTTATTGAATGAATGACCTTTATTGTACATTTGTGCTCAAGAATGACCTTTATTGTACATTTGTGCTCATACAAGCTAAGTACAGGTCATACTTCTTGCTGTACCTAGGGTATGCTGGTGCCTGGCTCTAAGACAGAAGAAGTTTGAAAAAGAAAGACATACCTGATTCTAGGTGACTTCATCTCATGCCTTGATTCCCAGCTGTTTAACTGATGGTTGTACTGGTAGAACTTCCTCTGAGCACCATAACCAAACCTGCTGATGCTGTTGATGTTGTTGATGCCCCCTGCCAGGTACAGCTCATTGTCAGGAGTGGCTGTCATAGAAAAGTTCTCCAGGTTGTCAGGTACGTCAATTGCATACAGTTCACCTGTGGAAGCATCATAGCAAGGAGCAACCCACTGGATTCCACGTTTTGTGGAACCTTCTCTTACCAGTCCTGGGAAAATCTGCATTTCTGTTCCTGTCTGTCCCAGACGTTGGGTTGTGCTGTCACTGTAAGCCAACTTGCAGTCTGTTGGCAGGCACTCACGTGTACTTTCCACTTCGGCAAGTTGGCTTGAGCTGATGAAGGGATGGCGGAAGCATCTGCACAGAGCAGGAAGGTGCTGCAAGCGTTCTTCTTTGTCAAATTTAATCCATCTCAGAGCAGCTTGCACAATTTTGTCTTCTGAGTTGGTCATTAAGTCATCCCTGTTAATCAGTGACTGGAGCAGGGGAAGTGGCAACTTGAGAAAGGCTGGTTGTAGAGCCACCTGGTTGAACCTGGGGAAGTTAGTTACATGTCCAGCTTAGTGGTTTGATTCAAACATGTTAAGATACATAAATCATGAATGTATTTCTTAAAAGTTTACATTGGGGCACTTTTTATCAGTAATAGCCATGGTAAAATTAGAATTGATGTTGCTGATAGAAACCGCGAATCGAAGTAACATAATTTCTCTCCTAATGTGTGTAATTATAACAGGCATTGAACTGACCTGAATGCAATGTACCTCTCACTGGCCTCCTTCAGGGTGAGGTCTTCCAGCATGTCAGCATACATCAACACATCTGCACAGTTGGACACGTCCAGATGGTCCTTCATATAATCTGCTGCCTTACGACATACAAAATCCACCTAGAGGGATCAAACATGATTACACTTACAGACCATCCTGCCCTTTTCAGTTTCTTAAACCATGTATACTGAATTGACTTAATCAGGTCACAGTCAAGGTTAAAATCCAGAGGTTTCGGTCCAGCCTGAACCCAGACCTGATCATGTCTAATTTTGTTAAATCGATATCAATAGTTGACTGTTGGACTTATTTTCCATGCCTTTTTATTTTCCATGCCTTTTTTTGAACATTCAGGCTAATCTACTTTGATGAAGATTGCTAAATCTTTCTTTCTTTCTTGGCTAGATTACCTAATACATGTAGCAAGATCTGAATTAGGTCCACCAAACTGGCATCCACCCCTGGTAATGACCCCAAAAATAAAGTTGGCATGGCTGCACATGTGTGATAAGATTATGATGCAGTGTCCTTACCTGGAACAGTCTGGCTGCAGACATCACAGCCTGGACCTGGTCTGGCTCCGTCTGAAGGCGTCCGGTGTAGGCGTAGTCCAGAATGGTTGCCATGGCTACCTTGTTTACTTCCTTGATAGTGACCCTTTCCTGTTTGGCCTCCGCGTAGCCGCTGGTGAACATGCCACGAAAGTAGGGACTGCATGATGCCAGGACGGCCCGATGGCAGGGGAAACTGAGGAGAAAGATTATGCACTTGAAAAGATGTAACATTATTTGAAAGTTTTGGTGCCAGAAGAACAGATATTGTGAACTTTAAAATCCCAAGTTAGATTGACATATGAAACTTATTTTCAACATATCTGCATCATCTTGTCACATCATGTCACATCTCAATCATTGGTGAACAATGCGAAAGCAAGCCTCAACCAAATTCCATTACTTCCGGGTAGCCTACCCGGCCGGAAGTAAACCAGCCATAGATTTCCGAATTGAATGTTGCGGTCCAGAGATCTTCTGAGCTTTGCTAGGACTTTCAACAGACTTTATGAACAATTTAAGCGAACTACTGAACACATTCTAGCGCATTCCTTGGTTTGTCTGAAAGTTGACTAAAATGGCGGACAATGGCTGACAACTCATCAAGCGGCGGTGGGAAGTGCACATATTTTGAGATGTCTTATAGCACAACTAAGTCATATGCATACATTGCAAATATTGCTGTGCAGCGTCAAAATATGGTAGATTCGTAACATAATGTAGAAAAAAATTACCCAAAACAGTGACAATTTTTTTAAAGATAACGTGACACCCCTTTAATTATTCTATGGAATATATGTTCTAGTGCCCGATCTTGAGTATCATTCAAGGTTTGACGAGGTCTGATCAAGCATTTAATGATACGAAGTACAAATAATTAGCTCAAAAGATATCTTTAAACACATTACACGTAGATTGAGATCGTTTAGACTTAGAATAGAAACAGTCTGCGATAAAGTTCACCCCCCCCCCCCCCCCCAATTATGGAACAGCTAATTACCTTCTCCCTTCTACCTCCAGAACCACGTCAGTCAGCTCTGCCCGCCCCCTCATGGCGTTAAGTTCACGGAGAACCTGATCAGACTGCTGATGGTTTCTTGCGTCCATAATTAGCAACAACTTTTAGGAGCCAATATCGAAGAAGCAAGCGCAAGCTTCGGCCTCGCTGATGTGGTGGACAAAAAAAGGCCAAGCGTTTATCAACTTTGACCTTTGACTCATATATCGATACCTTATTCTCCACATAGTGTAATGTTTGTTTCACAGGCTTGTTTGTGCGCGCCAAGTCATGACTGGACAGCAAGATAGTAAACTTTCTTGCCATAGCACAGTCTTTGTTCATATTCTATTAGGGGAGGGGTTCCTGATCTTATCAGATTAATGCTAGCTCCTCAGATAACTTTAACCCTAATTAAAGAGTGGTCTTGTAACGTTATCTCATATTGATTCGGATAGCACCACTGAGTCCGACTACTAGTAACTAAAACAGAGTTTTAGTGAGGTTTAGTTTTAAGGTCTAAATAAATTTTAATACACTTCATAATGTAGTATGATAATACAACAGGATGGAGTGATTTGTGTCTCGTTCTTGTCGAGGGCATTAAGTTCAAGTAGACTAGCCAATGGTAAAATGTGCATATGCATGTTCTCTAGAAAGTTCAGATTAGGACGACCTGTCAGGCAAAGAGAATATTGATGGCCACCATGGACGAAGTTGTTATTAGATAAAATTAGCATTGAAATACCACACTTGAGGCTCTCGACCTATTTCCACTGTTACCAGAAACACTGGCAAAGTTGTGAATCGTTTTTACTGATCTCTTTACATTTAGAATGGATTTGGAAGATTGTATCAACTTAGGCCTTGTATTTCAGATTGTACGTGCTTGACAACATCAACTTGCGTTGTGTTCGAGCATTTCATGAAACCACATTAACATGAACATGATGTCAGGCAGCTTTGATTTGGCATGCCATATTCCATTTTACAGTGTGCATTAAGCATAGTTGTGATATTTTGTATTCAGCCCTACTACCACTAGAGAAGGGAGTGAGGGAGACAGAGAGGAAGCGAGGATAGCATTTGAGACGCTAGACTTTAAAAGGCGCTTCTCAACCTCATAAAACGACCATAGCTAAGAGGACAATGAAACATTTTAAAAGAATCTCAATGCTGTATTGCTAAATGAAGACAAACATACCATTCTTATCAATGGTTTTAGTTTATAATTACTCGGATATATGTTCAATCTTATCAACCGCTAAGCAATAATATGCTGAAGGTTACATTACTTTGTATAGAAACTGAGTGTCTACTAAAATATGTTGCTTCTTTAGTTACATGGCATTTTATAGCAAGTTTAATCGGATGTAATATTTATCGAGACATAACATTAACTTTAACTCAGCTGTCTATTTTTTAATCTTTGGTGAAATGGCATAAATAACAGTTTATTAACTTGGTAGATTAACATGTATGTTTTTTTTAATTTTTTATTCGGATTATCGGCTTGTTAAATTAGCGTTATAAAATCGGATATTGTTTTACAATGAGTTTGCATCACTGATACTAGAAATCGATCTAAAACGTATTAACTGCAAAGTGGTCATGTTATAGCCAAGAATCCTCTTCATATTGCTGGGCAACAGCTTTCTCAGATCCCGCTACCGTCCCGTTGTCTTGGATGTTGGCGGCAACGTTGTCTATTCCCTTGTTCTCCATCGGGACACCATTCTGCTTAGATTCTGCACTCTCTAGCACTGCTTGTGCATCGCCGTTGCTGAAAAATGGAAAGGACTTGTTACACAACGTTGATGATTTTAACCTCAGTCTCTTTCTGTTTGGGACTATTTTCTTTACCCTTGTCTTTTGTACACGAGGTGTCGTGATTATTTTCTTATTATCAATAGGTAGTGCTGGTTGACGTTGGATGCCCTATCTGACTTTTTTAAAATGATAAGTAAACGACTGTTTTCAACAGAAAAAGGTTTAGAATGAAGACCAAGGTCATTTACAGACAAGGTTCAAGGGGAAGTCTGACTCACGAAGTTTTGGGTTTTCGACGAGGCCAACACTGAACAGCAAGGCCGACTGCAACGATGAAGACCAGGGCACACGCACCAGCAATCATGGCAATGAAGAACACACTTAGTCCTGGATTGATAAAAAGAATCAATATTTTTGTTTGGTGAAGTGGAAATCACTGAAGCATGATTTGAGTCCTAAAGCAAGTTAATCAACTTGATGTGAAATGGTGGAATAACGAGTTAGACTTAACGTAAGACTGTTGAGAAACAAGATTGATCACCTTCATTCTGGCAGCGTGGTCCCGAGTACTGATATACTGTAACTACATCCGAAGGACATCTGAGGGAAAAGAACATATTAAGACATCATGGTGGACGTATACCGATGACATGACGACATGACATTGCTTACAAGTAAGTATCAGCGTTTTTTTCAAGGACGACATTACAAAACAAAATGTTAACATCAAATACACATTCTTGGTGATAGATTTAATGGCACGGATACAATCTGATTCTAATGTAGCCTATCGTAATATTTAGCGTAATGCGATATCCAACGACACCTTTCAATTTTCAGTGCAACTGTCATGTGGATCACATTCGTGATCATCAATAGCTTCACCTGCACTCCAGGACCGGGTTCCTGTCCTGACAGGTTCCCCCGTTCAGACAGTACTCCGTGTTGGACGTACAGAAGGACCGACACTCTCCTCCGCTGGTGACACACGTCATGTCGTCTTGGCAACTAGCGCTGCACACCACCACATCGACTGTTACACCTGTCAAATTCGAGGTAGAGTAGAAGAGAATAATTATAACTTCCATTCCATCATCATCACTGCCATGAAACTGCTATGTACATAGGATACATTCAAAGTTCCTCATCAACAGTTGTCTTTGTTCACTGTATTGAAATTGATAATGAGAATTTACCGTTTTCCCTGACAGCAACTCCACCGACTTCCACCTCCCCCACCATGCCGTTGCCATTAGTTACAGCTGTCTGCAGTACGCTGGCCACCGCTAGGGGCATTTCTGCCTCCTCTTGGCTATCGATGAGCACGTTGACATCAGCAATCACGCTTCCTGACCTGCAATCAGACGTGACGTGAGTATACGTGTAGTATTGTAGCTTACTATGTTTCGTTTTGCCAAAAATTACTATGTTTTGCTAATGGTTGGATAGAAGAATTTTTTGTGCCACCATGTCCGTCAAACGCTTTTTACATTTACTTGATTGTTATTATAGGCCAAGTATCAGCTATTGTGTCGGTGGCATCAAGAGATGAAGAGACCTTAGTCCGGGAGAGAAGCTCATAAGGTGTGCTGAAAAGTTTAACTGACCAATTTACCTAAATCCTTGGACAGTAACGCCTCCGAAGCCAGGGTAGTCTAGATACACAGAGTCCATCTGAAAGTATCATCAAACATGTTTGTTTCAAAGATTAACTAACTGAAGCGTCATCACAATAAAGAGAAATATGACAACTCTGAGTATGTACAATAGTAAGACTGCTTACGGCCGCGATGACTTGTGCTGACAGTGTCTGGAACGCTTCAGTGCTGCTGTCCTGCAGATCCGCCGTGAACGTTACACTGGAGAGGGTCACCTCCATCTCAACCACTGTCATGGGAGCTGATCATACACACGTCACAATTACACCAGTATTGTAGATTTAAACCGTACCTGGTAAATACTCAGTCTCGTAATTAATTGCGCGACTGTGTCGCAAGTACGGAACTTATCATGTTTATTTCAACATTAAATAGCCACAATGGTATCTGGCATTGATTAGCTCATCGCCGACGCCACTTACATATTATCGATACGACCATAGTGGATTGTAATATTTTCTTTGGTCAAACATCCAGAAGAGATCGAGGAATCGCAGTTACATAACCCGGGCATTTATACTTAGTTGTAAAGATGACAGATGGTGATACATGTATTTATCGCTAAACAGCCCATTTGTCGGGATACATCTATCGACATTTCACGTGGCTATTCCCACTACATCCAGAAAAATATTCAAATCTATACATGTATTCACTTTGATACATTATCTTGGGCTGTCTGTTGATATGCAGGTTAGTACATAGAAATGTAGATATATGCTTACCTTTAGTCGATGCAGGCAGTTTACTTGTGGAGACGACCACTTTCCCTGTTGTCATGGGCATGGCAGTTGTCGCCTCAGTCGTCAAATCCACAGGTGTGGTGGTAGCTGATGAGGTTGCTGATGAGGTAGCTGATGGGGTGGCTGATGAGGTAGCTATTGGAGCTACTGTGGAGCCTGTAGACACAATTAAACAGAAAATTTTTAGTCTTGTGATTTTATAAGGGTTTCTCACAAGTTTCACGTACTGTGTCATTATTTTGATGCTTGTTAACATTATCAAGGGAGATATACTATTTGAACAAAATATTTCGATGGCGTCATATATATAATCGCTGATTACAGTGACTGAATATGACTTACAGTTTCGCTCGTCACTCCCATCCAGACAGTCGTCTCGGCCGTTACAAACAAAGTTCCTGAGCACGCACGCACCGTTGTCGCACTGGAAGTTGTCGGTACAGTCTATAAGAATGGCAATGTTCTTCAGATTAGGTCAATATCTGGAGGGAGCATACCACGCCTGCCTCAACGTACATCATTCATCTTTACCTTATTTATCTCTACGTAAGTAAATCAACCTAGTATATAAGTCCTTCCTGTGCCATATGACAGTGCCCCTCTTCGTTTCATATCAATAGCCCTTGGGCCACACAACGTTGTGCAATCACTACAGCAGGTGGCAAGTCCATTGGTACATGGTAGTGATATGTACGTTAGACAACTATACCCTTCTCCAAGTGCCGAGTGCTAAGCAGTGAAAGCAGCATTTACCATTTTTGAATTGCCTGAAACTACCAAATGCATGGCGAACGCTCTATCCACTTGGCCGTTGTATCAGTCGAATCAAGATAAAGTGATGGCAAAATGAAAATACTTTTCCAAGTCTTTACAATGGCTATTGTAAATGCTTCCTTTAATCATTTTTTTCTATCAGGCCCTTACTGCAATTCGACTCATCCGACCCGTCTGTACAGTCCACGTAGTAGTCGCAGATCCAGCTGTCCGGGATACATTGCGTCAGGTTGAGTCGGTTCGTGCAGTAGTACGCACATGTGGGCGGGAACGTGGCTGTAGACGATGTGATAAAGATATTGTTGTTCGTTAGCGTTTCTGCCACGACGATAACGTTTCAAATCATGTATGTTTCGTGAGACTTTCAGCTAACTTCCAAATCATCTATCAATATCAATTTCTTAAATATAGTGGTTTAGCATCCAAACTACATTCCAGCTCAACAAAACAGTCCCATCGGAGTTTCAACTGTTCATTCTGCATGCAACCTACTTCAAGTTTGAATGAGTCACTGTAGCACGCGGTCATGGTTATATTTGAATGCGATTAGCTATGTTGAATACTTGTAACGATGAGCCTTTTATGTTTGCCAATCGTTATTCAACCTTTAAAGATAATCTTCTGACAATGTTTGCCAAATCGGGTAACCGTTAACCAGTATACGTATTAAGCTCGTAGGTAAACTGTGAATTGAAAAAAAGGCGTACAGTCGCAAACTTACGACAAGCTTGTTCGTCCTCTCCACCCGCACAGTCTTCGTACCCATCACAGCCGTAAGACTCTGGGAAGCAGGTGCCGTCTGAGCATCGCACTGTGCCATTCTCACAGGCTAGGAGGGTGGAAAGATATTGAAATACTGGACTGATGTCGATGTTTGAATTATAATACTGGAGATGCATAGCCTGCAAGTCCATTTGTATAACATATAGACAGTAATCTATCCAAGTACATATTGATGTATATAATGTCAAGTTTATTGCAAATTCTTGCCCGTGGGCTAATTGCAGTTAACATAAAAGATTCAAACAAATGTACACGATACAAAATCACAAGTGTCTACTCTAGTCTAAAGCTAGTAAAATCTAACTCTAGATCCTGGGTTAATGGGTTCGACTCCTTTTTCGAAGACAGTGGAAGACGAAAGATCCCACCTTTTTATTATGTGTGGGTTTTGTGATGTTAGAAGGAGAACTGATTTCTTTTTGTCAGTGAATGTGAGGAAGTTTGGGTGGAATTTGATGGTCTCTTCGAACAGCTCTTTTCTTTCTTGATTATAGAGAGAGCAGTTTGACATAAAATGTGTTTCGTCTTCCACCACGTTTGACGTACACTGTTTGCACATTCTTTCACACACGGATAGCCTCTTGTACCGCCCTCTCTCAATTTCGAGAGGGTGGGCACTAATTCTAATTTTGCTGATTGCCGAGCGTAAATCAAAATTATCTAATTCTAAGTATTTTTCCATAGTATGTGCTGTTTTACAGGTCTTATAAAACCTTAGCTTACCAGTATCTATACTCAAGTTATGGCGAGAGGTTTGGATATACATATCAGAGATTCTAGATCTTATCATTGTACATATAGATCTGATATCACTAAGTGAGTTACATGAATACAAAAGGTAGGAGTGGCCACTACCATCTAAAATTTCTTTCACTCGTTGTAATAAAGTTCTTCTACGACTATTAGAAATAGTCAACTACATATAGATACCCAGTACAAGGGTAACTCAAGCAACTGGATAGTTGCGTAGCTTCCATCCACATGTACATGTTGAACTTCCTGGGCCATATCCTGCGCATGCCCGAGGACGAACCCGCCAACATCTATGCTCTCTATGTTCCAACGGAAGGGAAACGCAGACGAGGATGCCAAGCTACCTCCTGTCTACAGTACTACTATTCAACATCGCCTAGGAGACTCAAATGAACAGATCACTGCGAAGCAGATACGCCATCTAGCTGCCGACAGAAGGGCATGGAAGAAACTTACAGTCGCCGACCGATGATGATGTACATGTAGATTTTTCTATTGAAAGTTGATTTACTGCCTTACCGACTGAGCCTCCCTGGTCCATCCTGTGCCTGATCCAGTCCAGGTAGCGGCTGACCCGGGTGTAGATGCCGGGTTTGTAGGGACGAGCACAGCCGTAACCCCAACTGGTAATGCCCACCAGGTCCCATCTCCCGTCATCCCCTGCGCACATCACAGGGCCTCCGGAATCGCCCTACAGAAGGAAATCGTGCTTCTTTCTTTGAAACGGACACGGATTGCGAAGTATTCCAATATCTATCTGTTTTTATATACTGCATATTCCTCATGGTCACATTTAAGATTAGTCAATGTTTAGTTACGTGGAGGAGGGCACTGTACAAGCCAACTAGGCTTCTTTCCTCCTCCAGCACCTTTATTTACTTTCTACACTTTATTGTTATTTGTGCGAAATAAATAAACAAACAAACATTGGGAGCATATTAATGCCGAAAATATTTGGAGATCAAGCTGATAGCACAACAAGTCAAGAAAACAGTTCCAAATTTCATCCAGGCATACCTGGTAGTATCAGGTATATACCGTATGTAGTAGTACCAGTATATACCTGGGATACTTTTGTGGGACGTACCTGACATGAGTCTCCGCCCCCCTCCCAGTACCCCGCACACAGCATGTTGTCAGTCACAGAGCCATCATAGGAGAAGGGCTTGTTACAGACATCATTCGAAATGACGGCGATCTTCAGGTCTTGTAGGATGTAAGGACGATCACCACCTGATACGGGTAAGAAATGTGAGTTTTCGAACTGACTTGGGCATCTTTCGTATGATAGACTACGAAACAGAGAATACTGCCTACAACTGGCAAAGAGTGAACCTTCTCAGCAATCCGAAGGACATACTTGTAGTAGACTCTGTCCTCGATTTGTACAATTTATCTACACACCCATATTAACCTATAGCTACTACTAAGAACATCTTCCCCACTCCCTTCCCTTCGAATGAATCCTTCAATTTACGGTGTTACTTTTTCATCCCGGACTACCAGAACTCAAGTCATGCCGTATTGATATTCGCAATTGTACTTGAAGTCATTAGCAATTTTGATGATAATTTTCAAGTGCTACTACTGATATAAGTAGCTTGGTGGAGTTCATAATCACAGTGTCTTGTACTTTTTTGCGTTGATGAATAGAGAACAAAAGCTAGGCACTGGTAAAGACTAAGCTTTTCCCTTCTGCTCGTCCTGACCTGACGCAAGCCGTCCCCAGCCGGAAGTGAAGCAGTACGAGTTCACGTTCAGCTGAGTCCCGTTGTCCGGCAGGCATGCGTAGTTGACGATGTTACTTGTGACGTTGACATACGTTTCCAGCTTCACCTGTGATGAATACATAGTTAGTCATCAGAGAATAGGGCTTACTTACCTTTCTGAACCAAAATTAAGTAAAATGGTGTATTCCCACCATACCTATCTTGCAACTAAACATACATAGTTTTATGCAGCTACCATAGCGTTACATGTGGTTAAAATTGTTGACATTGAGAGATTCTATGTACAAAACATGTTTCCAACACAAACAAAATGAACAAGACCTTATACTGACTATACAGATAACGGTATGGTTACAAGTGGTATAAGAAATGCAATGATGATAAAGCATTAAGGCTATGATCATGAATTGAAAATAAAGAAGGAAGCGTAGACTTCCGCCTGGTACAGTAGTGTTTTTACCAATGCGATGTCGTTGTCGTGAGTGGTGGAGTTGTACCCTTCATGCAGGTACACCTTCCGCACACCTGACGTGACGGCCTGGGCGGTGTCGTTGTCCCACGGGTAGTGCGTGATGGCGTGTTTCCCGATCAACACTTGGAGGGACTGCCAGCGTGCTGGGCTGTAAGGATTGTAAATAAGTTAGTAAAATAGGAGGAATATTTTACTCACGTCCAACTATGTGTTACCAAGGCTTGGCCAGTTACCTGAAAAACCATATATGACAAATATCATGGCCACATACGGCTCTTATAGGCTTGATACGTTACAAGCTCAAGCCATTGTCATCGTACCGGTTTTCTCCATGGTTTTTCATCCGTTTTGGCGTGAGATATGTTTATGAAGGTTCGTCATCCAGTACACAGAATAAAAAAGACATTTCAATCTCGGCAACAAGATAAGATTCGGAGATTGCTTCCGATAAAACGTGGTGGTAATCTTAGTATCTTGCAGAGGTTAAATTGTCTCTAAGATATCTAAGATATTTTGGGTGTTTAAGTGACTGAGGCAAAAACTCACGTATCGTCATCCAGACAGTGCGCTGCCGTGACCACCCAGTCTGGAGCCACCAGGGTTCCGCCGCAGAACGGCCTGCTGCTGTATATCCTCTTCAATTGAACCTGGTGCATACGTTAGAGTGATAAGTTACATATCAGATCATATGTACACCAGGAAATGAAAATTGAATTGTTCTTTTATAAGGCATGCAAATCTGACAATGAACTATGTCATTTCATTCTCTAGGAAGCATCTATCAAGCATAGATTAGCTTATTAGAACATTCTGCCAAGAAAATGGAAAAACTTTGGCTCGGTCTTGGCTAACTGATGACAAGTGATAAAGATGATAAAATAAAGGTGAAAAATATCATTCTGTGACTGTAAAGAAAGGAATAACGGGATTTAAGTAATAGTAATTCTATTGCAGTTGAAATGCAGAAAGGGTACTGGTAAGCTTAGAGAATGCAGAATATTCAAAAAAATCCAAAGAAAATCCAAAGAAGCAGTGTACAGATCAGCGCGTATCATAGCTACCTGCCATGGCCAGGCTCCGCGCTCGGCGGCGTCCCCGCCAACAATCCTCTCCTGACCGTCCGTTTCCACAATTGTCATGTTACGGAGTCCGCATGTAGTGGGTCCTAAGGCATAAAGTATTTCAACCATCAAGCAGATGTCATGCGGTTGACGACCTTCGACGGAATTTGTTTATCACCAAACCAGCAGCTCAGCACTTTGGTAGCACTGAAACTTAGATTAAATCAATCAAATTTCAACACTCTTAACAGGATCATAAGGTTATATTGATTTAAGATATATGCCTATTGTTATTGTGATTTAAGTTAATGATGCCTGAGATACAGGTAGCTTACCTGCAGCACACGAATCCTCGTCCGACGAGTCCTCGCAGTCATGGCGACCGTCACATCTGTGGATCACGTGATAGCAGCTTCCGTCCCCACAGGTGTGCTGGAACTCCGTGGAACAGGTGCCTGTTTGGATGAATCATCAAAGTTGAGAATAACTGAAGACGATGAAAACACAATAATTCCTCGAATATTAAATGATATGATACTCTTATGCTGATCTAAAATGTCGAACAGGTGACCCAGCTATAACGTCTCTAATTATTTTTCAAAGATAAACTCTATGTATCAGAAGGATTCTTGGTAACTCATAATCCAAACTCGTGGGAACTCATTAATCTAGATTCTAAAGGCAGGGAATATATGACTGGTTATTCAAGGCCTTACAGTTCATTTCGTCCGTGTTGTCTCCACAGTCGTCCTCCCCGTCACAGACCCAGGATGCCGGCTTGCACAGGCCGTTCCCACATTGGAACTCATTTTTGCATGCTGGAAAATAAAGTGAAATAATTTACAATTCAGTATCAAATTCTAAAGCAGCAAATAATGAGAGACATAGCTAGTCTTCAGGGCGTCAATGTAGAATTTTGCCATGGTGATACAGCGATATGTTATGTCTTGGTTTTAGATTGTGATCTAAACATCTCAACAACGGCCATTAGAACATCAAACCGAAAACCTTATCAGCCTTCGTATAGAGCAGCAGGCAACACTACACTACATGTCAACACCATGATACTACAGTATTACTTTATAGCAAACAATGTTATTTATATTGATCACGTAATTACCCTATGTGTGTTGTACTTACTATAGGTACAGTTGGCCTCGTCACTAGCGTCTGAGCAGTCGTCATCGCCGTCGCACACCCACCACGATGGGATGCACCTGTCACAGCTGAAGTAACCATCATCACAAGGGCCTGAACAGGAAACCAGACGAGGTTGTACGTATACTTTAACGTTCACAGAATGATTCAGAATTGTTCAATTGTACTCCAGAATAATCTATAGCAATAAGATATCGGATGCCCTTTCCGTTGGCACCCCATGTTATCTCTATGAAGGTTAGACATCCAGGTGATATGTGTCACTGACGAAAGGTAGTGAAATCTCTGACTGTTTCCAAAATCATGCCCAGTTGCGTGAGTGAATTTATCCCATGCTATCTTAGCTACTCTACAGGGTAAAGCACGTTGCTTCATCTATCTGAATAACTCAGCTTCTTTCCCACAAACGTCGTCTAGTTATGTAGTACTATGGCGTGTGCAATATTTAATTTAAAACAACGTATTTGTCGCCACTCACAGTAACTTTCGTCACTCCCGTCTCCACAATGATCGGTCCCGTCACATCGGTACTCAGGTAGAACACAGATACCGTTGTTACATGTGAACGTGTCGTTGCAATCTGAAAGGGGAGGGGGGTTATTAACTATTAGAACAGTTTTACAGTTTTTGCCATCATTCATGTCGAGTAACGCCGTTCATGTTCACGTTTCTGAATATTCTATCAGGCAAAATGAATAGGTCATGAGCAGCTTACCACAGCCCTGTTCATCTAAAAGGTCATCACAGTCGGCCCAATAGTCGCACACCCACTGGTCAGGGATGCACTGTGTGTTGTTGTTACAGTACAGGGCACAGGGTGGTCCAAGCGTGGCTGAAGTGGGACCAAGACATGACAGACGCTGTTAGCCACAAGGCAGATGTGGGTGCTAGTTTTATGTTGGGAACAATCTTTCATTGTGACAAATTTGTGGTAGAGGAATATCACAACCTAACAGATGGTTATGTCGTGCTGTCGTCACCTAGGTTTAACTGCAATACGCAAAGACAAACTTCACGTTAAGAGACTCCCGTACATCCTCACTTTTGATTTTAGGATTTCAAACATTAACCTTGTTCTCTTTGTGAAAATGTCAAAAACATAAGGTATTTCACTCACGGCAACCGATCTCGTCCGCCCCATCGCTGCAGTCCTCGTACCCGTCACACCTGTAGTCTACAGGGAAGCAGCTGCCGTCTCCGCAGGTGACTGTGGTGTTCTCCATACAAGCTGTACCAGATGCGGCAGGTAACATCAAGTTTTCTCAAGATCCTCTCTGCTACATTTTTCTCGATTTGTTCCAAGTAATGACCTGTTGACTTACCAAGTAACATCACCCGAATACGAATGGATGATTAAGAATCGTACGCTTTTAGCTATAGAATCTGTATATTTGTTTTGAGGTCCAATCAGAGGGCAAATATCTGCATAGTAAGATCGACCTTCTAGGTTTATAAATGATGTCATTCTGCCTTTTGGTGACAACCTTTCACCTTGGCTGAAAGAGCCAATCTAACACTAACAGTCACAAGCTAGGTTTGAAGCAGAGATAAATGGTAGTATGAATGTAACTTACCAACTTGACCACCGGTTAATAACTTATTGTCCAGCCAGTCGATGTAATTGGAGACTTTGGCATAGACCCCAGGTTGGTACCTGTTAGCACATCCGTACCCCCAGCTGGTGATACCCATCAGGTACCAGCGGCCGTCTTCTCCTGTAGTACATGGATGGTACAAAATCTGTTTTAATTTCATTACTTGACAAAAGACGATTCCCGTAGATATGGTATTGAAAAGGGGTATTTGGATTCTTCAAAGTGATCAGACCGTGTTACAAAGAGTTGTTGTGGACGGATGGCACCCAAGCTACTATTTCTACGGTACTCGATACTATAATATATTAAGAATCGGTCTGTTGTACCTCATCACAAGAAACTAATTAAACTGAACCAAGTCTACAAGGAAAGATTCTGATAGAGAGTATTTATTGCTCCATTTCTCTAGAAGAGCACGTCAGATGACAATGAGGCACGCATAATATTACCTGCACAGACTACGGGGCCCCCGGAGTCCCCCTGACAGGAGTCGCCGCCGCCCTCCCAGTAGCCGGCACAGAACATGTTGTCCGTCATGCCGCCCTGGTTGGAGATGGTCCGGTTACAGACGGCCGTCGGGATCAGAGCCACCTTCAGCTCCTGCAACAACTCCGGTTGTGTTCCACCTGACCAGGGGTAAAGAACATCAAATAGCATGACATGGTATGAAATCTCGTGAATCGGGACGAAAGATGCCAGAGAACTTTTCACGCGTACAATAGAAGGCGATCGAGCTGCAACGTCGCTGGGACCTAAATTGGATTTATGTCACCCTCATCATTACTGCAATATCATGCAAAATCTGATTTTGTGACTGAAAAGAAAACAGAACACGCAAAGCGTAAAAAGATTTCGTTTTTAATCTAATGTTATGTCATGAAATTTATTGAACAAAGAATTTCTTTATATCTTATTCATGAGTGGTTGCCGTCCTAATGGATTGGAGGTATCAATATGTACCCTATACATCAGTTTTGTTTCTCAGAATTGTAAAGGAATGTATCAAAAGAGGGAAAATAAACATAAAACCTACCGGAGGAAGTGTCACCCCATCCCGTTGTGAAGCAATACGAGTTCTCGTCGAATCTCGCTGTCTCGTTGGTTTCGAGACAAGCGAAGTTCATGAAACTAGTTGTCTGGTCGATGCTTGTGTTTAGCCTCACAAGAGCTATGTCGTTGTCAGACGTATAGTCATCGTACCCTTCGTGGAGGTACACCTTCTGCACAGACGACACGATCGCCTCCGGGTCTGTGATTCCGGGATGCCCCAGGTGGCGCTTACCAATGAGGACTTGGATTGTTGGCCACTCGTTTGGTCTGGAAAAAAGTATGTGTTATATTACACTGTTTTTTTTTAGGTTGTTAACAGGCTACGTTAATGCGTTGTTGCAAGTTTTGCCATCAGTAAGATTGTTCACTCTGTTTTCTACATCGTCGTGTATGATTTCCACATCACCACTGGGCAAAGATGATGAATATGAACAAAGAAGTTTATGGATCTTTCTAGAGAATTGACCAGCCCAGTTGAAGAGACCCAGTTGTAGTAATGTAGCACTATCCTGTCATTCGTTGACATAGGACGAGAAGAGCAATCAAATTTTTCCCATTGTACAGAAAAGAGTAGAAAATATTACTGACTGATCCTCATTCAAGCAGTGCGCAGCCGTCACCACCCACTCCGGAGCCACCAGTGTGCCTCCACAGAAGGGCGTGCTGGAGTACGTTCTCTTCAGCTGCACCTGGAACGTGAACAGATGCAATCGATTATAAGAAGCTTCAATTGCATATTGAGATTTTTCAAAAACTCACCAAAATATAGAAAGGCTTTCCACACAGGAGCGACAACTTAAACTCTTCCTTCTGACTCCTGAGCAACTCCGGTTTTACCTGGGATGCGTTTTTGCACAGTGTTTTTTTTTTGGGGGGGGGGGATAAAATTTGTATTCGAAATTCCTTTGGATGCATAGGCACTCCTGTTTTTTTTAAAAAGTAGCGTATGTGAAGGAAAGAAGGGCGAACATTACTTCAAGCCCGATGTTGACCAACCTGCCATGGCCATGCTCCACGGTCCGCCGTGTCTCCTCCGACTATTCTGGACTGGCCGTTTGTAAGAGTCATGTTCCTCAGGCCACAGCCGGAGGCTAGAGGCAAGGGACAAGTGATACATTTTGAGGTGACAAGGAAAGAAGATGAAAGGAATCTGTACGACAGTCGTTATAATTGTGGCGAATTTCATCAAGGCTTAATTCTATCGACGGTTGCTCCTTGGTTTATGATACAAAAGACATGCAATTTTTCATTGACAGCCTTTGAAACACCTCTTTGTCCTGACTGGGATAGAAACTACAATGTCGTAATTCCCAAATTGAACGATGTGCAATAAGTCAGCTTACCCGGCAAGCAGTTGTCCTCGTCTGACCCATCCTTACAGTCGCGACGGCCATCGCAGTGGTGAATCACGTGATAGCAGGATCCATCCCCGCATGCGCGCTGAAACTCACTGGAACAGGTGCCTACAGAAGGATACATCAATGATGAAGTAACAATAAAATTTATTCTTTAGTAGGATAAATTTGATACATGGTGATGGAGGACAAGGATAGTATATAATATACATTATGACTGTAAGAATGTTAGTATGCCCTTTTTATGAACCAATATATATATATATATATATATATATATATCAGTGTTTTTCTCGTACAACTATTGTTTGAACTCACAGTTAGTCTCATCCGTGTTGTCTCCACAGTCGTCCTCTCTATCACAGACCCAGGAGGTCGGCTTGCACAGGCCGTTTCCGCATTGGAACTCCTTTTCACAGTCTTTGGAAAGGTAAAGAAGTTAAAAGCAAAGCGATTGGTCTTAATTGACAAAATGGCAATTTGCGGGCACACATGACTACAAACAAACAAGCATGCACGCTGACGAATTTTATGGGTGAAAGCAAATTGTTTTTGTAACATGTGTAGCTTATTAGCACCAGTAACTGTTTAACATGTTAGACTAACACGCATGCGTATATGACGTAGCAAGGGACGCCCAAGAGAGACCCTGCACAGACAAAGACGTCTGTGCAGAGACCTGAAGAATAAACAGCTTGAAAGTGCATACTGGCCTGGTGTCATCCTGATGGATTCCTACCTAGAGGTAGAAGGACGGTCCGAGAACAGATAGGACGTGTCGCAGTTTTGTGTCTTACATTGAATTTTATTTCACAACTTTACATGAATTGAATGGTATTCCAAGAATAAAGTCAATAGTTAACGAAAAAATTATGCTAGGTCACAGCGATCGCCGTCTGATGGAATGGGGGCCTAGATATAGGAACGTACCGTAAGTGCAGTCCTCCTCGTCTGAACCATCGGCGCACTCCACGCTACCGTTACACCTGGCCCCCACTGGGATGCACGTCCCGTCAGCGCATGCGTACTCAGACGTGCTGCAGCCAGCTGAAATGGTCATCGATCGGCAAGGTCAGGCGGGGACAAATATTTTGCAATGCATTTTCCGATCGTTTCCGTCACCTTAACACATACGCTCGAGCACACACACACATATGCACACACACACACACACACACACACACACACACACACACACACACACACACACACAAACACTAGTATTTTAGAAAGTACTAGCATGCAAAGTGTTCTCCGCAATTTCATCATTCACCAATAAAATAAGTTCCTTTCTAACTCTGTCATGTCGCCATTCTCACGTGGCTGGCTTCTGCAGCTGTCACCATTGGACACTGCTTTTTCTGACCAGACAGTATCACCCACTATCTGTTTTTTTCACTCAGTTTTGTCCGTCCCTGAACCTAGCTATGTATCAAACTGTCGTTACAAAAGGAGGTGGTCAACAAACGTAACGTATGCAAATATTTGTAGATCTAATGGCCGCAGTTGTTAGCAGAGCAATGTGTCATCATATGTAACGCACAGACACGGGCAGGAGACGTGTTTATATAAGATATGGACAAAGGATTAGTCCGACGAGCCAACAGCTACACATTACATACAAAAGGCTACAAGTGTCGTTTATATTTTTACAGCTTTATTAGGGGCACTTTATCTCATAAGGCAATACTTACTCAGAAAGTTATCGGCCACGCCTAGGCGTGAGAGCTCTACTTGTGTTGAGTTATTACTCATTTGAGGCTTTCTGCATTCTGCAAAGCCTATGATCGCTTTTATAAACCTGTTGTGTTTACATTCATTTATACAGGTGACAATCTCAAAGCGTTTTCAGCTCTATCTTAAGCTTCTTCTAACATACTTTCTGACAGACCCTCTCCCCGTGCTGTACCCCCCCCCCCCCCAGTTATAGCCAAATAAAGCGCGTCTGCATTTTTCTACTGTTTACTTTAAGCTACGAATTTTTGATGCACCAAAACATATTGCCGCTTACAATGATAACCGGAGTAAAAAGTGTCCTGAGCTTGGGTCAGCGCGGATTTGGTGAAATGAAGGCACTTAAATTTTCCAATGCCCTGTAAGTCTACATGTGTGTACAGTCTAACCTGGAGTAGGGTTACTTCTTACTTAGTTGTTGTCCAACTAGATTACTAGATTCCATTGTCCGCTTGCTCAGATCATGACAACTAGGGAAATCTCCAGGGCGTGGTCGGATGGACAGGGTAAAGTCGACTGGACAGCCTCTTGGCCGACTCATATTCAATATGTGTAGACCCTTAAGCCCTTATTTTCATTCAAAGAAACTGGCACGTAGCAGCCCAACAAGGTGTGTCTCTTTCTCTTAGAAGGGCAGTTATGACGTTCGTAAAGCCGATTCAAGCCACGTTGCTAATTATGTCACATAGAAGGTATAACAGAGGCATTGACAGGGAATAGAACTTAATCAAAAGTGGGTCTTTTAACAATATCTAAGGCGTGGGAAAAACTGAAGTAAGGCATTTTACACACTGTCAGCCATTTTACACATCTTACACATTTTCACACCCCCTTTCCACAGGAGGCTGAGATCGCGCTGCGATCAGAGATTTGAGGTCGCTTGATGAATTTCAAAATAGAAGAATATTAAATTTTTACATACGTCTGCAACTTTTGTCATGTTCCAATTATAAAGTCAGGGCACACGCAACAAATCAAATCTTGTTTTGCTGTAAGGTCGCTCGGCTATCACCGACCGATGGGAATGGGACCTTAGTCACTAAAGGTCAAGGTATTTGCCTCTTAACACGTCGTAAGTGCACTTAGAACAAGTACTGGAACACTTAATGAATTGTTTTAGGCAAATTTCGGCCTTGTTACGAGCTTTATTATAATACAATGTACGTTTGTACGCTACGTGTCAGTGTAGGGCGAGAAGCATCGATCGACCACGATGCTACATTGGCTACAAGTTTGAACAAGGTTAAAAAATGTGACCACGTCATTATGAATATTTGAACAGGTCAAAATGTCGCAATACATGCATACCTTGCTGACATGTGAACAAAAACAACATGGATATTTACAATTATCAAAGAACTGCTATCGGGGCAGTAAGATTGGTGTTTTTCTGCCCTTATTTTTTTCCTATCTGTTCCAAAACTGTACCTCCTTCCTGCGATGTGGTATCTCACTGGTTTGCCACACTTTAAGAATGCCTGGCGAAGTTTGACGCTGTCCTGTGAGACACAGAACACCTACATATCTGGACATGCAAAACAAAGTGTCTCCAGAAAATGTAGGTAACACTTTTAACTCTGACTCACCTTTAGCTCCCCTCCAACCTTTCGGCTTGACGGCGCTCGCAGACCACACCATGGTCAGCGCAACAACCAAAGCCAACAAGACAACAGAATAGCGGAGGTTTGAAGCCATACTGTTCCCTTGTACCGTAGCTATGCGGAAAGCTCCACAAACTGGTTGCTCCTCCAAAGCAGCAGCTCTGAATTTACAGCCTGCAGTCTTGAGTCGGCGGTTTCACGCTACAGTCCTCTCGTTTTAAGTACGTATACAGGCGTCGGCAAGTTTTAGCGCGCACCTGGGTGGATCCCCGCAATGATTAACGTCGTGCTTGCTTTGTGCATGATTGGCGCTCTCGATGACATTTGTTTGAAGTAGATAGGCAGGGTGAGCGGATATGTGACTCAATGGTCAATAAACGCGACGTGATCTGCGCGGTCCGTGTCAGACCGCTAATCTAGGGTTAATCATTAGTTCGTGAATCGACTTCAACAGCTACGTTTGCAGTGGGTGATTAATTGCCGATCAGTCGGGCCCTTAAGACCAATCAGGTGAAAGGTCATTCGTTTAAGAAGAAGTTAAAATTGTACATACTGCTATATATTAGTCATCGGAGATGTAACGTAAGTAAGATACCACATTCACATAACACTGTATTATACTGCTTTCTTAATCTGGATGGCCAAGAAGATATTTGTGAGGCAAAGTCTGGTCTATGTTATTAAATGTGCTGCGCCATGATCCACTCCCATGTCAGGAGTAGTGCAGGGTCGACGTCAGTCAACGTTGAGGTTTCAGTGTTGAAAAAAGCTCCTCATACAGACTATACGCTTACTAAAGAAACGTCAAGACAGACGGAAGTGACATGCTGCACATTTATTGTCATTAAAAAAACGTCTTACGCGCACCAACCACGTGCACCGTGTTATCAAACTAAACCAATGTATTATGAATACCATACTTCAAATCGATCCATTCCTTCCTGTCAGCAGATGTCATTACATTTTCCTTGCACATGGGGCTAGAAGAGAAAAAAGTGATTTTTTTCTGGAATGTTTTGTTATAAGATATAAGATATACTAGACTACATGTAAGAACGTAGATACTAGTAGTAAGAACATAAGATACACAATACAGTATACAAGGTACATGCCTCATGGGCATAAAAACTGTATGAGCATAGAAATCATATCATTGTTTCTTCATCACAATTAAGTAATGACAGTAATAGACTAGAGGGAATCCTGTCTTTGCATTTTATTTGTCAGTCTTTATAGTCTTATATTACTTTAGTACGGTATATACTTAATTATATATATATATATATATATTTCTATGTATCTTAAAGTGCGTGTATGTGTATATCATTGTGCATATGTGTGTGTGTGTGCGTATGTTTGTCTTTGTGTGCATGTGTATGTATATGTGCGCATGTTTGTGTGTGTGTGTGTAATTATTTGTTTGTGTGTGTGTGTGTGTGGATTTCGTGTGTGACAAGTGTGACCATGATATTCCTGTAGTATAAACTGCAGTGCTACACATTAGCAAATCTAAAATATAACTGAATAATTACATGTTTGTAAATAATTTCAATAAATGAAAACTACCCATTTGAAACCATGTCCGAGCAAGAATTAGCGCCCCCTTGTAAAAATAAGGAAACTTGCTGGCCTATATGTGCAATTTGTTACTACAGTAACAAATCAAACTAATTGATAGCTTAGCAAGGGAATGTACGTCAGTGGGCTGCACGGTAGGAAGTTCAATTGGCTGCAGTGTTTCCTCCAACCGTAGGTCCAAGAGCTCTCTCTAACGCCACTACACCTTCCCGTGATCATGAAAGGTGGCGGCAACGTTGACAACTCCCTTGTTTTCCGCAGGGACTCCATTTCTGAGGAACAGAATAGGATTCATAGGTGACTTCGCTAGAATCTGACATTTGAACATGAGGGGGTTTGGCAGCATAATGTAAGACGGGCGCCACTATCCAACTGAATCATGCAGATGCCTACAAACCATTACGTTTCATCAAATAACTCAAAATTTAATCTTTTCCTATTCATTCTCATCATCTTGGAGATCTTTAACCATCCAAAAAAAATAGCAAAGTGATGCTAAAACAGGCAATCAGCGCCACTTGCTATTACAGAGCTCACGAACAAGCAACGTGAAAGGATGAAATCTAGCAGACCAGACTTACAAGGTCATTGACCTTCTGCGGGGCCAGCACCGAATCACAAGGCCGACCGCAAAGATGACGACCAGAGCGCAGGCAGCGGCAAGCAAGGCGATGAAGAACACACTTAGCTCTGTAAACAAAAATGGAAAAATAAGTTACGTAATTTGGCTTAGGCTGATACGATTCGTGGGATGATAGATATATTCCATAAATTCGTAATAATAATTATATATATATATATAATTATATACTAGTATATATATATACTGGTCTTAGTTGCAAATGTACAGTTCATATCTACCGAAACTGTCATTGGCACACCAAATCAGTGTGTGCCCTTATCAATGTTCTGGTACATCACATTCCTGTGTCTTGTCCGCTGCCTAGACCCACAGCCACTAAGCATGTAAGGTGCCATATCGACATTCTGATTGAAGTGCAATTTCACGTCGTCAATCACAAATTCTTATGTAATGGTTATAACAGCTGCAAAACTACATGTAAGTCGTAAATAACAGATTACAGAAAAAAATTCACCTCCATTCTGGCACCGTTTCCCCGAGTACTGATACAAAGCGGTTGTGTCCGAAGGGCAGCTGTGAAGACAAACATGACTAGTCAGTTGTTGCAGAAAAGTTATAAGAGAAACATTTCCGCTGTCAACATGCCTTGTTGGAATGGCTGAGATTTGACAGTATTTACAGGGGAAAACAAACCACAGTATAAGCTCCGATTTGGTAAACAATGAACTCTATAACCAATGTAAGCCAAGTAATAGTTACTTAAACAACTTCGGGATATGATTTTGGAAACTGTCAGAGGTTCAGGGAGCCTCCAGTACGGTTCGTCATTGACACTGAGCTGGTAAAGAGCAGGTAAAGCAGTACCCTACCCTAACAGCAGTACCATGCTTTGACTATTAATTGTAACTTTTTGAGTAAATACCATTTGACGTATGTTATTACTGGGATTGAGCGTTACGCCTCTATCGTTCAGTTCAGCTCGTCATCTGAGAGGTGGTAACAGGATCTCCACAAGTTTGTCTTAGCCTCACCTGCACTCCAGGACCGGGTTCCTGTCCTGACAGGTTCCCCCGTTCAGACAGTACTCCGTGTTGGACGTGCAGAAGGACCGACACTCTCCTCCGTTGGAGACACACGTCATGTCGTCATGGCAACCAGCGCTGCACACCACTACGTCGACTGTTACACCTTTTCGTGCAGAGCGCGAGGTGAAGCACACGAAAATGCATCCTGGTATTATTCGCAATGGTAAAAGGTAGATGTAATCCCATATAGCCTATTAAAGCCCAAGGGATTGTGGGCTGTTGCGCAATGTGTCAGGGAACGGTATTGAACAGAAACGGCCGTCTCTCTCCTTCCGCCACCTTTTACCTCCCAACTAGATTCATTACACACTTTTTAACCTGCAGAAGTAAGTAAATTATGTCTGAAAAGAAATGTAGAGCTCGAACCCAGGACCATCTAGTGTCTGCTAGCATAGTTTACTCCTCCATCTAACGTCACACATGTTAAGTGTCATTCTGAAGGCCGTATTCTATGTTACAATGCATTCAGTTACTAACACTCGCTGTGACCTAACATATTGAAGCGGGTAGAAAGAATTTACCGTCCATCCTATAAGCCACGCCGCGGACTTTCAGGTCCCCTGCCATACTACCTCCGCTAGTTATAGCTGACTGCAGTACACTGGCTACCGCTAGGGGCACTTCCCGGTTACCCGCCTCCGCTTGGCTGTTGATGAGGATGTTGACATCGGCAATCACACTACCTGACCTGTAATGAGCACAGTACTTAAACGTAAGCAACGTTTGCTTTGTTAAATTTGCTATTGTGAGATCGCGTAGCACAGCGGTAGCGTGTCTGGGCCGTCCCTCAGTTAGGACGTTAAATGGGTGTCCCGTGTTGGGGAGAGCAACACCCATGCACGTTAAAAAACCGTGTGATGGTGCGGTGTGCGTGGTTCAAACCCCTCAGTCCCATGACCGCACCTGGGGAAATTACTGTCGTATTGAGGTCACTTGAGTGGCGCAGAATGGCCGCTCGCTCCAGACCCTTGCGATTTAGCCCCGCCTATTGTAAGCTCCTCGCAATTCAGCCCCTGGCTGCCAAGATAGAGTAGTTGGCCCACCAAATACAAAATACAAATACAAATCTCTTCTGCTTGTGTAAAGCTTCAAGACGCCAGTAAAAAAAACTCATGACATGTATAGTCTGCAATCTTCCTTTATCGGATACATCAGCTCCAGGTATGGTTGGAGAATGTTGACTCCGTCGCCACCACAAATTTGAAACAGTAATGCGAATTATCAATACGAATAGAACTGTTAAACGTGTAATGAAAGCTGATCTGGCTGCACCTAGAAAGATGTATACATCTAAATATCAGAGCCTAGTTGAGTTCGTCTGATTTATTTTTATATTGACCGAATTTGAGACGACCGTACCTGAAACCCCTGACGACTGCTCCAGCAAAGCCTGGGTAGTTTTGGTAAACAGGGGTGATCTGAAACATAACACTTTGTATTTATCCTCTGTCCCATTACCAACTAGCCTGGGTACCATCCGGAAAGTAGTTCGCTCCGACGTTTAAGATACAGTATATATATACAGTCGCTTCTAGCTCTGAACATACAAAATGTACGACTAGGAACATTCCCAAATAAGTTATTAGAGGTGTACATGGGAAAGGAGCTAGTATGAAAAGTGTGAAAGTACCTCATCTGAAATTTTGTGAAATATATTATGGTAAGGTTGCTTACGGCTGCGATGACTTGTGCTGACAGTGTCTGGAACGCTTCAGTGCTGCTGTCCTGCAGATCCGCCGTGAACGTTACACTGGAGAGGGTCACCTCCATCTCAACCACTGTCATGGCAGCTGGGGGGGGGGGGGGGATACAAAACATCACAATGTAGTATCCTATTAAGTTCCATTGGGAAAAAAATCAGAAATCAGACTATGATAAACTTTATTAGGCTTATTTGAAGAATTTCTAGCATCAGGATCATAGAAATTTAGAAACTTCTAAAATCTTTCGAGCATAGATGGTGCCAAATTTTTCTCCCGTATAAGGTTGAAAATTTTTAATGTAAATGCATGTGGTATTAGCTCTTTATTGAAACCTTTTGTTGATGCTGGCAGTTTGCTTGTGAAGACGACTTCGTTCCCAGTTGTCACAGTTGGGGTTACCGCGTCAGTTGTACCAGTCTCTGTTGATGCTTCACTTGTCGACGTCATCGGCACAGTGGATGCTGATAGGCTGACCATTGCAGTTGTGGTGCTGCCTGAAGAGAGGTTAATGGGAGAGGACATCGCTTGTTATGTGATACATAGAAGGACTTTATTGCACAGCAATTGTACACGGTACAGTGTATGGCAACAGCTATTACAGAAAGTACAAAATAGAGGTAATGTGTAGAATAAAGCTTAACATACTAGTGTACATAACAATAAGGGCTAAAGGGGATAAAAACAACTGCAACAATTACAGACCTATTTCTGTGATACCATCTTTCATGAAGATTTTTGAAAAAGCCATTCATGCCCAAGTTTACAGTTACCTTAAGGAACACAACCTTCTCAATGAGTGTCAGTCGGGATTCAGACCGAAACACTCTACCTCAACAACCCTGTTACATGTTACCGACAACATATTGAATAACATGGATAAGGGACTAGTGACTGGTGCTGTCTTCCTCGATCTGAGGAAGGCATTTGACACCGTTTGTCATGAGATCCTGCTGCAGAAGTTGAGGTTTAGTGGTATACAGGGCATGGCCTTGACATGGTTCCACTCTTACCTGTCAAACCGCACACAGACGACAGTTATAAATGGGGTGAATAGCAATCTTCTGGAGTTATCTGTGGGAGTTCCGCAAGGGTCGGTCCTAGGACCGCTACTCTTCATACTATACATCAATGACTTGCCAGAACAGATCAGCCATGGACACATCGTGCTCTATGCCGATGATACCGCACTCTTTTTTGCTGCTAAGTCAGTGTCAGACGTAAACAGGGCACTGAATGCAGATCTGCAGAATATTAGCGAATGGCTCGAAACAAACAGACTCACACTTAACATCAGCAAGTGCAAAGCAATGCTCTTTGGTTCTTCTAAAAGGCTGCACCTAGGGAATGAACAACTAACTACGTATCTATTTGGAACTCACATTGAAGTAGTACCTTGTTTCAAGTACCTGGGGGTCTGGTTTGACTCATGTCTGACATGGCAATTTCACATTGAGAAACTGACCAACGCTGTTTCTGCAAGAATTGGTGTTCTTCGACGACTTGTCCCTGTGTTACCTCAAGATACACTGGCTATGTTGTTTAACTGTCTAATTCTACCAAAAGTTGACTATTGTGATGTGGTGTGGGGGAACTGTGGGAAAGGTCTGTCTGACAAGTTACAAAAGCTACAAAACCGTGCAGTGAGAATCATACTTGGTTTGTCGTATAGGTCACATGTCAACAACGAACACCTGTCTGCTCTTGGTTGGAAAGACCTTGCCTCACGTCGTAAATTGCACCTTCTACAAACTGTCTATAAGTCAATATATAACCTGTTACCTGTGTATCTTAACATATTTAGCAGAACATCAGAATCCCATAGCTATTCCACCAGACATAGTTTAAACCAGTCGTTGAGAATTCCGAAGGTTAAGCTAGAATCTGGGAAACGAACATTTGCATATAGAGGTGCAGAAAGCTGGAATGCACTCCCACTAAGTGTGAAAACTGCTCCATCTACACAAACATTCAAAACACTGTGCAAGAACGTTGTGTGACCTCTGACCTCCACCCCCCTTAATGACTTGGAACGGAAAAGGATGTGGTTTTGTTTTTGTAATTATGTAAATATTGTATTGTATGTATTGTTATTTGCTTATGTATCCAGGGCCTCCATGAAAAACAGTGCCAGCCACTGATCGGAGCATACCCTGGTTAAAGAAAACAGAAATAAATAAATAAATAAATAACATAATTCTTTGATATAGTATTACAATGGAGTATGCTAATCATTAGTTTCTTTATTCCTTCTAATAGCAAAGCAGTCCATCAAAGGCATATATCTATCTATTTTTACATTATGGGAGTTGTGACATCTAAAGATAAATTACTTAATTAGTGATAGAATGGACTACAATTAACATGCCAAGTATCATCAGTTCTTTGTAAAGACCTTTATAAAAACGTTATTACCTAATCTTGACTTTCTTTAGTGATAATCTGCAAAACAACAGCTACGGGAAAGATGAGGACACGTCATTGCTCATTTATACGTCGCGCATACCAAGTGCAAAGACAGATTAAAATATTTGCTAAAAGGACCTTCAGTTGACGCAGATGGCGTGCTTGTGGTGACGTCAACTTTTCCTGTCGTCAAGATTGGAGCTGTAGTTGCTACATCAGTTGCTGTCTCGCTTGTAGCTGTTGCTGGCATGGTACTAGCTGACGAGCTGGCCACTGGAGCCTCAGTGGATGGTGATGGCAATGTTGTAGTGGAGTCACCTTGATGGAGGTAGATCGGGTAAGAAATTTGTCATTTTCGTCGACCTCAATAGAAATGTTATATGCAGGGTAATAACTGATTAGCTGGTCGTTAGATCTGCAGCGGTTGGTGATGGCGATGTTGTACTGGAATCACCTCAATGTAGGTTGATCGGACAGGTTAATGCTTGCCGTTGTCTTTATTATCGATAGACGTGGAGCTATGTGTGAATTGATTTTGATGACGACGATGAAATTCTGGAGTCACCTAAATTTATTCGACCGAATGGGTAAAGACGTGCAGAAGTGCATCTACCTTCTTCGGCTGCCAAATGCAGTTAGTTGAGGCCACGATGTAGACTAGACAGCGATACAAAACACATACAGAAGGACGTATTGAGAATGTGTTGTACATTGCCAGGAACAATCTCTACATATTCACCTCAAGTAGGTTTTTCCCACTGGAAATTAACTCATAGAAATTCAAGGTCTGTTGAAATCAAGAATGTCGTTGTTTTTTGCTATCTGTACAACTGTTTACAAATTAAGAGACATATTGTTTCTGAATGGTTGGAATTATGCAGGACTAATTGAAAAATCAAGACGCGATGCCACTCACAGTAACGTTCGTCACTTCCGTCTCCACAGTGGTTGGTTCCGTCACATCGGTACTCCGGTAAGACACAGATACCGTTGTCACACGTGAACGTATCCGTACAATCTAGAAAAAAGGAAAACTACATTACATGGAAAAAATCATCACTGTAGCGTGTATCACATAAGCTACAAAAAAAATTCACGGGTCTTAGTGGCTAGTGTGCAGATATTGACACACTGACAGCACCAAATCCGTAGGTGTTTTTGGCACCTTTAGACAGATTAGCCGTGAGGCTCGGTAGGCGTCACGTCACGCTCTGGGGGCAGGGGCATGGCGAGTATTGAACTCAGGACCTACTGATTCTGATTAAAACGCTCTAGCCGTTGCGCCACACAAACACCCACATAAACTACAAAGTAACTGATTTGATTCAAGTTTCTGGATCGCATATCAGTCTACACGAACATGCCAACTTACTACAGTTCTGTTCATCTGCAAGATCGTCGCAGTCGGCCCAATAGTTGCAGACCCACTGCGTAGGGATGCATTTGCTGTTGTTTTCACAGTACAAGGCACACACTGGCACGATCGGTGCTATTGTGGAATGAAGACAAATGAGACGTTAGTACAAAGGCAATATCAACTTTGAAAGGAAAATATGACGAGAAAATAGATAATATTACGTCACTCACGGCAACCGATCTCGTCGGCCCCGTCGCTACAGTCCTCGTACCCGTCACACCTGTAGTTTGCAGGGAAGCAGCTGCCGTCTCCGCAGGTGACTGTGGTGTTCTCCAAGCAAGCTGTATGAGACACTTAAAAGTTTTAACACACTGGTGGGATACAAATGAAGTGATACAAGTGTCCAAGATCACTACCATTGTGCATAATGATAAACTTGTACAAGGTACTTAGCTTAAGAGAAAAGTAGTGCGGATGCTAGCTTCAACTGATTGGATTCTGTTTAAGAGACTTGACTTGCCTTCCGCAGCAACGTTAGCCAGTGACTGAGCAAACAGAGGTATCTACGTGTTAGTAATGACTGTGGGCAGGTATACCGTATAACTACAAGCATTAAGTTGTTGTTTTAAAGCTAGGCAACGTTTTGTTAGCAGAGACCAATGAGATCTGACTTTCCAGTGACACGTTTAGAGAGGACTAACCGATAGGAGAAGTAGGAGTGTGAAGGCCGCTCGGGATATTGCCTACCCCATTCTGACCGTAATGGACCCTAATCTTTTCGATAAATGTGGTGGTTCTTTAGCGTGCTCGAGTTGTGGCTCTCCTCGAACACTGGAGTGTTCTTAATATCTAACATCCTAACCTAAATCTATGTCTTCAATTCTACCTGAATGACGTGGGGAAAGTAGTTCCTTTCCCAAGAGAGCAACATGTCATTCAAATCCCGAATCTGCATACATTCTTGACCAAACATCTATCAGTAAAGCCACACAACGCCACATATACCAATTTACACGAATCAAGGAAGAAGACTTACCAATTTGACCACCAGTAGTCATTTTATCGTCCAGCCAGGGTACATAACTGGAGACTTTGGTGAAGACCTTTGGTTTGTACCGGGTGGCACACCTTTGTCCCCAACTGGTGAGGCCGGTAAGATACCAGCGGCTGTCATCACCTGTAGTTGATTAAGAATGGTTGGTTTATGATCGTCGCGTGAAGACTCGCAGTCTTGACATGTTCAGTTCAACAGTATCAAAAGTTTATGATACTGCTGGACTGAGCATGTCAGGACTGCGAGTCTTCATGTGGTGCAAAGGAATAATCACACACAGAGGAAGTGATCATGTTTGAAACGAAGACATAGGTAGGACGTATCTTTGATTTCTTTCATCTTTTTCGTAGCACGTACTACCGACATAAAAGAAGGTTTAAACCACCTGCACACACTAGAGGACCTCCCGAGTCCCCCTGACACGTGCCGCCGCCGCCCTCCCAATATCCGGCACAGATCATGTTCTCGGTCAGCGCGCCGTTATGGGAGATGCGATGGTTACAGACGGCTGTTGGAATCAGCGCCATCTTCAGCTCCTGTAAAAGGTCCGGTCTTTCACCTCCTATAGAAGATAATCGGGCAGTCATGTATGTCATCTCAGTAACACCTCCATTCGACCGCGCTGCGATGCGACTGCCACCTAAAATTTGACTGTTCGCTCATTACGTTTTATAGATGCACCTTGTGTGTTACGTTAACGTCTGCCCAGTCATACTTTTATATTTTACATGATATTCCAATAATAAAGTCCAGTGTGATATATATCCAATCTAAAGGGGTCCTGAACAAGAGAGTATTATTTCTCGAAAGATATTAATTTCAGGAATTAAAACATGCACGCGACTTCACATGCGTTCCCATCAGTGTCGCGTGCATCAAAAAGCATGCTATACTGCCCAAGTACTCTTCAATTAAATCAAGTAATCTAGGGCTATGGCTGAATACATATGCCTGATATGGCCTGACAAAAGTTCGGTTACATACTGAATGAAGTGTCGCCCCAGCCTGATGCAAAGCAGTACGAGTTCTCGTCGAATCTCGCTGTCTCGCTGTCCCCGAGACAAGCGTAGTTGATCAGGTTGCTTGCCTCATCGATGCTCGTACTCAGCTTTACGAGAGCTATGTCATTATCCCAGAACCCCTCGGGATCAAAGTCTTCGTGGAGATACACTTTTTGCACAGACGACACAATCGCCTCCGTGTCCACGTCTACGGAATGTCGTAGATGGTGCTTGCCTACCAGAACTTGGATTACTGGCCAGTCGCTGGGACTGAAAAAATATGTACAGAACAAGAAAGATAACATTTGCAAGCTACTGCACAATGCTTACTTCCACATGCCTGACTACCTGCATAAGTGCATGGTCTAGCCTTAAAAAACTATTGAACTATTGCACTATTGATTGTTTTTACTGTTTTTACTGTTTTTATCATATTTTATATTTTGTGGCTGGCCACCCCCCAAGCGCTGCCATGCCGCATTATGTAATCGAACACCACGGGATGTCCGTTACCAGTGCATTTTGAAAACCTATGCATAGTGAAAGCCATCTGGTCCAGGTCTTTGACCATATTTGTTTGGAAAAGAAGAAAACATAAAGGGAAACACAGACAAATAAGGACTCTTGGACTGTTGCAGAGGTAAAAGGTGGTGAAAAGAGAAGCATGTGCTCTGCCTTCCAATACCGTTCATTAGACAGAGTGGGTAACAACAACCTACTGTCCCTTCGGTCTCAAAAATACCATGGGACTGCCTTTACCTTTACCATCCCGTATGCACAAACGTCACTTACCCATAATCATCCAGACAGTGCGCCGCCGTCACCACCCATTCCGGAGCCACCAGGACCCCGCCGCAGAACGGTGAGCTGCCGTACGCTAGCTTTAGTTGGACCTGCAACAGAAAGGATTCCCACGATGAAATGATGATTCTGACTTTCCTTGACTCTGGCAAAACTGTCATAACAGTCACAACTGTCATAAGATAACCCAACAGATGGCGGCGGGGAGACCGGTCAGTGAATTCGATGGTTAAAAAACGGATTTTTGAAATATTTTGTGACTTCTCTTGTATTGTATGTACATCATAATCTTACATCGTCCGTCATTTTTCACTTTTGGTCGTTGTAAGGTCGATCAGCGTTCGTCGTCTACTGGAAAGAGGCCTGAAAGAAATAGACGACAAACAAAGGGAGTTTCATGTATCTCAGGACGAAGATGTGTCACTAACCTGCCATGGCCATGCTCCACGGTTCGCCGTGTCACCTCCAACTATTCTGGACTGGCCGCTTGTAAGAGTCATGTTTCTCAGGCCGCAGCCGGAGGCTAGAGGCAAGGAACAAGAAGGTAACCTGGCCGTCAGTCTTTCTAGTATACAGGGCCTTCCATTCCCGTTCCGTCATACAAATATTTTCTGCAGGAGTGAATACGGGGGGCCCCGATAAATTAGATGGGGTGGCACCGAGACGAACAAGGCTCTTATGCAGCGTTTTAACGAATGAGTGATGTGCTTATTCAGTTTGCTGTAAATGCCAAGCAAATATTTCCCGGTTCTGGCTAATAGCATATGCAAGGGGATTTCCCAGCTAAATGATTATCGTCGACGTTGGGACAACGACAATGAAATGAACACCAGAAATTATACCATGCGCGTCAACTCAACTCACAGCTCACGCAGTTGTCCTCGTCTGACCCATCTGCGCAGTCGCGGTGTCCATCGCAGTGGTGAATCACGTGATAGCAGGATCCATCCCCGCATGCGCGCTGAAACTCACTGGAACAGGTGCCTTAAAGATGAATGAAATAAAATATACATACAATAAGAGAGATTTATTGAGAAGATCGGTGGTTTTGGGTTTCACAAGGATATCTGTATGGGACCTTCAAGAGAAATTCAAACCGTCGTATAACTTTCCGGTGTTTCCAGAAGAGGCAATTTTCAGGTCAAAACAGCATCATATCCTTTCGTAACTTTTGCCATCAAAGACAAAGAGACTAGTCAAAGACTCACAGTTCATTTCGTCTGTGTTGTCTCCACAGTCGTCTTCCCCGTCACAGACCCAGGAGGTCGGCTTACACAGGCCGTTTCCACAGCGGAACTCATTACTGCATGCTGGAATAAAGTTACGTGGTTGATAGCGTACTTTGAGAAACCCACAAAGTGTGAGGTGATCAATTTTTTTTTAAATATTTTCTTACTGGTGTAATGCGCATTGGCAGTTTCCGCTCATTCGATGCGAACGGAAGCAAAGGACAAAATGCAAGGGAATGGTACCGGTTATTTTTGCAAACTAGTGATGAAATGATTAAGCCTCATGCAGAATTAGAAGCTTATTAATGTGTATCTAGTAAAAAAAGAGAAGTAGGACATATCTTTTTTCCATTAACCAAGCCAACAAACAAACAACCTAGCCAAAATGCTCTTACCATAGATGCACCCGATCTCGTCGCTGAAGTCCATGCAGTCAGGTACACCGTCACAAACCAACGTCCCTGGAATACATCTGTCGCAGTGGTAGTAATTCGGGGGGCAGGGACCTGGAAGGAATAACATCAGTAACTCTCACGAAAAAGATATACAGTTAATACATCACTTTGAAAGCAAGCAAAGAATGTTAGAACATATTCCCGGATGTCCGCCATGTCTAGCCTGTACTATACAATCTCCCTCGCTCTGTGGGGGTGAAAGGGCCTTCTACCCGAGGCTATATACACCGCTAACTCGGGAAAGAAAACCTGGCTAACTCCAGGAAACCATTCCCATTCACAGAACGACTAATAGGAGCTCAAAACCTTCTGTCAGCATGGAAACCAGTCATTAAGGCGTCCAACACCATGGTATCTGAAAGTTCTTAGTTGGTCAATATTTTGTCAACGTTAGCGCGTAAGCATGCATAGATCATCAATATTGGGATGTTTCCAATACACCAGCAGGCTTGAAAGTGTTGGTCATCAAGCGTTTAAGGCCTGACCAGTGAAAGGGCTGCTAGAAGCCTAGTTTAGTCAGGTTACGTCATGCCCTACTAGAGAATAAATGTTACGTATCTGCAGTTTTGTTCTCGTCTACATACCCAGATAAAAGTGGGCGATTGTTTATTTCTACTTTTTTTAGTTAGATTGTCTAATCTTCATCGACGTTAAGAAAGGCATCAACTGATTATAATACCTCACGGAGGAACAAGTTCTCACGGAGATAATGATCACAAAAGCTGTATTACAGAACCTTGTGTTGATGCCAGAGTTGTACTCGGAGAGATTGCGGAAGTCGTGGTCATCGCCTCTGTTGTCAGGGTCGCAGTAGGAGGAACTGTTGTCCACTGCTCCGTCATGGTCGTTGGCGGGATAGTCGAATTGTCTGTGTTAAAAATTATACCTATGGTCAACGTTTGGGCCTTATAGAATATAGACTATGTAATGATAGTACGCATTTTAAAGAAGGTTTCAGAACCATGACCACAATCATGGTTCTGAAACCAAAACTGGCCAATTCTATCCCATCTTACTACATTCTAGTTCTCTTGAAACCTCACATACTCCCTTGTAAAGTCGATCAGTTTCGTTGAGTGGTTGTTGTAGTGTAGCAGGAGATACCGTAATATTTTGTAAAAAAATAAAGCTGTTTTTTTCATGCACTACTCACTGATGCCGCAGTCGGCCTCGTCTGTGCCATCATCACAGTCCACATAACCGTCACACACCCAGAACGGCGGGATACACTGCAGACCGCATCTGAAGAAACTTGCGGGTCTGCAGGGGCCTGGTCGGACAGAAAAGAGCATGTCATCAGCAAGTCACTTATCACTCATGCCAGCGTGCGCTAGCTTATTCCCATTTCGTTGCAAATAAATCAAGACAACGGGCAAAGAAAAATAACATCGGGGCGATCAAAAGACACTTGCGCGTTTACCAAAACTTTGTGAATTGAATGATAGACTATGAACAAGAATGGCACTGTTATTTAGATACGTTATACATTTCTATGAAAAATACCAAAAGGTCAAATCTGCCTTGTGATTGGAAACTAAGAGATGTAAAAGAACATGCAAACTGGCCAACTGCTGCTAAAGCCATATATCGGACTAGAAGTTCATCCAGATGGCATTCATGTAGAACTTGACTTGTAGAATGGCATAAACATAGAAAATCCCATAACAATTTCAAACTCAGAATCAATATATCGATATTCTTGCAATTTAGATGCCATACTTTGATTTACATATCAAATTCATTATACACCACTTTGATTGGTCATCTCTCTTTACTTTGTTTCTTGCGATGTATGTTTGGGGTCTCAATGATTGCTTCTTTTATCCCGATCGCACAAAATATAACCTGGTCACTATAACTTGGTCACTTACTCCCGGGCGGACCATGTATCTTTTTTTAACTTGTTGTTAAAATCAACCATGGACCCGGCGACAAAAAGATGCCATGAAAACACTGATAGCGACCCCGGCAGTCCACCGGGACGAATTTGTGGCTTCAGAGCCCAGCCAGGGCTACACACCCGACGGGCACCGGCGCAATTGTGACCCAAGCACATAACACAGGCTACTTACAGCCAAATTCGTCGCTTCCGTCTCCACACTGATTCCAGCCGTCACAGACGAACTCCGGCCGTACACACACTCCGTTGTCACACGTATGCATGCCGGTACAATCTGACAGAGGGCGACGCAAGTCGTCAAGATTAATACCAATTCGTCAATGATACAACTGCATTACCACTGTTAAATGTGATAATAGGGGATTCTTGACATCAAAACGCTTGCCATTGCTTTTCGATGACAACACCATTCCGCGATCCGTGCGTTTCCGAACAGAACAGACAAATCACGTCATATAGTGACTGTGTTTATCCGTGTTACCCATAAAGCCAATTACGAGGGGCGTTCAATAAGTAATGCCCCTGACCCATCTCCCATAGCAGGAGATTAATGAAACTTGGCACAGTTATTAGTCAGAGACTTGCGACAGTCGTATTGAGGTCACCTGAGTGGCGCCGAATGGCAGCTCGCTCCAGACCCTTGCGATTCAGCCCCACCTATTGTAAGCTCCTCGCAATTCAGCCCCTGGCTGCAAAGAGTGAGTAGTCGGCCCACCCCAATAACAATAACAATAGTCTTTCTCTACATAGGAACCACCCAGAGTTATGCATTTCTCCCATCGTTTGATACAGATCTGGACACCGTTTTTGTAGACTACCCCAGGTTGGTCCTCCAACAGATGCCTCATCAATGGCAGAAGAGGGACGACCAGGTCTGGGACCTGTTTCCACAGACTTCCGGCCATGTTTGAATTCACGATGCCAGTGTTTTACAGGGTCATATGGTGTGCGTCCTTCAAATACAAAAACCGGATCACTGCGCGACACTCAACTGGCTACATTTCACACTTGGCACCATTTCACACCTGACTCAGTACAAACACCAGTAAATCAGAAACCACAATTAGTTCAGAGCTGTTTTTTTTTTGCAACATAACCCATAGAGATGTAAACCATGATTACACATGCAAAATTTCATCTAGATCAGACAACTGGAAGTTGGTCAGGGGCATTACTTATTGAACGTCCCTCGTAATCTAAGTACCAACACTACACAAAGGTTTGTCAATGATTTGCCCCCGTACACCGACCAAGCACTCGCAAAAAAGTTGTCCATTTGCTATTTGTTACCGGATACGCTACAGCCACCAACACTTTGATAGTACAAAAACGTCTTACTGCAATTCTGTTCGTCCGCCAGGTCCGCACAGTCGACCCAGTAGTTGCAAACCGCGTCTTCGTACAGACATTGCATGTCGTTGTCGCAGGTCAGGTAGCAAGGTGGATAAAGGGTCGCTGATAGGTGAAGTTAGCACATGTAAGAATTTGGTGGAATGGAAGTTGGACGATACACCATGAACCACAAAATGCTTTTGGTTGTAAGTTTGGGTTTCCTAATAGCCCAAAATGTAAAATCTAAGAAACTGTCGTTGACAATATATATATATATTGTGAAGCAGCAAGTTACATCACAAATATTACGTTTTTCTCAGACTTGTAGGCCTGAATAAGAGGAAGATAGAAATAAAAGTTCATAATAAGAAAAAAATGCATCAACACTCACGGCAACCGATTTCATCCGATCCATCTGTACAGTCCTCGTAACCGTCACACTTGTAGCTTTCAGGGTAGCAGCTGCCGTCACCGCAGGCAAACGTGTTCTTTTCTGAACAACCTGCATGGTTTGATATTGCATGTACAGTTGACAATTATCACAGTGTCCAATGAATTTTTATCCTTTCAAACATAAAAAAGATTAAACAGAATTTGGTCACAAAACACCAAGATATATCCGAGTGTCACAACATTTTATAGTCTGTTATGAAACCACATGTAGAATATGGCTGGCGTCAAATAAAGCTTCATAACACTTTGTAAAGTAGTTTTCCGACACATTTTTACACACTGACAAATGGCCCTGTCACACTGCGAGAAAATCGATCGCCCGATATGCGATGTGTCTTAAAGCTCTTAATGGCGTTTCGGCAGCAATACGCTCATTGTCCTCTCGATCATCGCCCGATTTTTAGCGGGCGGACGATGGTCACATATCTCCTAATCTCGTCCCGAATGTGATAGGACGTTTTCAGGTGAAAAATATGGTAGCTCGTCGGCTGTCTAACAGAGGCTCAAAAATCATGCTCATATTGGCAAACATTGTACGGGTACCGATTTTCGCAACGATCACCATCAAGCTGCACCTACCGACTTGACCACCAGTCCCAATAATGTTGTCCATCCAAGCGATGTACTGAGAGACCCTTACGTAGATGCCGGGTTTGAACTCTCTGGCACACCCCCTCCCCCAGCTGCCGATGCCTGCCAGGTACCAGCGGCCATCGTCTCCTGGAATGTAATGCAATAATTATGGTACCTGGGACAACCAAGATCTATCGGTACAACCGTACAATCATTCATTTGATCAGACCATTTAATTGTCTAAGGGCAAGAAGTCCCCGTGCTGTTTCAGTGGAATCAAATAATCATGGTATATTTTTACAAAGACGGGTTGCTAGTCCTTCCCCTTTAACTTTCACTGTCACTTTCTCGAAAGCTGGGCCCCCATTCTACTTCCCATCCGAAAGACAGGTGCAACCCCGAGCGAGATGGCCTACCCAGGACTGAACCGAGAACTCTCAGTTACCAAGTAATCGGAACCAGGAGGTCAAACGTGGTGCTACTGAACATGCAGTATAGCTTCAGGGGCATACTATCAAGGCTAACGTCACATCTTCACAAAGGGTCCCGGTCGGACAGTTTAGGGACGAGAAGTTCAATATAAAAGGCAACAAAAGCATAAAACGAACCAACGATAATTCAACAGCATGCCTTGTACATATCTATTGACATAGACTTTAATTTTTCGTTTCCACAAACAGCCAACCCGTCCGGGCCCCGGGTAGGAAATGTGACGTACGCCTAGAACAATGCATTTGTCCAATTCTCTGAACTAACGTTGCGAAGTGAAATATAACACCAAGGTCTGTGTGATCATTACAGCTACATATATCCTTTCATGAAACATGTACAGAAAAAAAACCGTTGTCTCTGGTCGCTATAGATTCCTCTCCAAACGAACCTGCGCAGACCAGGGGCGATCCCGAGTCTCCGTAGCACGCGTCCTTCCCTCCTTCCCAGTGTCCTGCACAGATCATGACGTCCGTAATGCGGCCGTTGTACGAGGGCTCACTGTTGCAGACTTCAGTCGGTATCACCCCCACTTTCAACTCCTGCAGCACGTCCGGCTGGGGCCCATCTTAGAGAGGTTTGAAGAAAGGCACTAAATGAATCAAACTTTGTGAAGAAAGTCCTTATTCGTTCGCTCTTTCGATCTCTCACTCGCTCACTCACTCATTCACTCGTTTGTTATTTAGCTACGCACTCATGTAATCGATGATGAAAACTCACCCTCGGAGGTTCTCCCCCAGCCCGTGGCGAAGCAGTAGGAGTTCTCGTCGATCCTGACCGTGTCGTTGCTCCCGACACAAAGGTAGTTGATGAAGTTGTTCTGTTCAAACTTCCTGTCGAGCTTGACAAGTGCGATGTCGTTCACTTTGGTTCCGTCGTCGTGTTCTTCGTGAAGGTAGACCCTCTCCACACCGGCCACGACTGCCTGGGAGGTTGGTGGACCCGGGTGCTCCAGGTAATGTTTACCTGCCAGAACATGGACTGTCTTCCAATCCTCGTAGCTGAAACGGTACATAAGAATTACCGTTAATCGTGATTTTCCGAGATATAACGTCCGCCTGTCCGTAAATTTAGTGCAAACTCTGATGTGATAAACTCGACAAGCAAAAACAAATGGCTCAATTGAGTCAATACGTCGATGGCTCAAGCAACTAGATAGATTTTTTTCAACAAAAATCTGTCGAGATTCTGTACTTAGTAACTGTTATCTTGCGAAGATCAAAACTAATATAAAGATAGAAATGCTGTTATGTTGGGACAAAATTCTGGTAACTGGTAGCATCAAAGTGCATTATCCATTTCTCCGCCAAGACGGGGGTCGATACCGACTTCTGCTCAGATGACATGACACAGGTTTTGGGTCATTTCTACTTGAGAAGGATCAGAGAACCGATCGAAGGAGTAGTTGGTAAGCAGTTTTAAGTTAACGTAGACTGCGCATAAAATCTTTAGGTAAATGCAACACTTTTTTATCATCATGCATAAATTAACATCATCCCACGAGCTACTCAGTTTGCAGAAAATAATGTCAATCTCCTAAGGTGGGAACGCTTCATTTAGATTCTTCCTGCTCAGACATCATCAATTCACTAACTGTGTTACGTTCCAAGTGAACCAAGGGTAATACATGCAGGACATCGTACTACAATATAAAACTGAACTGTATGTTATACGCCGGGAAGATGTGTGGTTCGTATATTTTGTAGCTGTGTGGGTCCATACTCACTCATCATACATCAAACAGTGGGCTGCTATGACCACCCACTCAGCATTCAACAGTGTACCTCCACAGAACGCCGTGCTGCCGTACGACCGCCTCAACTGAACCTAGTAGCCGAAAAGAGTTTCATCGGGTTGGTAGAATATACGATATAGGAGAATTCTTTTTACACAACGAGCAGGTACTTACATTGCTTATGTTTCGATGTCTCTCAGACACCTTTGTCAGAGCTTCTAACTCACCGCTATATGTAGCCGATGTAGGTGGCGCTTTTGCGGTGAGAAAACAATCCCAAACGATCCTAGGCGATCTGGATAAGAAAGTCAACCCCAGTGATGAACCGGGACGAGGGGGGATACAAGCTTAGCCACGTTTGGGATTGTTTTCTCACCGCAAAAGCGCCACCTACATCGGCCAAATATAGCGGTGAGAAGCAGAACTCCAGTTAGAAGCTCTGACGAAGGTGTCTGAGAGACATCAAAACGTAAGCAATGTAAGTACACGCTGGTTGTGTAAAAAGAATTCTCCTATATCCTGAACCCAGTAACGATATGAAATGTGGAAATTTACTAATTAAGATAGAAACCCATGTAAACATCATAAGAGGATGCCGCAAGGAAGCTGCTGTCTAGTTCAATATGCCCTGGTCAATTTGCTTACTGAATCTCGTGCTTGCTTTCACATTTCTTTTTTTTTCTTACACGCAGAAGCAGTGATGATCTTTCCAGTATCTTTGATCTCTGTTAGTCTGTGTTTACACAATCTCTCATTAATAACCCCCTCCTCTAGGGCGGCGGCAATTGTAGGGTCGGCCGCTAGGGGTGCGATCTTAGTCAGGCTATGATACTGATTTTCTTGTAAAACAAAGCCAAAAAATTATATTACAAAGAAATGACATTTACCTGCCAAGGCCAAGCCCCGTAGATGGCGTTTTCTCCACCAACAATCTTGTTCTCGTCATCAGGCAGAGTGAAGTTCCTCCGGCCACAGCCCGTAGCTGGGTTGATTAAAGCAAAGTTACAGAATAAAGGAACTTGGAGGAAGTTTGACCAGCCTAAGCAGCACTTCAAGAATTGAGGAAGGTTTGACTAACTAATCCAACACATTCTGTACAGAGCGTTTCTGCCCATTTGCCAATTTATTTCTTCACTGGTTTGGCTGTACACATTTATACAGCTTTATCCTGAACTCCTTGTCCTTGAAGATTAGCCTTCGGCTAAAGGATATTTTACTTAACATAGCGTAAACACCAGACATGGCTGAGTCTAATGCCTCATTTCCAAGCCTGAGTCCGGCCGGGCTGTTTGTGTAAACAAAAATTAGAAATGTATGCGTGCATGCGTGAAATATATACACAAGTAAAGCCCACGACTATACTCTGTACGTCTTTCTTATTGTTATTGGGTGGGCTGATTACTCCCTCTTCGCAGCCAGGGAGCTTGCAATCGGCAGGGCTAAATCGCAAGCGGGGCTAAATCGCAAGGGTCTGGAGCAAGCTGCCATTCGGCGCCACTCAGGTGACCTCAATACGACCGTAATGGCCCCAGGTGCGGTCATGGGACTTTAGGTTTCGAACCACTCACACCGGGAAGGACCCCTACTCTTTTCGATTTGTAGTTTGGTGTCTTTTATATCATACTTTTCGTTCCCGAAAGATGCCGCGCCCGGCCGGGCCCCGGTTTCGACATGTGTAAGTCACATTTCCAAACCAGAGCCCGGCCGGGTAGCTTTCGGGAGCGAAAAGAATGATATAAAAGACATAAAAATACACAAAATGTCAAAATAAGATTCGTTGGCACGATTTGTGTACACTTCTAGGTCTACAGTTTAATTTTTCGCGTCTTAAAACATCCCGGCCGGGCCCGGTTTGGAAATGTGACCTAGACCTTACCATCCTCGCAGCCGGCCTCATCCGACCCGTCCGAGCAGTCGGAGTGACCGTCGCACCGATGGATCACGTGATGACAGCTGTCGTCCGGGCAGGTGAACTGGAACTGGTCGGAACAGGTGCCTGGAAAAGTAGGAGACATGACGGGATGCATTTTACTAGGTACAAGTCTGAGAAAATTGTTCAGGGATGGTTTATGTATTCGTACGTATTCGTACAACAGTAGCACTGCAAACATGACTGCCTCGCTCTAAAGGAAACTCTAGACATGTTTGGTCGACGCTTACATGCACTAACCCTGACCTCTCGCTGTAGATACCATTTATAGACAATGTACACCTTTTTTATAGAATAGTCTTTATGTACATGGAGTATTGCTTAGTTATAATTGATTGCCATTTTGTCCATGTCAAACCCCATTAGCATTGTCTTATGTCTAGCATGGCTAGTCTTTTGTAATAGCAACAGGCAAGTTGGGCTGTGCATGCTTTTGCTGAACCGCCAAACAAAGACATAAAATAAAGGAAAGTTAGCATTGTCGCAATTATATTAAGTTTAGGAGTATTCAACACATTTAGGCATTGCTATCGGATCATTGCTAATTCGGAAACAGCATATTTAGACTCAGGAGACAACATCAATATAGTCAGGACGTGCATGAAAGAAGCACATCATTAGCATTGTCTTTGTCTCTAGCATGGCTAGTCCTTTGTAATAGCAACAGGCAAGTTATGCTGGAAATCTAAGAACTTCTTCTAACGTTCGCACTTTTTGGTTCTATAATTTGCGCAGGTCCTATAAAATGAAAGAACAACTATCTGAACTCACAGTTGATCTCGTCCGTGTTGTCTCCACAGTCGTTGTCACCGTCGCACACCCAGGATCTCGGCTTGCACAGGCCGTTCCCGCAGCGGAAGCCGTCCAGACAATCTTTCAGAAATAGTGATAGAAAGTTTGTTAGGTCTAAGACTTATCTTGTGCAGATTTCAAACACCCTGCATACCTACGCCACATCTACAGCCGGGCGATACTCGCAAGAATGACGGGCGTGGGCCATCTGATTTCCGGCTTGCAGTTTCAGCGAGCATCGTCCAATTTTTGAAGGTGAAAATCGATCCTGAATCGTCGGATTGACGTCTGAATATCAAACGAATGTCGACCGGTACCTAGACGAGGTACGGATGACTTACAGGCGACGTGGTAACAAGCTCTGTGGCCTCAAAGATCGCCGGCGACAAATCGCTGATGTTAGAACAAGTATCGGTACACAGCAATCATAGTCTGACTCCTAAAAATCGCCGGCGATGTCTAGAAATCGCGCGCTGATCGAGAAAACAACTGACGTATTACTGCCGAAAATGTTATTTAGAGCTCGTAGACTTTTGCGCAATGTGAAGGAGGTATCATACCCCCCTCACATTTGGCGAAAATCGATCGGACGACGATTCTGCGGCAATCGCCCAAGCCTCGCTTATAATGATAACTTTATTGTACAACAATTGCACAAGGTGAAAGGTATTGCTAAATATGTGACAGGGACTGTTTTCAGGTGAAAATACGCGCAACCCTCTGTCAATCTTACATATGGCCGGTCTTCCATCGATACGCCCGAAGATCGTGAATAATGTGACAGGGGTATTCCAGACCTACCGTAATTACAGTCTTCATCGGTCCCGTCTCCGCACTCCGCCGTACCGTTACACCAGACCTCAGCGGGGAGACACGTCCCGTCACCGCAGGTATGCTCATATGGGTGGCACCCCGCTACAACACACACACACCGAAGGAAAACTTGACTCTATCTCTTGATCTTTTTTACGTACAAAGGGTACGTTTTCATCTAGTAGAGAGAAAGCATGATCCTATTTTTCATCGAAGCACACCGGGTCACTCCTATATTCGATAACTTCGGTTTTTAACGTCCCATAGGGAAAAAACTTCAATGATGGTTAGAGCACAAGCCTGTCATATTTAAAGGTTTTGAAAATGTGTTCCCAAATCGTGCCATAGAACCTGTAGGAATTTAAAACAACATCGCTAGCGTTACACGTACGCATCCGATCAGTAGGGATGTCACATTGCTGTTATTGAAACAGTCTCCATATAAACTAAGGGTTTTCATACTGCAATCCTTTTTTAAGTGGTGCTCGTGGTGCTCGTTGCGGTGGTCTTGAAAGTTTTTAGTCATAGTACCTTTAGTTGATGCAGGCGGGGTGCTTGTGGAGACGACAGCCTTCCTCGTTGTCAATGTTTCAGTCGTCAAATCCATAGCTTTGGTAGTTGTTGATGAGTTGTCAATTGGAGCTGCTGAGGAGTAGCCTGCAGACACGTATCAACAGACAGCGATAGCCTTATGGTTTCATAAGGAGGCTTTTTGTCACAGGTTTTCCAAAGAGAAATTATGTGCGCAAAAAAATCACGTTCGATATCACTATTTCCGATGATAGCTAATATCAAGGAGGGGGCATATTACTTGACCAAAATATGTCAAATGACGTATACAGTGAAGTCAGAATGATTGAAGATGACTTACAGTTTCGCTCGTCACTTCCATCCAGACAGTCGTCTTCGCCGTCACAGACGAAGTTCCGGAACACGCACGCACCGTTGTCGCACTGATACTTGTCTGTACAATCTAGCAGGACGGAAACGTTCTTGTTATGAGGTCAATTTTATGTGGAATTCACGTCTTGCGGGGAGGTACAAAGATGGCGGCCTTCTGACCACGAAAACAACATGTAACATAGTCCCCGCCCTCGAAAACAGGAAGCTCCACCCCCACGTACACGTTCTGGATAAACACCGTCGTCTATCCAGGAAACGTCCTGTTTGCGACGATTTCTGGATATCCAGGAATCGTCCTTCTGCTCAGGACGTTTTCTGGATATCCAGGATTCGGCCTAGTACGAAAATTAGATACTGACGAAAGTTGGATACAACATGCCCTGCTCTTTTACACGTCACTCTTATTAGTTCCTGTGGACGTCCCCCCCCCCCCAAAAAAAAACAGCTGTCAGCCAATCAGAGAATAGGCTTTCCGTTTTCGAAAGCTGTCTCGCATGTATAAGGGTAACCTCATTAACATTTATAAGCAGGGCAGTCACTGGAACTAAGAGTGACGGTTGAAAGAGCAGGGCACATCCAGACAGGCAGTTTGGCTGTTGGATGTCCCTGCGTAGGAGGATGCGAAGTGTAGACTTTTCAACGTCGGCTGTTTGTTTCGCTCCATTCGATCTCGCTTTGTTTTGTTCGTTTTGTTCAGCAGAGAAATTCTTAAATCCAGCAGTGACTGAATATACACTTGGTAAGCAAAGGCAGAGATTTGAAATACACGTTTGTACCCAGAAATGAATAACAAAAGAAAATACATGTGTACTTCTTTTACGATACTTTACGATGACTATTGCATGTAACTATCTGCGTTTTGATTCTTAGTACACTTACTACAGGTTGCCTCATCCGACCCGTCTGTACAGTCCACGTTGTAGTCGCAGATCCAGCTGTCCGGGATGCATTGCGTCAGGTTGAGTCGGTTCGTGCAGTAGTACACACATGTGGGCGGGAACGTGGCTGTACACGATGAAAAAGGTGATAATGGTATTGTTGTTTGCGATAGTGTCTGACACGACAAATTGCGTACAAAAGGACACATATCATAGACTTTCAGAAACCTGTTTATTTCTGCAACGACATCCGTTAAACGTCTAAAATGAGTTCCAGCAGAACAAAACAGCTAATCTCATCTGATTCTAGACTGTTCATCCTGCAACTGTTTAGACTACCAGAACAGGTGAACTTTTATTCGTAGCCTAGTCTATCATTATTCAACATCCACATGTTGACCCGTAGTAAGCTTCAAAGGTATCAATATAAGATATCTACATGCTCAAACTTACGACAAGCAAGTTCGTCTTCTCCACCCGCACAGTCTTCGTACCCATCACAGCGGTAAGACTTGGGGAAGCAGATGCCGTCTGAGCATTCCACTGTGCCATTCTCACAGGCTAGGAGGATGGAAATATACTAAAATACAGGACTGATGTTTGAGTGAACATGCTAGAGATTATTTGTCAGCAAGTATGTTTTCATTACCAACAGTAGATGATCTGTAGATGATACCATTGCTACTTCCTCATGCGGCTTTCCAGGCAAAAGAGACAGTAACTGCAACAGCAAAACCTCTAGTCTCTTCATCGCTGAAACTGTTTTAGTATACAAAAGAGCAACTAACTAGAGCTTCAAAGAATCAGTACAATCAAGCTCCAGAGAAATCGAATTCATAGATTTAACAAGGACGCACCATCAAGCTATTGTGTCCAAAATACCGCTGTCAAAATTTTGTGGTATGCTTTTAGATACTCAGTACAAAAGTTAATCGAGCAAATACTTTTAGAATTTGCAAAAGTAATTATTCTTACTTAATCAACATTTGTACTTTTACTTGGACGTCTACGTAGCTATTTTTGTTGCAAGCTTATGTACTGCCTTACCGACTAAGCCTCCCTTGTCCATCCTGTGCCTGATCCAGTCCAGGTAGCGGCTGACCCGGGTGTAGATGCCGGGTTTGTAGGGACGAGCACAGCCGATACCCCAACTGGTGATGCCCACCAGGTCCCATCTCCCGTCATCCCCAGCGCACATCACAGGGCCTCCGGAATCTCCCTACAGAAGGAAAGTATGCTTCTTTATAATTTCAATCAAACAATTGCAAACTAATATTATTCTGTATCCATCTTATTTTAGATAAAGCACACTCACAAATGTCACATTTGGAGCGTTCTAATGCCAAAACTGGATGGAGAAACTGGTAGCACAACAAGGCAAGAAAGCAGTTCCAAACTCAACCTGGATTACTAATTTAGAATTAGTATACCTAGTTATAGATATGATTAGTATATCAGGTATATACCGATACTACCAGGTACATAGCAGTACCAGTAATTTCCTTGATAGCAGGATATTGGAGCTTTCTTGTACACAACCAATATAGCCCCACCTGCTCAAGACATGCTTCGATGCCTATCAAACCTCTTCCTCAGAAAAGCTAACTGGAGTGCTACTTTTCGCCGCTATATGTAGCCGTTGTAGGTAATTTTGCAGCAAGAACACCATCCAAGCATGGTTAAGTTTACCAAGTTTGAATTGTGTTCTTGCTGCAAAGCCATCTACAACGGCCACATATAGCGGTGAAAAGTAGCACTTCAGTTGGAAGCAATCCAGAGGAAGACGTCTGACAGGCATCGTAAGAAGGTGTGACAATACTGGTTGTGTAAAAGAAAACTCCAATATCCTATAGCATGTTCTACCAACCTGATGAAACTATTTTCGAAAGAAAACGTGGTAGAACTTTGTAATATAGAAGTGGACATGTATTTTGTTTGACGTACGTCACAAGAGTCTCTGCCTCCCTCCCAGTGCCCCGCACAAAACATGTTGTCCGTCATCCAGCCGTCATAGGAGAAGGGTTTGTTACAGACATCATTCGAAATGACGGCGATCTTCAGGTCTTGTAGGATGTCAGGACGATCGCCACCTGATGCAAGATAAGGAAGTTAAGTTTTGCGACGTGATTTGGCTAGAATACGAAACAGAGGTTGCAATCTGCAGGGCCACAACGAGCAAAGAATGGAACTTCTCAGACATCTCAATAGTCTATAGTTGGCTCTATCATCGATTTTGAACAATGTGCCTACAATTCCGTATCAAATTGCTACTCAGGGCTGTCCCAAGAAACTTTTTGGTTTGAACCCAACAATATATTGTCAAAATCAAATGTACTATTTGCAATCTAATACATGAAATCGACTGCCCAACCCAAAAATTGTATCATTATTCACAATTGCACTTGTATATCTGTCACTGTGGATTTTCCTTTTCCTGTGGTGATGCCGACATCAGCAGCTTGAGAGATTTCTGCAACGCTGCGCGTGTCTCATTCATGTACCTTTACATGTTGATTGCTAAATAGGTAAAACACTGGCAAAAGCGTAGCTTAATTTGCCCTTTTCTTCGTCCTGACCTGGTGCAAGCTGTCCCCAGCCGGAAGTGAAGCAGTACGAGTTCACGTTCAGCTGGGTCGCGTTGTCCGGCAGACATGCGTAGTTGACGATGTTACTTGTCACGTTGATTGGCGTCGTCAGCTTCACCTGTTTAATGAATCACAGCTACGCACTTAGAACCGAAAGATCTAGATTTACTGTATCCAGTGTTGAGATGCTTATTGAAGTATGTTAATAGTCAAACTTGTTTTTTCAACAAAAACAACGCACATCGACTTTATGGAATAGTACTTACCTGTGATATAGAGTCAATTCCAAGACACCATGAGGGGTTTTAGGCGATATTTATAATTAGTCTGAATTATTTTGAATAAAAGAATATCTGAGCCACAATAATTAAATTATTTAAAAAAAATGGACTAAGAAAGTACTCATATATTTGAATTCCTTTGAATATTTTAGAAACTTTTTGAAAGTATCTGTACAAAAATATCTTTATTTAGAATAATTGTGAAACCTCTGTGTGATTATTTCACATTTGCAAATATTTACAAAAAAATGGTAAACCTGGCCAAATGGTAAAATTAGTTTATTGCCCCCATAAAAGTAAGCCCTATTGTTGTATCTGTTTATTTTTAGATTTCACTGCTGGGCACTGGTGGATCCTTTGTGGTGGGCCATTGTTGCATGGCACCCAACCATACTTTGCAAGGATGTGTGAATTGCTATCTTCCGAGCCCACTGAACCATTTACAAGAAATGGTAGAAAATGGTAGAAAATGGTAAATAATGGTAGAATGCTGTTATCATTATTTAGAAACCATTAGAAGTATCCAATTCCACACGATGAATATTTCCAAAGTTTTACAGGACCAGGGAAATATTTATAAAGTTGAAACAGTGTTACAAATATTTCTGAAGTATCAAATGTCCTAGACATATAATTACAAAACTTTAAAATGAATTCTAAACAATGGCCACAAACATCCGCATGGTGTCTTGGAATAGACTAAGCGAGAATAAAGATAATGATGATGAAATGTGCTATTTCTGAGACGTTTCAACGGCATGTGCCAAAGAAAAGTGAATAAGACACAGCACTCACTATTCGCAATTTGAATAAAGCGAAAGTCACACATGAGATAATTTAACAGGAACATGATCAATTCCTGTGTGAAATGTAAATGAAGAAGAAAGCTGAGACGTGGTTCTCGTGGCTGCTTACCAAAGCGATGTCGTTGTCAAAATTGGTGGAGTTGAATCCTTCATGCAGGTACACCTTCTGCACACCTGACGTGACGGCCTGGGCGGTGTCGTGTTTCCCGATCAACACTTGTAGTGACTGCCAGAGTGCTGGGCTGCAACGGAATTGTAAAAAAAAATGCTTGTGATAGAATAATCAATATTTATCTCTATGAAAAAAATGGAGACATTGTTTTGGTTGTGTGTGTGTGTGTTTGTGTTTCCTTATTTCTGTAGTCAGCATAATTCAAGAACCTCTTGATGGATTACGATGATATTTGGTATGTGGGTAGGTGTTGCGAAGGCAAAGGTCAAGGTCGATTATGGGACCCTAGCATGTGACCTTGGTACTGCTGCAGATCTTCCGTTTTTTATCTTTTCTTTTGACCTAGACATGTTTGGTCTTCATTTTTGGCAAGTAGCTTGTGGTGTGAAGAAGAAGTGGTACATGTTTGAGCCCCCTATAGCCAGCAGCTTGTTTCAGTAGCGTTACACTACGCGTTAATAAAGACAGTCTATTGGAAATATCATGGCCACATGTAGGTATGTAGGTTTGCTACGTGCTGCAAGTCCCAGCTATTGCTATCCAAGCCATTGCCAGGCAGTGTTACTTCACCCATGTATCTGCATGAGGTACGTTGATGAACGTTCGACACCCAGACCTGTTCACATCACTTGAAGACAATTCAATCTTTACAACTGGAGATAATAAGGAGCCTCCGACAGAATGCGGTAGTAAAGTCTGAATCATCTCCAGTTATTGAGATTGAATTTCTTTTGGGCATCTGAGATACTTTTGGTGAATGAGGCGAAACTTACGCTGTGTGATAAAAGCAGTGCGCTGCCGTGACTATCCAGTCTGGAGCCACCAGGGTGCCACCACAGGTGCCACCGTATAACCCCGTCAGTTGAACCTGGTACAAAAAGACGTGACAACAAGAAACGTCCGTTGTTTTTGTCTAGGGGATGTATATTTACAATACATGCTTTTCATTCTGTCAGGAAAGTGTTTTGTGTGGCTATGGTAAGGCCTGACGTGTGTAATAAAGTCAAAATTCGAGTGAATGTGTGTTTGCCCGCGAGAACCTTAATAAATAAAACATTGACATTGGATCATGTACAGCTTTAGGCAGACACAGGACTTTAGGATGACGAACTCCGCTCGGACAAGTACTTGTGGAGAGGCTGGTGTCGCTTCTTAATCTGAACTCAGAAATCCCTATAAGGCAAACGGAACAACCTTGGCTTGGTCTTTGCTAAGTGACGACAAGTGATGCTGATAAGGTAAAGGTGACAAATTCTCTTGCGTTACAACGCCAAGTAAATAAAAGCTGAGCATATAGAGAATCCAGAATACCTTCAGAAAAATCCAAATTACTTATGAATTATCAGTGTGTGGCCCAGTATCACCTGGTACACATTTACAAACTATTTCCCCTGCATAGTTACCTGCCATGGCCAGGCTCCTCGCTCGGCGTTGTCCCCGCCAACAATCCTCTCCTGTCCGTCAGGCTCCACAATCGTCATGTTACGGAGTCCGCATGTGGTAGGTCCTAATGGGGCACAAAAGTGCTTCAACCACAAAGTGAACGTTACACTGTTCACCACCTTCGACCGACTTTGTTTATCGCCAGAAATAACTCAACGCCAGAGAGTTGAGTGTACTTTACGGCTAAAAGTCTGTGTCTGTATCTGCTTCGCAGGCATGCGGCGCGGCAGCAGCTGGTTATATTACACCGACCGACCCGTCACACCTATCTTTTGCAAATCTATCTGCAAGCGTTCTTTATAACTATCCGGAGAAGATGCCCCTACAGTACTTGTTGATGACAAATTCCACTCTACAATAATTCTGGGAAAGTACGAATTTTTGAACACATTAATCCTAGGTTGGTAACTCTGGTATTTGAAGGCATGACTGTTTCTTGTTCTTGTTTTAGCTGGTATTACATACTTATCAGTTGGTACGTCCACCAGTTTATTGGTCATTTTCTACATCGTGGAAAGTCTGGACTTCTTTCTGCTGTCTTCAAGTGACATCCGCTGCAAGTCTGCCCTATCACATCGGACAGGGCTCTGTGACCCGCAAACATCATTTCGTAAAATTCGCACAAGACACAATAGACAAGACACAGCTGCAGTATTTCTGCCAAAAATGATCATGACTCGGAGCTTGCAGACTAGGCAGTGCATCTGTCATGCAACATTGGCTTATCGGCTTTAGTCGGAGAAGCTAGGAACTTGGGACTTCGGTAGTTTGCAACTCAGCACTTCAATTCAGATGCATGACAAGATGATACGGTTAAAGAAACGTGTATACGTAGTAATGTAAGCTAACGATGCTAGGGTAGCATACCTGCAACACATGAATCCTCGTCCGACGAGTCCTCACAGTCATGGCGACCGTCACATCTGTGGATCACGTGATAGCAGCTTCCGTCCCCACAGGAGTGCTGGAACTCCGTGGAGCAGGTGCCTGTTTGGATAAACCATCGAAATTGAGAACAACTTAACTGTGGACGATGACTGTAGTCAGACATTAAGTAGACGACGAAAACACGCCAATTAATCGAATATAAAATCAGATTATGCTCGTGACGGTTGATTTGGAAACGTGTATGTTTTACGTATACAGTTGACGCGACCATCAGTTCAGTTTAGTTCATCCTCCGGCAAAGAAATGAACAAAAAGAACTCGAAAACGCCACCGTGTATTCAAGTAGCTTCTACCCTCTCAGAAGGAAGAATAATTTGGTGAGTCACTGCTTCTCACAGATAGCTATAGTTTCCGTAATTTTATCTTTCAAAGACAAACTCCATATGCATGTACCAGAGGGATTTGAGGGAAATCCTTAATTTAGATAAAGAAATATTTTTTTTTTTTTTTTTTTTTTTTTTTTTTTTTTTTTTTATTCAATATAACTTTCAAATACAGAAAAGAAACCCTGTGGCAAGCCCCCTAATATAACATAATATACATAATGAGGAGTAACTTATTACAAAGAATGTTGGTCTCGAAAGTTAATAACAGAAGATTGTGTCACAAAAATAAGGCTTAGTATTCGAAGATACATTCTTAAATATGGCATATTTTGCATGTAATAAACATTGATTCAAGTATTTATTCATTTTCTGCTTGTTAACCTTACCATACATAATATCAGTTTTCGTTAATACAATATGTTCTGAAAAGGTTTTGAGCCACCATGAGCAAAAGTCGTTCCAATAACTAATAACATAGATACAATCTACAAACAGGTGGTTTAGGTTTTGTTTGTTGTTACAAAAAGGACATTTATCTGAGTCTGTAACTTTGATTTTCTTTAAATAGCAATTTGTCGGCAAAAATCTATGTATGATCTTATACTGAAAGTACTGTAGTTTAACATTCTTAGTACATGTGAAGAAATATACGAATATTTTTTCAAAGTCATTACGTAATTACAGTTTATTTCGTCCGTGTTGTCTCCACAGTCGTCCTCCCCGTCACAGACCCAGGAGGTCGGCTTACACAGGCCGTTTCCACAGCGGAACTCATTATCACATGCTGAAAGAAAAAGTGAATATTTCAAACTGCAGTATCAGTGGTGTGTGATGAAAGCTGAAATTGATTAGATTTTGGGCCCCCTGCCGGCTTTTGCTTGTACGGCAGCGTGACTTCCGAGTTTGCTATCTCGTGTTTTGAACAAGCTATGGTCACGATTTTGGGGTGCTAGATAGCTCTTGTTGATTATTGTTTACCTGGATGTCTAACCTTCATAAACATAATACGCTATATTCTATGGCATTTTTTGAAAATTCGGCAGAGTGCAAATTGAACGGAAGCTTGTGTGACGCTTGACAGGCCTACCGTAGTTGCAGTCCTCATCGGCCCCGTCTCCACACTCCGCCGTACCGTTACACCAGACCTCCGCGGGGAGACACGTCCCGTCATCGCAGGTGTGCTCAGATGGACTGCACCCTGCTATAACACACACACACACACACACACACGCGCACACACACACACGCGCACGCGCACGCGCGCGCGCACGCGCACGCACACGCACAAACACACACATACACACACACACACACACACACACACACACACACACACACACACACACACACACACACTCACACACACACCAGTGTACCGGTACCCACCCCTATAATATAACAGACCTACCGTAGTTGCAGTCCTCATCGGTCCCGTCTCCACACTCCGCCGTACCGTTACACCAGGCGTCCGCGGGAAGACACGTCCCGTCATCGCAGGTGTGCTCAGACAGACTGCACCCTGCTATAACACACACACACCAGTGTACCGGTACCCACCCCTATAATGTAACAGACCTACCGTAGTTGCAGTCCTCATCGGCCCCGTCTCCGCACTCCGCCGTGCCGTTACACCAGGCTTCCGCGGGGAGACACGTCCCGTCACCGCAAGTGTACTCAGATGTACTGCAATCCGCTGTAACACATATCAAAGGACAATTTGCATTTTTTTCTGCAGTTGTTTCTTGCATACGTATACGGAGGGAGGACACAGTTTGCATAACGCAAAGCTGTCAACCTCTGGTAGAGGTGAAGCTAAATTTGAAATTTGCAAATTGGCTTTTTCCGCGTTTTTCAGCCAAGCACACCGGGTCAGCCCCTGCTCTTCTCGTGTTGTTGCTTTTTGCGTGCTGACGTCCTAACCACACAGTAGCGACAATTGAGAGCACAAGCCCTTAATGTTTTCACTGTAAAAGTGTGGTTCCCACATATGCCCCGGATAAGCACCTTAAACAATTGAATAACCTTACACTCGTCCGACAGACCATGCACGAATCTTTGTTAACGGATTTTGAAGAATAATAACACTACAATTTCTTCTTTTCTGTAAGGCCATGTTGATTTGATTATATGTATGACATCCGCGAGCGCGCAGCAATTTTCGGCTGTTTAGAAAAGATTTCAACCATACTGTAAATCATAAAAAGCAGCTTCAAAATTAGCAAATATACGCCATGGATTGCAAAACAAATGTCGGAAAACGTATACTAATGTCATATAGTATTCCAAGGTCAAAGAAGATTTGAAAGAACAAAAAAGATCTATTGTTCGGTATACTATATTCTGAGTGTTCAGTCATATGTTTAACCTTCTACTACTTCTATATATCATTTTTTTGGGGGGGGGAGGGGGGGGGGGGGCTTTTTTTATTCTCACGCTCGCATCAGTTTTTTTGTATTCCCAGAGGATGTCATCCATTTAATCAAATCAACATGGCCTAATGTAAACTAAAGGTAAAGGCTTCCATCCTACAAATTACCTCAGAAAATTAGCCATAATGCGAATCACACTGAAAGGCATAGCAATATCACAGCAAAGAAAAACGGTATAAAGTTAAGAGATCAGCAAAGCAAAGCAAAGAAACGCAAACTATCCCTACAATACAGCGAAAACTGAACGATACCACTATTGTAAAGATAGAAATAAAGAGGAGAAAATGTCCATTCTGTGCATTATGAAAGGACAACTTAGACGCTTGGAGACGTACTAATTCACACCTTTCTTACTTTAGGGTATGACAACAAAAGTAGCCTTGTAGCAAGTCTGAGTGTTACGATAAACTCAAAACAGACGTTTTCAGACATAAATTCTAGAGCTGTTGCGAAATTTGTACAGCGACTGAACTAGGTACGCGGTGGTTTCAACAAAGCTTTGTGTTACACATGCAGGGCTTAAAGTGTGGGGAGTTGATACAACAAATCAATCTGCCAACCGTGTGAAAATAGTGTATTGATTACATCGGCAAAAATGGCCGACGGACAGTTGTACTGGGTGGGTTGAAAAGTATTCATTCAGGTTAATTCATTTCATATATCCAACCCCTACGATCCTTTTCAATCTGGTTTTTTCTTTGACATGTCGCACAGGTTCCCTCGAAGTGTTGAAATGATTTCTCGTATAGTGAACACCTCAGTTTATTCTAAAATTTACCTGTTGGTTTTAATACATTTTGTCTAAACAGCCAACCACACTCTTTCATCACTTATCGTACTTTGTTAGACCTACTCTCCCACATTGACCTGTATTTAGCCTGTAAGGGCATCAAAGTACGAAAATGGTCTTTAATCATTCAGAAACGACATTGTATCGATCCTTTTTCTATCTTACCTCGAATGATCCGTGACTATATGCCTGAGACAAAGATTTTAAAAAAGTACCCTGCGGATAGTCGGCCAATTTTAACGCCTTGTTTGCTATACATGCATGTCATACTCACTAAATCCTCCTTTCCACTAAACGGCTTTCGCCGAGCGACCATACAGCGACCAAACTTAGTTTTGTTTAACCCTTGATTTCATAACTGGAACATAATGCAGTATTTCAACAAAACACACATTACACAACATCTCGATGAGCGATCTGTCAAATCCTTGATCGCTTGGTAGTTACAGCGCTGTTGCACGTTCTAGTGGAAAGGGGGCGTTAACACAAGTTTGTTCATGAGCTGTTTTTACCTTCTGTCCTCCCCACGCTCGCAGGCGCCACCGGAGCGACCGCTCCCACAATCACTACCACAGCCGCCACATGTACACCCAGCAGGCGCCACGTCCCAGCCATGGTGTCCGTCAGGACTGTCGACAGAGGCGGGTACCTTGGAGGCAGAGCTTGTGAAGTTTAGTCCGGTCAGACAGCTTGCGAGGATGAGTGAGTGAGTGAGTGAGTGAGACAACCCGTACAACTTCGGGACATGCAGGGTAGGAACCTGTGTCCTCTCCTGTCGCCTGAGGTGGAATGTTCTCACGACGTGACGAGTTGTCTGATGGTGCAAAAACCTTCAGCCCATGCGCACTCAGGTTGTTTGCAATATCAAATCTTGATGGAATGTCTCTGGATCAGACACGTGTGTATTGGGTGGCAGTCTATCGTATCAATCGGCATATATAGAGGTTATATAATTTGCATATTTTAAAGACGATAGACAATAGTTACCAACTCGTAACTTGCAGATAATGACAGAAGTGTGCAGTAAATTTTACCGTGTACATGCCCGTTGCCACAGGAAAAGTTTTTATACATTTGTTACAGCAACATTGTGGTTATTTCTCGTGGGAAAGATGACACCGGACTTAACCCGGACACGTTATCGATTACGTGTAGTGATCACAAAGGTTAGCCCTCCAAACTAGCGGACTGGGAATATTAGTCCCCTGTTCTGATGTGTCGTTGTTCTACTTCTTCTACGTACTTTTCAGAAAGAAATATTTGTCCGTCGTGTCTTTTTGACCAATCTGTCATTGCACGAAAATTTCAAGTGGTATTTATCTAGCCTCTACCAGGTTCCGCGGAACGGTGGTTAATTGTAGAAATTGGACAAATAAAGTCAATAGTAACGCTGGGGGAGTCGGCCGGCCAGAGGAGTCTTACCAATGGTGATGAACGCCAGGTAAAGTCCCGGTTACATATAGCCGAACAATTGGCCTCCCGACCTAGTCTCTACCAGACTCCGGATCGCTAGAAAATCGTAGAAATGGAACAAATAGCCATCCAAGGTTGGCGTTCTGAGTTCGGAGCAGTCTGACCAGTTTTAGGCCACGCCTATCGTATTGCGCAAACCATGTGCTAACCAATTCCCAACGAGAAAAATGATTTACTCCTGACCTAACCCCGAATGTTTCTAACCTACTCCCAACCATCCCCGCGGCCTAGCCACAAACTACCGAATCTCTTCTGGTTCTAAATGCTCCCTAACCCTCACGAACTAAGATGAGCATAATCTGCAATTTTTAGAAGAGGGGTTATTTTCGTTTTCAAATAGAATAATCGATTCTTTTCAACTATGGCACACTCAACAAAACGTGAGATTTATCAATAGATACAAGAAAATTGTATCGACACCGTTTATGGCCTAAGGAAGCCATTAACAGGCGTAGCTGACATCCATCGCTACTACTTGGCAACTACAGGTATTCTCAGGCATACACATTGGACTAATTACCTGGGACATACGTGTAATAACAAAACCTATCACAACAAGCTGAAGCATATCATCACATTTTATACGTTGTTATAAAGCGTTTTATTGTTGGCAAATAGTAGTATGATATCAATTCAGTTGTACCCAAATTTCAGAAATACAGTCTTTTAAGATTATATATCGTGAGTACAGTATATAGATATGTCTGCTTAGAAATGTTGGTATTATACATTACAAGATAGGTCAGTATATTCTTGAGTTGGAAGTAAATACGCCTGGGAAGGGGAGTTGAAATCAATTTATTATCATTGCTTGTGTACAGAGCATGGAAGACACCGGTGCAAGGATTTAAGGCAGCACTCTAAGGTAAACCCCAAGAATCACGCTGTGTACAACTGCCGAATGGCCGTAGCCGAAATAAAGCCGGCGAAATTCGTGTCAGCGAAACCGGAGCTCAAAGATCCAACACACTATTAACGTACGTAAGTTGCAGAATGTATTCACATGTGTCAGTCACGCTAATTCTGCCAGCCGCAAGTTGTGCTCCAGCAATCAATCAATCAATCAATGGATCGATCGACAGATAGATGGAGAGAGAGAGATCCATCTTCTCAGATGGAATTAATGCCCAAATCATCTCCGTTTACCATGGCCAGCAATCGCAATGATCAGCCGGGACCATTGAAAAAAAGAGAACACATAGCGTTAGTCCTTTGCCTTTAGAATACTGTAAATGCACAAATGTTCGCGGTGGTTTTATGTTCGCGGTTTTCGCGGTGACCACTTCACTGCGATCTTAAAACCACCGCGAACATTTTTTTCATTATAGAATGAGACTATGGCGCTACCGTGAACTTAAAACCACCGCGAACACTTCATTTTCCCGCTACCGCGAGATTAAATGCCCGCGAACTTGAATGCATTTACAGTATGATGAACAATCCCTGAGTACCCAATGCATTGAGAAATCAACGGCAAATTGCTGAGTGGTGTGCTTATCAAATCTATGATGCACATCAAGTATACAAAGTTGGCAGGGACTACAGGCGATAGCTACCTTGAAGTTCGCAAACCCCACCATGAGGCTATCTGGGTACCCAGTAACCTCTATCCTTCAGCCTCATATATTAGCATGCACGATTAAATGGCATTGGGAATTCAAAGGGAACGATGAACGCGAATTGAAAACAATATTATAAACAACCTCCCTGCAAGTGGACAGAGAAATCGCATTCTAGTCACGTAAACATGACAGTAGTCTTCCGTGACGCCCACAATTTCTTGGAAAATGGACGGTCGTGACCGTGTGACGTCATGTTGGTCATTGAGGTTTGGAGATCTGATACCTTGATATAGATACCAGCTGCAACCGCATCAACACGCAAAAAAAAAATTACCAGTCTAAGCTTATCACTTCTGACATAAACCGTTCATGCAAAAATGTTTGATAAGTTAACCGAAATTTGTAAATCTTTAAGATTCATTATTTTGGTAGAAATCTCCATTTTTGCACTTTCAGCAAATAAAAATTAATCTGTATGTTTTTCGTTTTTATGCGGTTAATTTGTGTTCCAGGGAAATCTGCCAAGACAAGACGGGATACTGGGAGGAAGACGGGAAACAAAAACAGCAGACGGATGGTTCCCCGGGCTGTCATAGTTGTTTTTATCCCATAGACTGGGACCTAGAGCAATAATCCACGCTGCAGTTCCACAATATAGGGGCGTAGCACAGGTAGACTAGAGTTCCAGAGGTAAGAATATATTAATTATTATGTGGATACATTCAACATTCATGTATCATCACCCAGCCGTTATAACCTAAACGTAAGTGTTTAGAGGTCTCTCCTGTGTTTGTGTTTGGATATATTATATTATAGCAACATACGATTATTGTGTGTATCAAAGATGGTTGTTAAAAATAATTTTTATGAAATGCGACAATGTATTTGTTATTGTCGCAGTGGAGGACCTCCCGTAGGTTTTGTTTTGGTTGTGCAGACAGCTTGTGGGTTAGTTTATATGCCAGACACGCGCGAGGCTGCCCGGCATTGCCCACAGACGGGAAATGTGTGGTTGCATGTTTGCTTGGCTGTGGATGGACAGAATATCAAAAGATAAAGCGACCCTTTTGCCAAAAATCGTGTTTTCCCTCGAGGTTACATGCAAGTTTATATGCAGGTTTTGTTTCATATTTAATGTGATGTCTCTTGTGGGGGTTAGGGGTACGTCCTTTATAGCACTAATGGTAGTCGTGGCCTGTGTTTGAAATACCCATCAGCAAACTGACACACAAACATTGCAACTTATTGTTCATTACTATTTTGGGTATTGGCATTAGCATTTGATAAATTCCACTGTTCATAATGGTGATGATGATGATGATAATGATGAAGATGATGATGATTATGAAATTGTCGAGATGACAAAAATGATGATGAAAAGGTGAAGATGACAAAATGATGTGTTGTTGATATGAGGAGTTGCAGGGTTTAGGACGGGATGTTTAGCAATTTTTTGTCCAAAAAAAAAAATGTGCTCATCAACAAGAGCTAGGGGAATTGTCTTTTTGCATGATGATGATGATAATGAGTACAAGATACTGCATATAGCATCTGCCTTCTCTGTCATGACCAGTAGTTTTACTACTTAAAATTGGTAATCTCATCTCTGATTTCATTTCTCTCCCCTGACCAGATGACAACAGAGACGATAACTAGTCCCACCCACGTGGTGCTGGATGGACCGACCCACCCCAGCGGCAGGTACAAGAAGTACCCGCGTAAGGTGATCGTGGCCACGGGGCTGACGCAGATTGTGGTGGGGCTGCTGTGCATCGTCCTGGGCATCTCAGCGATCGTGGTGCGAGCCATCGGGTACTTCGCGGGTGTTCCTATCTGGACTGGAGCAGTGGTAAAGCTTCTGTTTGTTACCTTCAGCTAATATTATTTATGGAAATAAGCAAAATCATTATGATGATTTGCATTTTTTACTTTTACTCTGATTGGCTTTAAGGGACACTTTTTGTTCAAGTGGATAGGGAATAATAATAACTCCCTATCGTCCCAATTAAGATCGGCGAGAACACTATCACAGTTTAAATGTTTATATGATCAGGACTAACGTACTCTGAATGCATATGATAATGGTCTGAAATGTAATCCGTCATGTCTTTTTCTGTTCACATTGGTATGCAAATTCCCATTACTTATTTGATTTCACTTATGATTTGGAGTTATATTAGGATTAACGTTGTACAATTGATTTGCCTTATCTTGTCTTAGTTAAATTGCGTTATTCTTTGTCGATTCTTTCTAAGTTACCATTTATTTAATTTTATATTGTCATTGATTATTGTTATGTATGTACAGGGTTTCCCCCCAGGGATCTTTGAAAAACCCCGGCCAGGCGACATGTACCCCTGGATAAATAAATAAACAAAAATAAACAAATAAATAATGTTAAGTTTTCGAGGGTTGAAGTCTGTTTATTAATTGCTTAATAGTTAAGGGGTAGGTACCGGTACAGAAAATTCAGGTCCGGTTCAGGTCCAGATGATCAGGTCCAGGTCCAGACCTGAACCTGGACCTGATTCAGTATATGAAAAAAAACTTGTGAATTGACAATACTCAAAACGATGGTCCATTTCGGTAGAAAGAAATCTGTTTTGTGGAGTATTCTACTGTCACATTTTAAAAGCCTACTAAGTACAATGCTAACTGCTTCTGTAGAAATGACTACAGACTCTACTCGCTCTTGTTATGGACCTATGGTGGCCCCGAGTCGAAGTTCCTTGCTTATATAGTCATTAACATGATCACGGTAGCGCAGAGATGACGCGTGATTTGTGAGAGGGACATCTGGTTGACGCGGACCGGAGTAGTTCACAGGGAAACCAAATTCGATCAAGTCGCAGAGATCCTTATCTGTGTAGTCCACGAGATAATGGCGCCACGCGGGGACGTTCAGCTTGGTGGGTACTGGGAGGCGGCAGCCTCTGAAGTTGGGCAGGCCGGAGGCATGCACCGTGTTATGCCAGCGCTGGAAATCGGAGAGGCTGGGAGGACGGGGCGTCTTGGCGTTCCTCAAACGATGGATGGGCCCCTCGACAGGGACCGGAGACAGGACACTGTCAGGGCCTGGGGGGCCGACCGCTGAGTCGACCGAATAAACACTGGAAGGGTAATCGCGCTGATCGCAATCATCTGACAACACACCAGGGCACTGAAGAACGGGCCTGGTGACGGACCCCGACATCTGGGAAGTTTTAGCCGCTGGTGGCAAGTCCAAACAGAAGGGAGAGATGGGGATCACATCACCCGACCGATTCGTACCCGCAATGCTAGAGCTAACATCATAATAATCGCAAGAGTTCTGAGACGCAACTACGGTGGTCGAGCTACACTCTCGGCAAGGTACATCAATATCATCAACATCATAATGGCTAGATCGTGAAGGAATACATGACAAAGTATGAGAGGCGCCAGGGGCCTGTCGTTCGAATATGGTTACATGCGGTGAGAAACCCTCGTGTCGGGGGACATATACAACAGTACTACCGGAGGGGGCCAGTTGCTCCAACATAGGGACATTTGACGTGTGAAAACAGACGTCCGAAACAACACTACCCGGCCCGTACACATGTGGCAAATTACTTGAAGTACTCTCACGCGGAATAACACAAGACATCGTGCCCTCTCTGCGAGGGATATCAATGAAATCAAAATCTGATCCCTCTTGGCAGGGAACGTCAGTTATAACAACAACATCATCATCAGGAGCATAGCGCTCGTACACATGTGACAAACTTCTCTCAGGATGAGAGACGTGCGATAAAATATCCTCCTGGTGAGGAGCACTAGTTAAATCAACATGAGGCCCCTCTTGGCAGGGGAAATCAATAACATTAAGACATGGAAAGATGTCAGAGTCTGGCCCCTCTTGGCAGGGGAAAGTACTAGTATCGATACGAATACTATGACTAAAAGTCTGAAGGAACGGGCGGTCATTCACGGTAGATGGTCCTAAGATCTGATGGCGGGAGTGAGTGGGGATCCCACGTGTGGGTTAGACCCTGAGAGCGACTGCATCCAATTAACAACTTTGATCCCCGGGGGGGCCCAAAGATCCACTATTACACCGCACTGGCATCCACCCCTATAGTTATTAGTATGCCAAGGGCAGATATAACGGTTATTCAGCCATAGTCTCATATGGATGCACTAATACTAACTTAATAGACGTCCTGCTAACTGTATTGTAATTTAATCTTCAAGAGGAATTATAGTAAAGTCCCACGATAATGATGATGACAATCAGATGTCATCCCCATGTGACACCTTGCATCAGTTTACTCTGGTATCAGCATGTACCCAGGACTATATTATGGTGTGATAGTAACTCGAAATTATAGTATAAGTGTAACTTTGAATTCCTTCTTTGTTTTGTTGTCTTGTATAGTTTCTTGTGGCTGGAATTTTGGGTATCCGTGCTGGACAGCAGAAGACAGGATGTTTGGTAAGTAAAGCAGTAGTTTTTCACGTTTAGGGGAAACATTACATCACACATAAGGCCTCCTCCTCAGTATTTATTGTTTGTGTGCCATTTTTACTTCACCCACGGACTGTAGTATTGTTTATGGTTTTAGTCTGTCCCAATATTTGTTTACCTCTTCATGTGGGTGGGTGAATGTATATTTGTTTGTGTGTAGGCATGTGTGTGTGCATGTGTGTGTGTGTACTAGTAGTATTATGTGATACACAACACAGTGTTGCTACACATCGTCACTCAGTGCTGTTTTGTCTCGTTAATGGGACTGGTTACAGGTTGCAGTTACAAAGCATTGAAAAGATACATGGAAGGGGGCAAATTGTGCCAAATCTGATTACCTAATGTTCATTAACCTGATTACTGACAATTTCCTTGATATTTCAGATCATTGGTCACATGGTGATGTCCATCATCGCGGCGGTGTTCACGGTTGTGGTGCTGGCCAGCGCCTCCTCAGGCCTGGCCCAGGAGCACTACATCTCCAACATCCACGACTACATGACCGGCTGCTACGAGCAGTACGACAGCGTGTGCAAGTGTTACCGCATCCCGCCGGAGAAACAGCTAGAGTGCGACAGACTAGTGGTACGTTTCACATAATGGAAACTCTTATAAGTAAATCTCACTGAAGCTTTGGCACATTGGCGGCCTCACTGTTGCAGAGCAATTGGACAGAATGCTTAACAAATTCCATCAATAAAAGACAAATATTTGTCTGTATGTTTAGCATGATTGTGACAGACTAGTGGTATGTTTTGTATACTCGAAATTCTTATAAGTTAAGTTGATAATTAATTCTTATAAGTTAACTGCCAATAAGTTGAAGGGGCTACCCACCTGTCTGAAGATAAATAAATAAATAAGTGGGTATCTCTCTCTGCAGCTTTGGTACATTGGTGACCTCGATGTTGCTAGTAAGCAATTCGACAGAATACTTACTAGCAATTAACTTCATTGATAGAAGACAAATCTTTTTAAGTATGCTTAACTTGTTAGTCCAAGTACATATTCAGGGGTAACACAAATCCAATTTATGTGGTTTTGAGTTCAAAGTGTATAAGTGGTCACTGTAAAAATTGTGAACATTTAACCATTTACAGCATGCTGGTCAGAGGTAAACTGCACAATGCCATTAGGTATTGGAATGCTAGCAGATAAAATCTCAAGGTTTGTATTTTATAGTTCTCTTTGCTTCTAACAAGCTTTTGCTTTCATTGCTTGTATATTATATGAAAAACATGTTTTTGTGCACTGATACTGCAGAAGGGTAGATTGTCGATCCACGGTATCCTGGTGATCCTGGCTATCCTGGAGGCGATCATCGCCATCCTCGCCGCCTCCCTGTCCTGTCGAGCCGTCTGTACCTGCTGCACCAACCAGCCTCAGGTGGGTTAGCTTATTGTTAGTGACATTAAAATTGATCTCAATGAACAATAATGAATGATGTGATCTCAATGAGCTTCCACTGGTTTATACCGGTATTGTAGTATAGAGCGACTCCTGCTTTCTCGCTCACCTCCCACCCTGCCCTGCACAAAGTGTCCCAGACTCTTCCGTACAGCCCTGGGCTTGAGTAGCCATGTGAGACATCGCCACCCACAAGCAGCAACTGAGGCTGGCCTGACATGAACTTCAATGCTCGGCCATGAGCAAATGCCGATGATGATGATGATATAGTATAGGGTGTAGTAAGGGTATATGGTGTACAGTGAAACCTGTACCAGTGACCTCCTTACACAAGAACCACGTGCACCGGGCATTTGATATGACCACTTGTTGGTCATTCCTTGTATACACAAGCTTTACAAATCCTGACTCCCAAATGACCACTTGTCCACATAGACCAGATTTTATTGGTACCCTGAGCGGTGCTCTTTGGTAGCTTTGACTGCTTTATATTGTCTGGTTATAAAAAATCGTGTGTACTTCTGTTCCAGCCAACTGTTGTGTACCAGGTCGCCCCTAACGGCCAACAGGTCCCAGGTCAGGTGCACTTCCTCCCCGCCGGCCAACCCATCACCATGGTAACCATCTCCCCCAGCCAATCAGTAGCCGCCACCGCTCCCTCCCAGCCAATGGCAGTGCCCACTGCCCCCGCCCACCATGGCGGAGTGGTGGGTACGTCTGCCCCGGCCGTGGTGGGGCTGTCGACAGGACAGCAGCCCAGTGTGGTGGTGTACCCCATGGCGTCTGGGCAGGGCTACATCCAGCCTATGGCTGCCTCAGGTAAACGTGCTCAGTTTTTTCTTGTCTTAGGATGTGCAGTGAGGCTTGGATGCCAGAACTGTGACACCATAGACGAGGATCTATGGCAATTTTTTCTGTCACAAGAATTTTGACCAATACTAGATTTAACCTTATCATACTGCAGCTTGACATAGGCTAGCAGACCAACAATAGCAATTATTAATTATTAACATGTCTACTTTTGATTAATAAGAAATTTTACCATGAACCTATTTATTGTACCATGATTTTGTACCACGGGGTCTTTTGGAAAGCATCTGATAACTGCTGGAAAGCATCTGATAAAAGCTGAGATGAATAATTACAACTGCACAGAAGATACTTGACATGATCCTTCCACTTCTGTGCATACTAATTGGTTAACTGTAAAATATTTATGCTCATTTGACAATATTGTACCTCAATGCATATTGTATTAATACTTTTGTTGTGACTTTCTTGTGATATTGTTTCCGGAATAAAGATTTATGGTAACTTTTTAGGTCTTTCTGTTAGCCACAGATAAGTAAAGTGTAGATTGATTGTCAGGCCCCGCCATTATATTAAAGGAATGTACCTTTATCCACAGCCCCCACCCCTGTGCCTGTGACCAGCGTGCCCCCACCACCCACCAGTAAGGCAGCCTCTGCCCCACCGTCCAAACCCTCCAAGAAAAAGGTAAAGGAGACGAAGCCAGAAGACAAAGGCTCCCCGTCTCCCGAGCGCTCTCCCCCGCCGAGCTACTCGGAACAGCCCACTGATTTCACCAACCCCGCTTACCATGAGGACGATGATGCACCCCTCATCTCCTAAGTCCAGGGATGAGAATGGATATAACACCTTTCTGTTTTTGATTGTGTTACTACCTGCACATGTCGGATATTCCTTAAAACTTACCCTCTCTATGTTTGAGTTCTGTGTACTGCTGGCTGTACGGCTAGCATTTTTATATCCTTTTCATACCAGGGGTACAAGTGAACGTTGAAAAAGTGGAACTACCAGAATATGTGATTCTGATGCATGAATGTAAGAAACAGTGAAACAATTTGAACATGGCTTTTGTTGGCAGATGTGGAAAGTTTCTTTGTGCATACTACTTTGTGAACTTGTGTGAACATGTTATCACGAATGTGGTTCCTACAAATGTATACTTAAATGTAAGAAGAAGTTGTGGAACAATTTGAACATTGAGTTTTATTCTGATGTGGAAAGTTTTTTGTAGATACCTCTTTTGTATATACATGTATACAGTTTGATTTATTTTTTGCATCTTTGATTCTATTTTTGTGATGAACAGTTTTATTACAGATGTAAAGAGAATCTTGAATGTTTCTGTATTTGTTGCTACTGCATTATACATGCATTATTTTTATCTTAGTATTTGATATCACATGGGATTTATTACGTTTTATACAATGTTTGATATCCGAATTGGTGAAGTTAGAAATAGAGTGCTAAACAAGGAATTCTACACAATCTTTTTTACTTTCCATAATCATTATGGTAAGATATATCACTGACAATGCTATTCTTGAACTTATGCTTTTGCTTTTATTCATTGATGTTGATATACTTGTTCAGAAGTAATTCAAAGTCATTGAAAATAACTAGAACACATAAGCCGCTCAAAACACATAACTAGGTGTCAGAAACAAAGCATGAAACACAAAACTGAGCCAACAGATTGCCAATACAAATACATGCACAGAAATGAGTCCAACATTCAACTTAGATAAAACAACTTGATGTGTAAATACGTATGACTCGACAACATTGACTAAGATGATTAAGAGAATTACAACATTGCTGGCTAAACTTACTAATACCAATATTCTGCTACCATTGGACTTAAAATAGGTATTTTCAATGCAAAGTAATTTCTTGTCTGTGTTTTAAATGTGTATTTACAGTATTGAAAATCAGCTTCACAAAAGTTCTCTTATATATGTAAGCGGGTACGTGTAGAAAAGATATTGTACAGGTTAAGATTATGATAAGGTAGTATGTACACGTATAAACTGTGTAGTGACAACCCTAGTGGCCTAGAAGACAAAAAGGTTCACTAACGTAACGATAGAACTTGCATTGTTATAATTACAACGTGCCATTCACCGATGGCATTCACTGCAATCCTGCACTACGACTTGAAGTCAATGAAGTTGATATTAAAAGAATCATCCCAGTTACATGTACTGATTCGTTGTTTTGTTATGACTTTTTTCCTATCTGCTTCCCGTTAGTATAGATTTTGGGTCCAATATATGACTTCATTTATGAAAGCTTAAGTTCAGTCCAGTTAAAGTAGCAGGACATAGGACAAGTTACATATTAAACTTCTTGCATGGCTTTTTAAACTGAAGCCACCATGGAATGTACACGATCGAAAGAGTGACAGCTGCTACTAGGAAGGAACACAGAATTACTCTGACATGTCCGTGCCTGTTGCCGACCTTAACACACTTGGGGATCATGTCTGAACCAAAAGTGACCGCAAACACTGTCAAGATGACAAGGACGAGCGTCAAGGACACAATGTACGTCAGAGCAAAACGTTCGTTCTCAATTATGTCCTTGGGGGCGTCATCAAACTTGTTCAAATGACCAAGAAGATGCCAGAAAATCACGCCCATCGTCGCGAAGGCCGTCACAAACAACTCTTTCTCAGTGTTCACAATACTGGCGACCCTTCCCTGCATAGTGTCAATGATCGCACTCCATTTTTCCCATTCCAAAGTGTTTGTGTTCTCTCCACTGTTACAAAGTTTACCCATCTGTGCCCTTCTAGCATTGCAAACGAAGACTTCATGAGCTTCGTGTAACTTTTTAACTCCTGCGGCGATGTAGAAGAACGGAGTCATGCAGGTGACGGCAAGGTACAGGAGCTGGGTTACATGGTGCGCCCATTCCATGAAATTGGAAAGTTTTGAGGATACATATATATTCGAAAACGAGAAGCCAACGATTGCTCCTACGAACATCGTAATTTTTGTGAAAAACTCAACCTCTTTGCCAAGGCCAGAATGTCGGGACCAACTGTTCTCTTTGATTCTGTTAAATACGTCTCTGAGAACGCGGTCAGCTGCAGGCTGCTCAAGCTCATCGCTCATCATCATGGAGTCGGCTAGAGCCTCTGTGTCAGAGGCTAGTGACACTAAGGCGTTCGTTAAGTCGATTACAAACCAACAGCAAAAGAACGAAGGCAAATAGAGTATTGTATAGAGTAGGAGTGAAACTAAAGCGCAGGCGGCATGCCACACATCGTGTTGGTAGTGAGAGAAGTACCTGATGGTCCATCGTAACGTAAACAGTTGCTCACACGAGGCGCACTTGATGCTAAAGTTGAGCAGGACTGAGCAGGCCCACAGAATGACGTACAAGGCAAGCAAATACCGCTTGTCATAAACTACGGCCTGGTTGATTTTGCCCCTCAACAAACCGCGCAGGTTGATTTTATAGCACCAGCGAACAATCAGTATACCTGGGGCAAATTTGTACAGACAGACAATGAGCGAATAAGCTAGAGCTTTCTGAACCTTGTGCGGCTGGTGGCAATGAGACCACCTCCAGTAGTAATATGCGCTTGGTTGGGGGTTTCCAGTATACAGTTCATCTGCCCTTGTAGCATTATTGTTACCACGTTCGTCCCACATACACTTCACCTGTACGGTACAGCAGAACATCAACCACCAAACTCCCACAAAAGGCCAAAATGCTATCCAGAGGGTCTTACAGACGGAAGTTACCATCTTAAATATGGTATTAAGACCACTTTCCCCAATGGCGTCTCCGGCCTGCTGACCCACACCTTCGATGCCCTGCTGACCCACACCTTCGATGCCCTGCTGACCTACACCTTGGACGGCATGCTGACCGACACCTTCGATGTCGATGGCCTGCTGATCTGCACTTTCGATGTCAATGACCTGCGGATCTGCACCCTCGATGTCAATGACCTGCGGATCTGCACTTTCGATGTCAATGACCTGCGGATCTGCACCCTCGATGTCAATGACCTGCGGATCTGCACCCTCGATGTCAATGACCTGCGGATCTGCAACCTCGATGTCAATGACCTGCGGATCTGCACTTTCGATGTCAATGACCTGCGCATCTGCACTTTCGATGTCAATGACCTGCGGATCTGCACCTTCGGTGTCAATGACCTGCGGATCTGCACCTTCGATGTCAATGACCTGCTGAGCCGCTCCTTCAAATACCTGCTGATCCGCGTCTTCACTGGTGCCATACGATCTAGATTATAAAAAACGCCACCAATTGAGAAAATAACATGACAATTGCATTCATATATCACTCTGTTGCTATTACAAAAGTTGTTGTTACAAATTTAAGCAATTGTTGCTATTAAAAAAGTTGTTGTTACAAATTTAAGCATTGCTTGTACTAGCTGACCACTTTGTAAAACCCAATGGTACCTTCTGCGTGCGCTCAAGACTACCATGTAACCATTCGTCTATGGAAATTTAGCAATTCTTTAAGATGACAAAAGATCATTCTAATATAAGCCTTAGCACTTAACATTTGAGCTTCAGACGCTGAATCGTTGCCGTTTGAAGTGTCTAATGTTATACCATGTACATTGAGCCATAACACTGTGGTTTTCCAACTCTTGGTTCTATGAACCTTGAACTTTGACCAGTCAGGTATCTGTCATGTTTTATTTGATGATGACTAAAATACACGGGATTTCTCAGACAGCTCAAGTCAAGAGATTTACGTTACTTCTTTCCTGCGTATTTGAAGGCTGCTTTAGCCTATATTTACGTCAATCAAAACAACTTTCTAGGGTGTAATATTTGCTGCATAGAATTTTTGCATTTTTAAATCCATTGCCATCTTAAATGTTAATGCAATGATAAATTTCTCAAATTGTAAATTCACTTACCGGTGTGAATGGACACCGCTGTTCAAGGGGGAAGTCTCTCTTTCATCCATAGCGCAAGCCTATAAAGAAATCTTCACAATTATGGTGACGTCATGACCCAGAAAGTGAAAGCAGAACTGCCTCACAAGGAAGTACCCAAACGAAAGCTTCACGTTACATATTGTTTAAGATTGCACCATTGTTCGGCTCCATCTATTGGTATTCCGCTATAATTGCAACCATCACTATCACTGTTATTAAGACAGGTGAACAGATCTGTGCTAATTATGATGGTGCAGACGACGAACAGGCTGTACATAGACTTTAAGAATAGTCGCTACCATATCGAAAGCTACGGGTAAATGTCATTTCAACGGGCTTGCTCAAGGCAAGGCCATAGAACAATTTTTTTTTATTCTGCTGGTACCCTCTTCTACCAGGCCTCATAAAATACATGTAATGTTTGCCGCCATGGAATTCCGGAAAAATACCATTCTAGTATACAACGTATGTAAGAAACGCCAAAATAAAATACAAGTAGGCAAACGAAACACAGCTTACCATTCAGGTTTGCTGATCGAGACGTATGTGTAAACTGTAATGGCGACAACTACACTAGGAAAGGTTGCTTCACGGTTGGCGTTCTCACGAAAGGGACAAACTTAAGTCGGATGCCTGGTTCCAAGCAAGTCATTCTCTCGTTCTAATGACATAAAACTGAAACTAAAACAGGTAACGTGATTAATAGGGGAAATGAGGCGTGGAAGCCTAGTTTCAAACGTGGCATCAAGGTTTCGATGAGCGGGCGAAACTAAAGAAATACACTATGTATGCTCTATATCAGGATCAAGGAAAAACATCACCAAATGATAAAGTTATCCTGTTGCAGACATGGCCTATTGCTTGACATTAGTGGCTAATAGCTCCGCTGAATATTTGCCACCAATCATTTAATCGATATCTTAAACTGACCCTGTGCCTTGCCAAATTTCACTATTTTTCCCTATAGTACATAGACCTGATGCATATTCTGTAAATGTTACTTTCCTACGTGTCGTGAGGTTCATTTTCTTGTTATGTATGTTGATAAGGATAACAGGAAGGCTAGCTGCTATAAGTGTTTGTATTTAAGATAAAAATGTGGATCTAAATTAAGTCAGACTCAAATTAGCAATATTAAGCCGTTTTCCTCTATAGTTGATGATGCTTTATTTAAACTCAAGGTACATATTCAGAAGTAATATAATTAAGACATAGAAATAATGAGATCACATAAACACCTCAAAATAGGTAAACAGGTATCAGAAGCAACGCGTTAAACTTTTGTATGTACCAATGAATCTACAAATTACCAATAAGCATATAAATCACTCCAACCGTGAACAAACAAATTGATGTATAAATGTTATAATAAATGACAACAATCACCAATCTACCAACAATCGAATTGCCAGCACATTGTACGGAAAGACGTTGGCCATTATACATTTCCCAGAGTAGTCTGTTATCTATGTTCTATTAAACCTTATTGTAAAAAAAAACAGAACGAGCTTTACAGTTGAGCAACAAATTTACAAAGATTTCTACACAATCATACTCAGAACATTAACAACATTGTTAGCTGAATTAGTACTATATGTACTAGAATCTTGGTCTGTTGCCACCGCAATCAAAATAAGTAACTCGATAATAACTCCCTTTCCTTATAAAGCTATATACAGGTATTCTAGCATGATAAGAATTGAAACAATATGATTTATATGAATAAATGTTTGCACAAATTTCATAACTTCAATTACTGTTAGCACCGTGGTTTCAGGAATAGAATTGTTTTATGAAATCAGATACCTTGTGGTGGTCTCAGAGCACGCAGGAATATACCTTTGTTTACAAAAGGTCTCGACTGAATCCAAGTCACTCGGTGGCGCGTTTATTATGCCGATCGACCAAGACTTAAATGGGTGAAGGAATGGTTACTTAACCAAGCAGTTACGATTTTAACAAGACTATCTACGAAGTCTCACTGAGAGTTCGATGTTGTAAATGATCATGTCAAAAATACTTTAACAAAAATGTGACAGGGACCTGAGAACCACGATGGGTTCACGGGCACTTATGGTGACACATGTACATCTATAGTTATCTCATCATTATATGTATTTAACCAATACCACAACACCATGACACCACGGAGCTGCAAAGTAGCACAATGGATCACCAAATGAGTCTTCAAGAGTTTATGTCGATGTCTTTAAAGTTGCAACGTGCACCTTTGGATGAGGGGATCATACATAGTAGGGTGCAAGGCAAAAGTGCCATATCACAGTGGACACGTTTTACCGTAATAGCGAAAGAACCATGGAGACGAGACAGCCAAGAGGATCATAGTTCCTACAAGAGAGGAATAGAGAATCAGCCTCAAATTTGTGTGTTTATGGCCCCCATGGCCAGACATCACACACTTCGGAACCATCTTAGATGGAAACATGACTCCAACTGTTATGATGATCATGAGGATGAGCGTCAAGCCGATGAAGTAAGTCACGGCAAATCGTTCATCCTCGATTATTGTATCCGGTGCATCGTCAAACCTGTTTAGGTTGCCAAGAAGATGCCACAAAATCACGCTTGTCGTCGCTAAAGCCGTCCAAAGAAGTTCTTTTTCTGTGTTGACAATGCTGCCTACCCTTTCCTTCATGACGTCAATGATCACGTCCCATTTCTCTCCTCCTGATGCGTCCCCCATTTCTTCGCTCTTTGCCAGTGCACCCACTTGTGCCCGCCTAGCTTCACACACAAAGCCTTTGTGCGCTTCTCGTAGCTTGTTGAGTCCTGCCGCGACGAACAGAAATGGAGTCATCCCCAAAGCTGTGAGCTGCATCAGTTCACTTACATGGTGGCCCCATTCCATGAAAGTTGTCAGTTGTGAGGAGACGTAGATGTTCGAAAACGAAAACCCAACAGTTGCTCCCACAAACATCGTAAGGTTGATGAAAAATTCAAGTTCCTCCCCAATACCCGAATGCCGAGACCAACTTTTATCATCGATACTATCTGAGATACTCTTCAAAACGTGGTCTGGCTGCTCTTCCCTATGTGTTATGATAGCATCTGAAAGATACTTGGTCTCCGAGGCCAGAGAGACTAGAGCATTGGTGATGTCGATAACATAACAGCAGCATATGAACTGTGGGATGCGGATTATAGCATAGAATAACAGTGAAGAAAGAGCACAGACGACATGAGGTACATCATAAAGATGATTGTCAGAGAAAAACCTTATCGCCCATCGCAAGGAAAAGAGCTGCTCACACGAGACGCATTTCAGGCTGAAGTTCAGCAGGCTGGTGCTGGCCCACAGAATGACGTACAAGGCAAGCAAATATCTCTTGTCATAAGCTACCGCCTGGTTGATGTTCTTCTTCAGTAGGTCGTGAAATTTGACTTGGCGGTGCCATCGGATAATTAATATGCTTGGCATAAGGTTGAAGACACAACCTATGAGCGAATAAGCTATAACTTTCTGCACCTTGTGAGGCTGGTGACAATGAGACCACCACCAAGTATCATCAGTTGTGTCATTGATAGTTGATCCATTGATGTATTGGCTATTTCCATCATACACTTCTGACCATGAAGCATTAGTAGTAGGTACTGGTATTGTAGGAATCGATGTTACATTGTTCCCGTTACTTGCTGTGATCCACAAGCAGTGAAGTTGCAGGATTGTGTAGAAAAATGACCACAAAAAGGAAAGATGTGGCCAGAATGCACTCCATGTATACACGAAACCTTGTTTGAGTCGCTTGGTGGCTGACTGGAACCACTGAGTGACGACGCTGTTGCGGCCGGTGACGGCGCTGTTGCAGTTGGCGTGATGTCGACCTGCCTCTCCCTGGTCGTTGTCTGGCATATCGTTCTCAGCGTTAATGTTGGCTAGATCTACCATGTCGTGACCTAGCCTGGAGCACAACAAATGAATAAATCAATATAATCATTAACAATTGCTTATTTTGTTTAAGATGGTCTGCTGAAAAAACACACGTATACTGTATGTGTATAAATCCTTTCTGCTCCTTGTGCATAGAATCCAAAAAAGTTCCAAATAGTAAAGCCTCTATTAAGGATACTATTTTACTTACGTTTGAGGCTGGGGGTCGTTCAAGAGGGCACGATGTGCTTCTGCGTCCTGCAAAAAATATAACAACTGCGATGACGTCATGACCGTGAAAGTGAAACTGTTACTCAATGTGTTTGCACAATGTTACTCAATGTGTTTGCACCTCAAGTTGTCAGATTATATCTATTTGTATAATAACTATTACTTTATAATTTCCGTTATCACTATCACTAACGTTATTATCATACAAGCTACAAAAACGATCTCGAGGACGACAGTATTATAAGATAGTGACCAAGCTATAGACTCGATACACGATATTAACACGTCAAAGTGTATTCATGTCACTTTGTACTCTGCTGTATTCTGTTCAGCCAGGCATGTCGGTACGTGTTCACCAAGCACAGTGAAGCACAGTACTAATGGCAGAAAAACGTTCCAGTAACGAAACGTCTATGCCACTGAAAAAAAAACAGGTATTCAACCGGGGGAAGGCCACTACTAGCCTCTGCTTTGAGAATATTAAAAAAGCCATTGACCAGCAGTGAACCTAAAGGACTACTTACCATTCCGCAATGATTCAAGTGTTGAAGACACCGGCAGCTGGGCTGGGAAATGCACCGAAGTAAGTCCGTTACATCCACAGCCGGTCCGAGGCACACCAAGTCGCATAAGATCTCTTGTTGCCCGCTCAACTAAAAGCGGAACTTGCGACAGAAAAGCGGAACTAAAAGACCCAGAAACAGGGCAGGGTTCGGGGAAGCCCGGTTTCGTACATACAAGTAAGTTTCGGTGGCACCACATGTAGGTCACGTATCAATCAATTAAAACAAGAAATCTTTTTAAAAAAGCTGTGCCTTGCCGCGTATTTTATGTTATTTTGGTAAGTTAGACTAGATTCTACGCTTAAAAATCCCGAGTTCCACATGTCGCCCCCCTCCCCCCTCATTATCATAATTTATGTCAGATGAATTATTGGCACATTAAACAGGTTTTGTAAAACTTTTTGCCCCACAATGAATATGCATTATATTTTATTACAAACTAGAGTTCGGGGACCTCATACCTCCATGAAATATTTATTGCTTTTTTGTGGATGGTATGTACTATGTTTATAGTCGGTTGTATTTGAGAGTCATGGTTATAAATGTTATGGGAAAGTAGTGGTGTATTTATTTAATAACACAGAGGATGTCCATCTGATTAGTAATTATTAAAATGTGACACTTAATTGTGTAATGTGCGTTTAAGAGGTCGACGGCATATGGTAGCGTGGTGTTCCTTAAGCTTGATGTTTGGCATTTAAACTGTCTAAGGTTGTCAGCATTATTGAGGTTCGACTATGTGCCTCAGAGCGGTGTGGTGGGAGGAAGTTGGGAAACTCAGAAAGAAGAAGGGATGTGGCCAACTTTAGTCAGATGGTGATTTGATTTTCCACCAATATGTCATAACATCAGCTGTTCACACGGTACAAAAATGAGATGCACACTTTCCCCTGATAGCCCTACATCAACTGTAAGATGAATACTTGGCGCCAACCCCGTCTGCTAAAAAACAAGTACCATTGGCTACGAAAGAGACAACTAACAACTGTCCCTTATCATAACGAAATCAGAACATCTGTATCGCCCAAAAAACTTCTGCCACCCAACCCATCTAAGATGAGAGGACCTAATGGCATTTTAATCACCATGTCACTTAAATCAGCAGTACAGCATGTGAGACATCCATACCTGTTAAGCATTACCGTTAAATGTACCTCAACTTCTTACAATTATACTTACGCTTCACATCTCCATGATATCCTAAGCATACATAAATAAACTAATTATCATATTAAAAAAACTCGGGGTTCCCCAAACAGCTGTCATACAAATTACCTCACTATCTGCTTGGAGCTAAGCCCATTAACAAACACTTAAAGCACGATGCCTGTTCCAATATGTCGCAGATATAGGGGGGATTTCTGATATTATTACATCGATTATAACGACAGATACGGCGCCCAAAATCACATCGATTCGAGCTTTCATCACAGCCCACCAACACAACAAGTATGAAACCAATCCATCCAGCCGTTCTTGAGTAATCTTGTACACAGACAGAGACACATAACAGAAAATATAACCTCCATGACATTTCATGGAGGTAACTACTGTGCCAACTGTTACAAATATTTCAAACAGTCCTAAGCAGACATAAATAAAACTACTGGGGATTCCCTAAACAGCTGTCACCTCACTATCTGCTTGCAGCTAAGCCCATTAACAAACACATACAGCACGATGCCTGTACCAATATATCTCAAATATAGGGGTGATTTCTGATATTATTACATGGATTATAACGACAGATACGGCTTCCAAGATCTCATCGATCCGAGCTTTGATCACACCCCACCAACACAACAAGTATGAAACCAATCCATTCAGCCGTTCTTGAGTAATCATCTACACAGACAGAGACACATAACAGAAAATATAACCTCCATTCCATGACATTTCATGGAGGTAACTAAGTTCCTTCTGATGCAATTTGTGATATATCTTTATATAAACATGGTGAGTTAAAGCGTGGGATTAATAAACTGGACCACATACAGTAACATGCGTCTAGAAGAGCGTTTTAATACTCGCCTGGAATGTACCATTGTCTAACTAAGCCATGAAACTCGGCAAGGAAAGAAGGGCCTTTGGAAGGGGCTTTGGAAGGGCTGGGTTAACAGGTCCGTCCATCCATGGATCCATGCAAGAAAGCTGGCGTAAAGCCTTGCCGGCGGCAAGGCAAAAAATGGTTTATTATTATGAATACACATACACACACATCACAGGTTCAATGGCAAGAAAGAAGCTAAACAATCATAATGCCTGTCATGATCATTAAATGTGTGGAAAATACATTGGTATGGCAACTGAATAGATAAACTTCAATTAAATTCTTGACCTTTAACGTTAACTCCTTTTTTCAACCTCCTTGCTTAGACTATTTGGAAAAGCTTGCTTTAACGTGTCAATATCTTTTGTTGCTGTTGTCCTCATTTGTCGTCTATTGTCGCCTAAACGTGTTTTCAATGTGCTAGGATCCTCTGGAAATTTCAGTCTTTTTAATAATACACAATGTAGATTGTAATACACTTTTACGCAGTCACCCCCTGCTGTGAATGGACTCTTCCTTTCCCAGGATGCTTTTAGTCTCACGACGATTCCAAGATGGCTGCGCCCGTAACCAATTTTCTCGCCAGAGCTGATTCAGAATCATGGACGATTTTCTGACAGTTTTAAGGACAAGATGGGTCTTGGACTGAAAACTTTCGGATTGCTACTATGGACGGTGGCCCTTTCTGTAGTAGGGATCACCCTATTTACGAAAGGTTTTCTTCTAAACCGCCTGGAAGTCCCCATCAAGAGCTCGTGCGAGGAGTCGCCCATCGAAGGGGGAGGGGCGGGCGAAGAAGACCGAGAAGCGCAAAAGAAAGGCTGTTGGACGAATCGTCACTTCAAGAAGGCCATCATTCTAATCGTGGACGCCCTGAGGTACGACTTCGCGACGTATAACGCCTCCCTGGGTCCGGAGGACGCCCTGCCGTTTCAGAACAAGCTACCCGTCCTGCACGAGCTGCTGACGACTCGTCCCCAGAGCAGCGCGCTGTTCAAGTTCCTGGCGGACCCTCCGACCACCACCATGCAGCGGCTGAAGGGGCTGACCACCGGCAGCCTGCCCACCTTCATCGACGTCAGCAGTAACTTCGCCAGCTCGGAGGTGAGTGTCTTGTTGCTGTTGTCCTTGCTACTTTCGACAAAAGGGGAAGGTTAATGTTTTTGCTAGCGCTTGTACCTGCCTCGTGCGTGTATGTACGCGTGTGTGTGTGTGTGTGTTTGTGTGTGTAAGCGTGTGTGTGTGTGTGTGTACGCGCGTGTGTGTGTTTATGTGTGTGTGTGTGTGTGTACGTGTGAGTGTGTTTGTACGTGTGTATGTGTGTGTGTGTGTGTTGGGGGGGGGGGGGATTGATACCCTATCTAGATAGAAAAACCTGAATGGAAACACTTCAACAATTCAACCACCAGGATACTACAGTTCTCCAAGCACGCATCCTGCAAAAAATACGTTCTCTGTCCCAGGACGAATAAACCGCCAGTAGCCCTCATATGACCATATAAAATTATAAAAGACACATGCATATATAATGTAATTTATTACGACCTCCCCTGACATGGTGACATACAATTTTGTTGGCTGATACAAGATGGGATGTGCCAGGTCTCCCATCCCATCCTCCCCCAGTTCTCTTGCTTTCCTGCTACCGATAGTACATTGTTTCCTCCTCTGTATGTGTATCATATGTTTAGTAAATGTTGTTGACTTGATTTGAAGGTGATGGAGGATAACGTCATCCAGCAGCTGGCAGGGCTGGACAGGAAAGTCGTCTTCATGGGAGACGATACATGGACAGGTCTATACCCCAAACAGTTTCACAAGGTCTGTATACGTAGAAATGACATTATATTGCAGGGCTCGAAATACCAGCTGCATATGCAGGTTAGTGCAGGTAAAATTGGAGCTGTGCAGGTGTTTCTAGTGTCTACTTGCACCTAACCTGCATTGGTCCATGTACTGGGTTTTATACATAAATGTCATATGATGTAGGTGTATCTGGATTGTTATTAGCTGTATTGAATGTTGCCACCTATAAAGTATAAAAGAAAAAATAGCAATGGTTCCTGAACAATTTTAGTATGATCCATACTTCCTAAATTCAGAGTGGTGCAGGTAAAATTTGTCTGGTGCAGGTAATTTTCAATGTTAACTGCACCAATGCAGAAAAAAGTATTTCGAGGCCCTGTATTGGTTACCCAGCCTTTGGGTTTTCTTTAGATGCTTACTACTAGTAGTGTACTGGGTATGATGTGTAAACTTGTTCTTTGAAACTTGAAATTTAAGTGAAGAATTTCTTACCTTGTTTTGGTGACAATAAGGAATAAGTTCCACTGTACAATATTTGTATGGAAAATAACACTTACATTAAGAAGTACAAAGAGAGAAGATGTATTGATTCTGGGTTGATAGAACCAAGTTAATAGAACCAAAACTATGACCAGTCTCCTTTTTCTTTCCATGATAGCATAAGTCACAAGCTGATGTTTGCTCAAGCTTGTTTGTTATTTTGTCCATCTTGTACGCACAGGTGTTTCCCTTCCCGTCCTTTAACGTGAAGGACCTCCACACGGTCGACAATGGCGTCATCGAGCACCTGGTACCCGAGATGGAGAAGGAGGACGGGGAATGGGACGTCCTGATTGGTCACTTCCTGGGGGTGGACCACGTGGGTCACAGATTTGGGCCGTACCATCCCACCATGGGGGAGAAACTCACACAGATGGATGGTGTCATCAGGTCAGGAAAAACGTTACATTACTTATTGGTACTGTAGTTTTCTTTTTACACAACCAGCAATGTCTCTTAGCTGCTTAAGTTTCAATGTTTATCAGACTTCTTTCTCAGAGCTTCTTACTGGAGTCACATGTAGCCTGTGTAGGTGGCGCTTTTGAAACAAGAAATGTGAGCAGGTGAGAGGGGGGGACGTTACTGTTTGTGTAACTCCAAAATCCTATGTTCTACCAACCTGATTAGACTTAATAATTTTCAGAAGTTAGTTTACTTTGTTAAGATGGCAAAAACAAAACACACCTGGGACACAGCAAGTAAGCTGTTCCTGTCAAACACCATAGACTCTGTCCCTGTTCTGTTTTGAACACCAAGAACAGTGTATTGACTGGAATCATTGCACTTTTACTATACTGCAACTATAGTTGCCCCCTTTCTCCCTCAAAGAATTGAGTTCGGTGAATGTTGCCTTAAACAACACTGCATCTGTTGTTCAGGTCTGTAGTGTCGAAGCTAACGGATGACACTGTGCTGTTTGTGATGGGGGACCATGGCATGACCAGGACAGGAGACCATGGTGGGGACAGCACAGATGAGGTGGGAGCGGCTCTCTTCATCTACAGTCCCGCCAAACTCCTCCAGGGGGAGCTGCAGCAACAGGTATGCATTGTGTGCTTTTAAGTTTTATCCACAGTACTATGCCCAGCAATATGGCATAGTTCATTATTACAAAACAACATTATACACCAGGACTTTGTTTGTAGGCCATGTTTGCTTTTATCCCCAATGATCTTACCTTTTACATTGTCTTTTATTACAGCATGTAATAATAGCTTCATACAGCTGTTTTATGTTCAATTCCCCCGATTCCATAAAGATGCTGTGGCATAGACAGAAGTCTTCTAACGTTGTATTCATATGTCCAGTAGCTATTGACCAGACAAGTTTGATTAAAAATGTTGTTTTTTGTATCCAGGAGGGCCAAGCTGTGTCCCAGATCGACTTTGTGCCGACCTTGTCCCTCCTGCTGGGCCTTCCCATCCCCTTCTCCAACCTGGGCATGGTCATTCCTGAACTCTTCCTTGCCTTCTCTACCAACAAACAAACAAACAGTCTGCCGGGACACACAGACTGGGCTCAAAACATCACAGGAGTGGAAGCCTTGAGAATAAATGCTTTCCAGATCAAAAAGTATCTGGACGTGTATGCAAGGTTGGGCGAAGACCTGCCCAAGGATGTAGTTAACAAGTTACAGAAACAGCTGGAAGAAATTGACAATGTGTATCAGACAGTGATGAATGGGAAAATATCCACAGGCAATGCTTTTGCAGCTCTGAAGAGAGCAAAGGAAAGATACATCAAGTACATATCAGAAGTGAAGGAGATGTGCCGTAAGGTCTGGGCCAAATTCGACATGGTGTCAATGGTGTGCGGGATATCAGTGTTGTGCTTAGCGTGTATAGCGAGTGTTTGTATAACTATGCAGTCACACGACAGGAGAGTTGTATATAATCTGGAAAAGCAGCTGTCGGGGATAGCCGTTGGTACTGGGCTGGGGTTCATCTTGGGTATTGTTTCCGAGATCTGCACCAACGGAACAATAACGACATCATCGCTGGCCCCTTTCATGCTGCCGTGCCTGGGGTCCTTCATTGGGTACACGACCTCAGCATGGTCCTACAAGTCCTCAAAACAAACATACAAACTACCAGAACTGTGGAGAACACTGAAAAAGCAGCCAGTTGATTGGATAGTGGCCACCATGCTGGTCGTGTGGAACGCCTGCGGCCTGGGAGCCAACAGTTTCCTGATCAACGAGGATGCCATCACAGCGTTTCTCCTGCAGTCCCTGGTGTGGAGCCTACTCCTGGCTGCAAACTTCAACAGGCAGAGTGCGCCCAGTAAGGAGCAGACACAGAAGAGGGCTCGGGCGGAGAAGAGCTTCGACATCGGGAGATACATCACCAGACCGAGTCTCCTACTGCTGTTTGTCGTGGTTGTGTTCAGCTTCTGCGTCAGGCTGTCTATGTTCTTCCGCGCCTGTCGGGAAGAGCAGTGGTGGTGTGAGACCCCGCACTTCCTCAAGTCGCTGTCCACGGTCAAGGGAGGACACAAGAACGCCCGCTACTTCTTTGCTGCCGCGTGCATGGCACTCATTCCCGTGAGCCTGCGCCTGTTCATGAGCAAGACCGGGAACATGGACGGCGTGACTCCCACCGTACTGAACGTGAAGTACGCCCTGCCGGTGGCAGCAGTGTGCACGTCCCTGTACTGGGCCATGCAGGCACTGCCGCAGCGCGTGTTGGACAACCTCCCCGCCTGGGAGCAGGTCATCCTCCCCAGAGTCGTGTACGTCATCATCTTCAGCTCATTCGTCTCCATCGTCTGGAAGCCGCTCTGCCTCCTGCTGCAGATCGACAGGAGCTACTACGGGCCGGACAGAACGCTCCAGAACGGGGGCAGGGACAGGCAACTGTCCAAACTCTACAACCAGGTCAAGGGCAGGGGGGGAACCCTCCCCCCGAAAAACGGGAACCCGGCTAAAGAGGATTGGGACATGGACAACAAGCGCATCCCTGCGGTGTACGGACTGGCCACGGTGTACTCTGCGGCGTCCCTAGTGGTGACGGTGACGTGTAGCCAGCTGGTGGCCCTGCTGTTGGGGGACGGCCTGGCTCCGGCAGTGCTGCTGCTGCTGACACAGATGGGCCTGTTCCTGGAGTTCCATGCTGCCGTCAAGAGGACACAGGTCAGGAAGGAGGGCCTCAGTCAAGAAGCCTCAACAACAGGTTTGTAGGATGGTACAAATTACAAGTTACAACCTACATTTGGATATCAACGTATTCAAAGTTATATGTTCATGTACGTATCAATGGAAATCACAAAATTCATTTATTGCATTTTGAATTTTCTGCCCATGAATAGACACAAAGCTGATAGAAACAAAACCTAATCAGAATATGGACTGGCAATCTCTTTTTAGACCAATTAGAGCAAAAATTAAAAAAAAAAAACCAAAAGACTACATTTGTCCAGATAATGAGACCAATATTAGTGTCCCCTCAGTTAGGCTGTGTACAGGGCCTACCTCTGCAAAATTAGCAATATCTCAGCAATCATTTGGATGTCTGGACCAAAATTTGTTCTTTACCTTGACTAGTTTTATGGCACGAATAAAAATTGAAAGTAGTCAGGTCAAACAGAACTCAGTATTTACCATTGTTGCTGTTGCAGTGCTGTCCCAGGTGCCGTGGCCTGTGGTGGTGGGGTGGGGTCTCATGACCAGTCAGTACTTCTTCTACACCGGCCACCAGGCTGCCATACCCACCATCCGCTTTGAGTCAGCGTTCACTGGTTTCTACGGAGACTTTGACAACAACCTCGTGCCAGCTGTGCTGATCGGGCTGAACACGTTCGCCTCTCAGGTGCTGTTTACAGGTAAGTGTAACTTGCTGTAGTATATCATCATCATCAGACCCACAGTATACTAGCAGGGTTAGACAAGTTTTCAAAAACTCACTTGTCCTATCGGGCAAGTACATAAAAAATTTACTTGCCCGAACCAAATTTTCACTTGCCCAAAATTTAAATTACATTTTTCTATGTATTTTCACTTTGTTTACCTCACTGACCTGGGAATTTTTGAGTTTTGATTTGGCCCTATCATCCAAAATCGATGTTTCTACTGGCTTAAAAATGACATGGTCAATATAGGTAGGCATTCAGCCCCATGTGCTGTCACACTCAGTGGTAATTTGAGCGGGTCACATCTGGAAATTCTTACTTGCCCGTCGGGCAAGTGGGGAAGCACTTCTGCTTGCCCGAACAGCACTTTTACTTGTCCGGGACAATCGGGCTAATGGACTTGTTCATCCCTGACTAGCAGTATAGAGGTTGGAACTTCTGTATTAGATGTCAAACCCAGCTCAGTCTGCCTGACTGAACCATCATGTTCATGCCACTGCTGGGTTATGGGTTCCTATGACTGGATAGGATTTTGGAAACAAACAACTGGTTCCAAAATCATTTGCTTGAGTTATTTCTTTTTGGGATTACTTGGGATTACTTGGCTGTCTAACCTTCATTTGTGTAACAGTCATAGTGAAGGAAACTTAAATCACACCTTCAGCAACCCACGACACCTTTTGATGATCAGTTTTCGTGTACTCAAATGTTGGATTCAACTGGAGAGAGAACTGAAAAATGTTCCTCCTGTCTTTATGATGAATGTGGGATTGCTGTGAAAGACTGGGAAGCCTTTGTTCTTTCTCATTCCTTAAATTTTGTTCCATCTCACCTGTCTCAGCGTCGCTGCCCCTGCTGCTGGTCTGGCCGTTCTGCCGAGGGAAGTGGATGGACCGGAAGCTGGCAGCTGGTCACCATGGCAACCAGGAGGTCCTAGATGAGTTGCAGAAGGGCGAGTTTGTGCTGCATGAACACCCGGTGGAGTACCGCCTGAACAGCCTCCGTCTCTACAGCATGTTCTTCATCTTCAACATCATCAAGGTAAAATACAAGTTATCACATATGTACACATGTGCATCCCAACATGACAGTGCAGGGCTCGAAATACCACCTGCATATGCAGGTTAGTGCAGGTAAAATTGGAGCTGCGCAGGTATTTCTGGTGTCTACCTGCACCTAATTAACCTGCACTGGTCCATGTACTGAGTTTATACATAAATGTCCAATAATGTAGCCGTATATACTATATAGATTGTCATTAGCTGCATTGACTGTTACTGCCTATAAAGTATAAAAGAAAAAATAGCAATGGTTCCTGAACTATTTTAGTATGATCTAAAATTCCTAAATTCGGAGTGGTGCAGGAAATATTTGTCTGGTGCAGGTAATTTTCAATGTTACCTGCACCAGTGCAGGTATGCTGAAAAAAGTATTTCGAGCCCTGCAGTGAGTTACCCATCTATCATGTACCTACAGTTGTAGTACCTGATTCTACAGTCTGGTTGTAAAGTTACATGTAGATGTTATGAATGCTTAAGTTTGTATTCCTTTGGCTGAAATATAAAAACTTACATGCACCCTGACAGCTCGGCGGTACCATGGTGACAGCGGGGTACCTGCGCAACCACCTGATGGTGTGGAACATCTTTGCTCCGAGGTACGTTTTCGAGGGCGTGTCGTTCCTGGTGGTGTGCATCACGATGCTCCTGTCCTACCTGCTCCTGATGCGAGTGGACGACACACTGGCAGGATGGGTGGGCAAACTGAGGGACTACTGCAAGACACAGTAGCTTTTTAAAAGCAAAGTCCTTCCCTTGCCTTGTGGTGTGGATGGCAGTGCCCATCTCTGCTTCTATAGCACTTGGGCCACACAGTTTGAGAGCAACGTGGTAAAGCTTGGGTGCCATCCTGTTCAGTTTACCAGGGGCTCCCAAATTCACTCCCACAGAACTAAATAGGTTGGCACCGGGACTGTCTCCAAGAGCCCTTCCTCTGTCCCAGGGTAGAAATTTGCTTGTTGAGACTGACAAAAAATTTCAACCTGTTCGCACAGAAAATAGGAATTTCACGACATGAAATTGATGAAAAAAATGTATTTTTGTAAGCTTAAAACAACATTGGACCCCAGAAAAATATCAAAGGATGGAGGTAGGCGGCTGATAGGCATCTGGACTACATACTAGTAGTAAAGCCCTTAGTTAAAATACAACAGAAATCCATTCATAACTTCCTAACTTATGCTGTTCACCAACCAGCCAGTTAACCAATAGATGTTTTGGCAAAATCGCTGTGCAGAAGCAATTCATAGTTCCTCCATAGTAAAAGGAATGATGTAAACAAAATAAGTCATTGTGATTCCCCAGAAGTATTTGATGCAAACCCATGATGAGTCATCACCTTCTGATGGTTGTTATGTGTGATTGTGTTGTCAGCAGATATTTTGTGACCGAGAATTTCAACTACGGAATTAATTCTGCAGATGAATTCAGGAGTTAATGTACAGTTTAGAAATATCTACTAAATTGTTTGAATACATGTATGCATGTGTATTTGATTCAGATACTTACTAGTACATGTTACACCAAGCCATCTGATCTTTTTTGTTTCAAATGTACGGTATTAGTTTGTGTATCAAATGTGATTGGGAATATTGGAAATCATTGGAAATAGGGTCCCCAACTAATTTCTAATATTACATAGTACATATAGTTGACCCCAGCAACATATGTCAAGGGCCTGTGAATTTTTTTTTCTTTCCCAGGAACTGTACATATAGGAATTCAGGTCTTGCGTCTATATTATGTATATGCCACAGCGCTTCTGCATTGCACTTGTGACATACAATGTTCTGTATATTGTCATGCACATTATTACATTAACTGCCATATGTACACAATTGTATTTGTAACCTGTCACATGTACCTACCGGTAGGTTTGGTCAGGCAGTTGTGAATATGAATAGTATCTTGTTGAGCATTGGTACTAAATGTTAAATGCATAATACTACATTATGGCATAAAGAATATAGAAGCACTTGAGGTGTGCTGTCTACATTTGGTTTAAAACCAGTTGAAAAATCTGACCACTGAACAGAAAGGAAAGTGATTAATGATTATGTATATGGAGAGAATAACACTTGGAAGTTTCAAGCACACATGTACAGATCACTATGGTTCCTCATTGTACAAATACATACAGTAGAGGTGTGTAGTATTTTAGTCTAATGGTAATTAAAAGATGTCTAGCAAGTGCTCTTCTATTTAGAGTACTATATATTATGTGTTTTTAGGTGTTCTTGCATTGATTACAATCACATTTTAAATGTGTACCACATATATAAGAGCAAGCTTGCTAAAATGTTTTGCCTTTAAGGAATACTATGATGCGTGAACTGAGTGTTAAACTGTACATATTGGCCAATACAGGCATCTGTCACTGTGAGAAGTGGTCTGTGTCTCAGTTCTACAAAATTTAATGCTTCAATGATGAACATAAGTGAAGTGTATATATATATTGAAGGAATGTTTGAATGTTGACTTTGTTTGTAATGTTTCTGTGTCTGTGTTGATGGAAAATGGGATCCTAGCACACAGATGTTGAGAGATTTCTACAGAATGAACAGTATGATTGTGTACAGAAGGGAATGTAGTCAATGCAGAAATCACGCGTGTAATCCAGAAATAAAAGCACACGGTTTAAGTAGTTATAAAAGGGTCTTTGTTTCTTTTATAGAATAGAATATTGTCACATAACATAGTAAAAGAATATGCATGAGAAAGCAGCAAATGCAAGTTCACTGAGATACTAAGCATGGAAAATACCTTGAAGTCTGTTGCATAGAATAAATTTTACGTCCTTCCATGACTGAACAAAACATCTACATAAAGATATTAATGCAAGCAGCCAGGATCTATGTCAAAAAGATATTATATAATTATAGATCCTTGGTTTGTGTTGATAACCTTTTTACCCAGTGATTTTAAAACCTGATAGAATTATTCTAGGAAAGTGTTAAATTAAGGTACTATTTTAGCCACCAAGCTCAGGCAAGTCAAAAAACAATTTCGCACACTAATGATATCAAAAATAGAATCAAAGGGAAAACCTACTTTGATTTAAGGAATTCTGTTCCACAGAATATAATATGTACAACATGTGGTCCTATATACATGACATTGTACATGTACACCCGTCCTTGTCTACATTATCATAAGATATAGATTAACGGTGAACGAAGGCACATATTTTCATCAACACTTAAAAATGTTTTTCTACTTTGACACTATAAAATGATGTAAGTATGGATATATAATCAACCTATGCATTATATGTATTTGACAATGAATCATGGTCTTTGTTGTCAACAACAGTTGTCTAAAGAATACAAAAATTTGATGCATGGCAAAGCATTAACATTTGCATAACAACATCAGAAAGAAGATTAACACACAGAATTACTGTTCAACTGTACAGATAGATGTAATTATAGTGCTCATTCTTAAAGTATATAGTCAAATATATCTCTGGCTATAATTTCATGTTAGAAATATTGTAAAAACTTACTGTACATCAAATAATGAGCTGAAATATAGGGTTTCTTTCATGTCACGATGAATGGAGAAATTTCATTCCAAATTCAAAATGAATCTAGAGTAAGGAATTTCATATCCTTACATTCCCTTTCCACCAGAGGCTGTGGCCGCTGAACAAAAGCTGAACATCGAACAAGATTTTGTGTTGTCTTTCAGGGCCTAGGAGATTCTTTCCGGTGTGGATAGAAACCATTCAGGCCTTTGTACATTTGTAACTCCTGCCTCGCTTATCGAGTCAGTCCAGCTTGCCAAAGCCAACCTAATTATAAGCTAGATAGTTCTGACTTAGGGAGAAGAGATGCTGCTATCGTGAGCATTACTTCAGTGGTCCATGCGGCCTTGCACTGGGCAAAGTCATTCTATAAACATGTGGGGCGTTGATACACCCGATCCCCTCAATCTCCGAAGTTAAGCAACGTGCTGTCCGGTCAGTATTTGGATGGGAGACCACCAAGGAAGACCGGATGCTGTAGCTCGACCAAGAATTCACAAATTCATCTTTTGGAATGGACGTAAAACGGGGGTCCCATGCTCGAGGAGGCGCCTCAAGCACTTAAAACAGCCTCATTACTCAAAGATTGGATACCTGCTGGCTGCAAATAATATGCCAGATTAAAAAATCGATCCTTTTGTTAGATGAGCACCACTATCTTCCTGACCTGTCTTTTGAAAAGGACGTAAAACTGGGGTCCCGTGCTCAAGGAGGTGCCTCGAGCACGTAAAACAGCCTCAATACTCAAAAATTGGGTTTCCTACTGGCTGCAAACTACCTACGCCAGACAAAAACTCAATCCTTTTGTTAGATGAGCACCACCATCTTCCTGACCTGGCCGAGCTCCTTCTGCAGCTCCTCCTTCAGCAGCTCTCTCTTTCCGTCCATCACTGATCTCATGGAGCTCATGCTGTGGTGCACATCCTTAAACCCGTGGTGCAGCTCCGCCCGAAGCTTCTCCACCTCCTCCCTCTGAAGCCTCTCCAGGCGGTCCATGCGAGTCTTGGTGGTCTGGGCGAAGGTGTCGGCCTTGGCGCGCTCCGCCTGGCGCAAGACCTCCTCCTCGAGCTTATTTAGCCGCGTGGCCAACTTGTCGATTTTGTCCTCTACTCTCTTCTCGAATTGTGCCTGGAAGACAGGATTTGTAAAAAGTTGTTTTTTTGCATTGCAATATGCAGTTTTCCATTCACACGGCAGTAGCTAATTATATTACATTTATTCAACACATTGTCAAATATAAGCCCTACATATTCTCCAAACTGCCAGAGAAAACCACTCAGGGGACTGATAAAATCTGGTCAATGAGGACAGGTGGTCATACTTGTGTCGATGTGGAATAATTACTTAAGGGACCATAAAAAATGGTCTCCATGGCCAGGTGTTCCTTTTAGAGAGGTAGTCAAGTCTTTGTGTACATATAACACAAGCCTCTTTTATTCTAGGACTGTCTGATGAAGTGGCCCTTTCTGGATAATGGTATGTTACAAAGACTTGTTACAAGTAATAGTAGCAAGTGACTCAAACAGTAACTATAGAAACCTGGTTTTAGAACCCATGTTTTAGATTCTTTAGTAGTCCAGACACTACATGTGCTAAATTACAACTGCAAATTTCTATGTGTATACCAGGTCTGTACTTAGCCCTGTAGGGCATGATGAATGTACTACAACATTTATTATCTCCAGCATCCCTCAGTTGTCAGGCTGATGACTGTAGGTGTAAGTGAACCTGACCACCCCCAAGTAGCCTCCATTTGGTAGCTCCCAAAATTGAAAAGTTATCATCATAAATACTAGAACCCCACCTGTCTGACATCTCTGGTGTGGTGCGACAGTTCGATCCTGTTTTTTTATTACCCACCTGTCTGACATCCCTGGCGTGGTGCGACAGTTCGACCCTGTTTGTTTATTACCCACCTGTCTGACGTCCCTGGCGTGGTGCGACAGTTCGACCCTGTTTGTTTATTACCCACCTGTCTGACGTCCCTGGCGTGGTGCGACAGTTCGATCCTGTTTTTTTATTACCCACCTGTCTGACGTCCCTGGCGTGGTGCGACAGTTCGATCCTGTTTTTTTATTACCCACCTGTCTGACGTCCCTGGCGTGGTGCGACAGTTCGATCCTGTTTTTTTATTACCCACCTGTCTGACGTCCCTGGTGTGGGACGACAGCTCGACCCTGTTTGTTTATTACCCACCTGTCTGACGTCCCTGGCGTGGTGCGACAGTTCGACCCTGTTTGTTTATTACCCACCTGTCTGACGTCCCTGGCGTGGTGTGACAGTTCGATCCTGTTTGTTTATTACCCACCTGTCTGACGTCCCTGGCGTGGTGTGACAGTTCGATCCTGTTGAGCAGGTGGTGCTCCAGCCGCTCCCTCTCCCCCTCCGAGTACCGGTGGTTGGAGGCGATGGAGGATCGGATGTCCTCCACCAGCCCGCGGGTTCTGGAGTCTAGCAGGGCCAGCTGGCTGCTGTTCTGTCCCTCAACCTCCTTCAGTTTGGAGCTCTGCTCCGTCGCTGTCTTACCCAGGCTGCTGTTCAACTCACTGGTCTGGGAGAACAGAAGTACAGGATTGTACAAAGCAAATGATTCAAGCATTAATCTTCAGTTTGGAGCTCTGCTCCGTCGCTGTCTTACCCAGGCTGCTGTTCAACTCGCTGGTCTGGGAGAACGGAAGGACAGGATTGTACAAAGCAAATGATTCAAGCATTAATCCATTGTTATGGACTGGTATTTCTTTTTCTGTTTGAACCTTTGTTTACTCATGAAAGCTCAGGTTAAGGTCATTGATGCAGCTAAGATGAGGCCAGAAGACAGAGACTCAGGATTCCAACACATGATGAAATAACCATCAACACCCTGTCCATGCTTTCAAGTCTGCTTCAGCACAAGAGTTGAATCATGTGTTTTCCTGACTGACAGCCCAGCCTATTTCTCAGCTCAGACAGTAAGAGTTAGCTGAAACCCCTTCATGAAACCCTGTTCTAACATAAGAGAAGGAAACCTTGTCCCTACCGACTGCTCCAGCCTGTCCAGCTTGTTCCTCAGCATGGCGCTGCTGTTGGCCTGTTCCCTGTGCACAGCCTGGAGAGACTCCGACACTGTGCGCAGGTCCGCAGCCAGGCGGGCAATGGAGGCATCGCATCTGCAGCAGAAAGGCGAAAAATGGTCTTTTAATGTATCATGTACAGGTCAAGTGACCAGGTGTTGTGAGTGGAGTGACTGGTATAGTGTTGGGCTCAGAATCTAGAGGTCCCTTGTTCAAAACCCACAATGCCCCCATCATTGTGTGCTTGGGAAAGACATGTACATTTTTCATACATTTCCCTGATGGAGCTTCATTGACTTATCTGTCAAAGGTGAGCCAAAAAATACAAACGGATTTGGTGTTACCAATGTCCATATGTTATGTACGTGTCAAAATTTGCCACTAAGAACCGCAAAACTAAATTATTATTTATTGTACTGGGCAACTACATTGTACATGTTCATTAGCCATTTGGGCAATGAAGGCACCACAACTAAAATAGACAACACAACATCAAAATTATAACAAACCTAATACTCATATCAAACACTGTGATATAAATACATAAAAATAATGAAACTTAGACATGGTAAGATGTCTGACAGGTTTTTTTTTGGATGGCTCCTTCAGCACTTTGAAACAAATATGTTATCCCCAGAGTCTGCCCTTTTTCATCATAAATCAGTATGAAAACAGCTACATGTAGACTATACATAAAGTTTCTCTTGGAAAAGACAAGCCACTTGTATGCTACTGGACCATGTGGCCCGAATTTTTTTTAGAACGGTCGAAAATCAATGCGCACTCGGATGTCAGCCATAAAATTAAGAAGTCAGTATGGCCCAAGCAAACATTATAAAGAGAAGTGACTGACCTGGCGACCCTGCCCCTGAGGTCGCCGACCCCTGCCACATGCTGGAACTCCAGGTTCTTGGCTGTGATGTTGGTGCCTTGGATCTCCGACTCCTTTGCCTTGATCTGGTCCTCCAGCACCTGGTGTGCAGACAAGCAGATAGGTTAGAGGGAATTTTCGCAACATGGCCTCCTTTGTGACTTGGCTGAAGTATGTGAATAGATGTTACCTCAATCTCCCAACAGCCTTTAACTTCAAGTGGTCAGCAACAAGCTAAGCATGTCCATGCAGTCTTGGTACACGAGTCAGTGACAGACTGTACACAAAGCAGGTATAGTTTCAATGACCAGGTTGTACAGTAACAAGGTGTATTTTCCCCACCTCTATCTCCCTGCTGAGCCTCTTGACCACCACAGTTATAGTCCTGATGTGGTCCTCCAGTAGCTGCCTGGCTGTCTGCTCCCCCTGCAGGGTCCCCTTAGTGAAACTCAGACTGTCGATCAGGTCCTCCTTAATACGGAAGGCTCGGTCAACCAGGGACTGGGTCGTCTTCTCCTGTCGATAAGAACATATAGGTTTTTGTAACAGTATAGAGGCTGACACATTCAGACACACACCACATACACACTCGCACAAAAACACACATAGAGAGACTGGGTTGTCTTCTCCTGCAGAATTGGAAATAACAATCAGTTTATAGACACATGCAGACTGTGACACACACACACGCCACCTACACACAAACACACATACAGGCACAAACAAAAATGATCAGGTCCTGAGGCCTCTATACGAAAGGCTCGGTCTGCAAGGGACTGGGATGTAGATTAGGACATAGAGGATTTTGTAACAGCATATAGTCTGACACATTCAGACACACACCACATTCACACACAAATACAAATACATACACAAACATGATCAGGTCCTCTTTTATATGAAAGGCTCCATCTACAAGGTTAATTCTTTACTTAATGGTCACCACGTAACAAGAACTTAAGGTCATTGCAAGGAGCGACCCGAAGGCCACTCACAGTTACGGGTTACCTTGTAACTGTAACAGCATCTCTTCTCCCTAGGTCAGAAACATCATGATTGAGACCAGCTCAATTGCTGCTAAGAGTGAGGACTGACCCAAAAGGCCAAGCAGGGGTTAAATTGCACTACAGCTTCATCCCACCTGGTGCAGCAGCCTGTCCTCCAGCACGTCCAGCCGGTGGAACGTGGGCGGGCTCCGGGTGCCGCGTACGGGAACCAGGCCCCGCTCCTCGGCCGAGGGGAGCGCCGGCAGACGGGACGGAGAAGCCCTCGCCATGGACGAGCTCACTATCCTTCACTCACAAGGAATTCTGTGGGTCAGGATAACATAATACAGATATGTTACATGTACATGTTTGTTGTTTGTATACCGGTACTCTTAAAGAACTAAGATCAACTCTCGTAATTCCATTGGTTGCCATAATCACCTGGGGCAACATAAAAAGATATTGTTATAGACACTTTCTCAAGATTGCTGTCAAAAATAGATATCTGAAGTGAATATGCCACAGGATTGCTGATGCTTCATTGGTACAGCCCTTTATAATATCAACAAGTTTATTTGCAAAGTCATGCCCGAAGGCTAATTGCAGGAACATTCTCAAGGGAAACAAAATACAATGTAGTACATAGCACTAATGTCTATTCAGCTGAAGTTGCATCTTATTATTGGATTTGACTTCTTCTTAGAAGGCAGTGGTTAATGAACTGTCCCACACCCTGCAAAATAAGTGGGTTTTGTGACTTCAGTAAAAATGTAGTCTTTTGCCGATGTCCTAGGTTGCAAAAACTGGGTGAAATTGTAGCGATTGTTTGGAATAATCGGTTTCTTTCAACCTCATAGTGAGGACACTGACTAATAAAATGTATTTCATTTTCCACCGCATTCATTGAGCAATATTTACAAAATCTCTCGTGGACAGGTAGCTTTTTATAGCGGCCTCTTTCAATCTCTAATGGGTGTGCACTAATTCTTAACTTTATATCACGTTAGGTTCATGTATTTTTCATCATGTGGGGTATTAATGCTAACAGGTAGAATAAGGAGAGTTGATGTTGCTGCATGAGACCAAACTGTAAGTCAGAATCCACATCGGGATTTACAGTTCTTATTTACTTCTACTACCTCCAAAAGGACATCTTAACAAAGGCAAGATATACACTAAATCATTTTCATGTCAGGAAATTTGCATGTACAATGTAGTTGTTAAGTGCCTTTCGGGTCTGTAAAGGATCAAGTGGGACATCAAGACAGGTATGACTTTCCTTCAGACTACTGATTCAAGTTACTAAAATCTACAATACAATCTGTCTTGATATTGATGAAAAAAAAACTGAAACTGGCAAAAGAGACAGTTTCTTTTACCCATACTTCCACATCCAACCCAGCAACTTTACTAACTTACATGTATTTAACACAGATCTAGCCCCATGCTGGGTTAAAGTTCACTTGTGGGCATGCTTAACATGCAATTAGTATCTATTGTAAACACCATTTAACACCTTTAATCTGATACAATATGCAAGTTATATTGATATAACAATCAATCAATATATCTTTCAAACACTTGTAGAAAAAGATACAACAATGTATCAGACTAACCTGACATTACCAGCCATTTTATAACTTAAACTTAAGTTAAAGATGTAATATGGTTAAAGGTAATCTACATAGTAACAAAGACGAAATGTTTCAAGGACAATTGAAAGGAAATGTTAAATATAAGAATTTTTACTACTACTAGGTGTCTGATTCCACCATTTGTCGAAGAAATCTCTGCCAATTAGTGAATTACACATAAAAGCTAGTACATTTAGTACTTACACCGTCACAGAGATATCAAGACAAGTGCACACTCTGTGTAGTGTTACGCACCTGTACAATCCTGACAGAATCCCTTCTATCCCACCTTAATAAGTTAATACCACATTGTTTGACTTTGCCCTTTCCTTGACAACGGCCGCCAAAATAATAAGCCACACCAGCATCAATCACATCAACTGCACTCTAAAATCATAAGCCCACCAATCACCACACATGATTGTGACATGCAGAACGACAATACAGATCATCCCACCTCATCAAATATTCACAAGTCTTGTAGCACGTCCTCTCTGGGGACAGACTTAGAATGGAGCTGTTAAAAACAACATGTGGAGGGTGTCCAAAGAATGTAGCAGAGATACCTGGATAACGGACGCTATGTTGTTTGTAAAAGCCAGGCCGAATGACTGTGAATAGCGTGTGTATTAGCAGTACAAATAGCAACTGGCACCTTAAATAAATACAGGACCCAGGCTTAAGCATAAAGGCTTAACTTAAAGCACAACACAAGAAATGTATTGTGGAGATATAAAAGATTGTTACTAACCTATTAAGAATCAGATATCTTTGATATCTCTTATCAACTCTCCAAGTGCAACCTGATATAAAAGGAAACTATTAGGTAAACTATACTTGAAAGTTTTACAAGCACTTGTCATGTTTCCATTTATCACAATCTTGAACTTGAAGTAGACTGTTTTGAGGAAGTGTTGAAATTTGCTGAATATTAAATAAAGATAACAGGTTGTATTACATCACATTTAACACTACATAACGTTGCGGATAAATGCTTGGAGCTGTGCTATAATTGAAGCAATTCAGTCAACTTTTCAAAGCGTCCAACTCCAAGTCGTGGATGAAAGATAATCACAGTTATGACAGATTGTACGACAAGTACGGGTGTCATTTATTATTAAAACAGCTACAGACTGCCACAATAGCCACTGACCCGTCAGGCCAGGTGAGATCAGGGAGAACAATAGACAGGTAACATTATTTTTTTAGTACACATCTGTACTACATACCTGTATAGCTTGAGGTAAGACTCAACCTTGAGAAACTAAATGGATGTATTGCAGGAATGTTGTTGTGGGAAAAGGCATTCTTTATAAGTTAAGGAACTGTTCTAATACAGTTGGCTATTTCCTAGACAATGTCTAATGTTACCATGTTTCAAACATTTATTTACCATAGAGTAGAGTAGAGTAGAGTAAAGCTTCTAATCACATGCTTGCTGCATGTGTTACCTTTACCAACAGATTGGGTGTACATGTGTTAAAAAAACGTATATAACAGTCATTCATATCATCCAAGTTGTCTGTTTTCTACAAATATCATAAAGCATTAGTCCATACGTCACACAGGTGAAAATCAGTTCAGTGTGAAGTTGTGAACGCTACGAGAATATAATTTCTGACCTAACGTTAGTCTGCACAAATTAAAATGTACGACAACATTAATGTTATGATACAGTTGTTCACCAGACTGTAACGTTCTAGCTGTACTAAGCCGGTACTTGTGACGTTAGGAACACCTGTTTTGAGCAGACTAAACCATTTCCCACGCAGTCCGGAGCTTGAGAACTGGAGTGGAAATCGAACCTTCCACTTCAACATTCTCGACCAGTCGCCACCAGGCAAGTTTTGCCTGGTATATCTCGTTTCATACACTATATACACCAACTAGTGACCATATAAGTTTCTAAAATACAACAGTGTGAAGTACAGGCGTGCATACTCACCAACGATTTGTCGTACGCCCAGGAAAACTACCAGAAGACGCGAGTCGAACTGGTGAAAGTTTGACTCAGTCCGCCATGTTGAAGTTTACGTCACGCTGCCGTAGTAACTGAAGACTCTGCAACGCACCACATGGCCGCGTGGTGGCGCTGTTGAGTGGTCACGCTGTGGCCGCGAAGGGCAAAGTTTGAACCTCTTAGATTTATGTATGATGCAGAAGTTGGTTAAACGAAGTAGAAAAATTGTGCCTAACTTATCTTTTTCCTCTCAATGTATAGTTGTTGCTTTTTCTCTGTCACACATCCTAGAAGTTACACAAATAGGCAGACTTTGAATTTGAACGAAAAGTTTCTTGTTGGTGCCATCACAGGAGTTTGTTTGTTTGTTTGTTTGTTTGTTTGTTTGTATGTGTTAAATGATCTTCATTTGGGATTTTATAATCACTATCCTTTGTAATTTCTTCAGTCATTTCCCATCGAAATCTGTGATAACAGCATGCACTGCAAGACTACAGTATAACGTTACACCACTATAATAACATTACTACTCTTCTTTGGGTATTATAAAGGCCAGCTATTCCACTAGTCGACGACGATCGAGCGGTGATCTAAATTGGATTTGTGTAATTATAATCCGCGGCTTCATGATTGTCATATATGTATCATGCAAAATGTGAAAATGCAAAAAGTATGACAAAGCGTAAAAAGGATTTATCTTTATCAATAAAACTCGTTGATCTCTCAAATCGCTCCGTCGCCAGCGAAGTCGTCGCCTTATTATATAAGTAGATAGCAGTGTAAATAGAAAGACTTCTCATGCCATAAATTTCCTATGAATAATACCATTCGCTGTACCATTCTATAGAATTAGGGCCTACGACATTACAAAGGAATCTATACGTTAACCAAACCTTTGGCCTCACATACACCTCGTTTCTTACCTTCGCCACAGGTAACTAATGGCTGGGATTTCTGCCATGCGATGACGTGTGATATATCAGATGCCGGGAGACGGTGAACGATCGTAACAAGCACCCGTCTTGTTATATATGACTGATCGGGGGTTCGAGTCTTCTCATGTATCACCGTTAAAAATAGAGCTTAATCTCTCTCCAAGGCTATCCTGGGTGATCAGCTGACGCAGATGGGACTACAAGATGATGTATTGTCCGTGGTTCATGACTAAAAGTGCATGGACGAACTGTAAAACTGTATCTTTAGCCTCCCTTGCAGCCTCTATGAGTTTGGCTTTACTTTTTCCCAATGACTTAGCACTTCTATACATGTAAAACCTCTACAGAGATCTCTAGTAGAAACCCAGTGCAGTAGAACTGATATGCAAGACTTGTTTAGTCTGCAAGGGACAGGCTGTACCTTTTTTTTTCAGTTCAAATATTCAACAGCGTTTAAATATTCAGCAGTGGTGTCTGCGGTTTGCGATGATAACTTTCGAATTGTGTCTGATTATGAGTATCATTGGGTTTACTACGGTGCGATTCTGTGCGTTTTTCTCTATCACGCCTGTCTGTGTCAAAATAAACAACATAATTCAGTCTTAAATGTCTGATTTAACGATCCTTCCTATCTCAATAATGTAAACAATAAAACTACAATCAGTGCAATTCTGTACATTTTTCTCTATTATACAAGCCTGTGTCAAATCAACTTAATTCAGTCTTCAGTGTTTGATTGAACAATCATTGCCATCTCAATGGTGAAAAATGATAAAATACGAATGATACCAATTAAGTGGCACCTTGTCGCTCTACATTATGTATTCCTCAGGGACTATAAAGATGTCAACAGAAGCAAGTGAACATTTATGACATTATTATAGTGTTTCTACATTCATCTATATTTCTCTGAGATAAAGCAAGTAATGTAGTGATAAACTAAATTTGAAAGAATGTACAATATCGTGTAGATATTAATGTGCAGAGACATGCTTTATAACACGGCCTTGTTGCAAAGATCCTGCAGCTCAGCCTATTTATCACATTTATCTAGTTTAAAAAGTTTTTTCAGTCGAAACCCGTGTCAGCTAATTTTTCACGTGATAACGGTTATCACAATAGTATTATTTCACCAGTTTTGTCTACTGGTGAATAATGATATTGAGCAAAAACAAGTTATCATAACTTTCCCAAATATCACTTTTGTTTGCCTTGAAATTCTTTTCAGAACTAGATAAATGTGACAAATATGTCTGATTCTACTATTCACGGGTTAAAAAAGAGCATTATCTTACTGTTTTCGTCTTAACCCTATTCAGACCGGGGGGGGGGGGGGGGCTTTTGAGGCCCGCGCCAACTTCGATGTTCTATAACGCCAGAACGCCTTACGCTAAAGCCACCAAATTTGGCGAGTTTTCCTAAAATATTGTTGGCAACAATTTTACGAAGTTTGACAAATTTTCCATTTTTTCGTGTTGCCATGGCAACCGTTTGCTGACAGGCAGTTTTGTCAAAAATCACTATTTTTGGTTCTAACAATGTATTTTTCACATTTATTTGCTATATTACTGCTATTTTGTTACATAAATAAAATGTTATATTATTTAGCATATCTTTCATAATTATATATGCATAAATTATGCTAATTTGATGACGTCATCAGCCCAAAATCCAAGATGGCGGACCGTATGGCCACATCAAGAATAACAAGCTAATTATCCCTTAAAATTTGTAACTACCTGGTATTTTTTCATCAAAAACCATCTAAATGAATGAATTTAGTCTATTTCCATTGCCCTTTGTGATTATTTGTTGCAAAAAAAGTAGTTTGAATAATTCAAGGTAGTGGATATAATATGGCGGAGCCTAACTCGTATCTTAGATGTGCATGACGTCATTTTATGACGTCATTATGACGTCATCGATATTGCTATTGGCAATACCAGTCGTAATAAACATTATTATTCTGTTATCTGCACTTGTTGTTACATTTTTGTAGTATAACTTGAAGTTGTCTGAGAATACCCTTTTTTCATGGGTCCGGCCAATATAATCAAATTGATGACGTCATAATTACGTCATCTTACGTCAACGTAACGTCAAACGTCAAATAATCGTCAGATATTATGTCGATATCATGTCCTGAAAATTTGGTGGCCCTACGGCACGTCGTTCAAGAGTTAGAGGACTTCAAAGTGGAGGGCCTCAAAAGCCCCCCCCCCCCCCGGTCCAGGGATGACCAAAAAAGCCCGGTCTGAATAGGGTTAATTCCATATCTAAGAAATCATTTCGCAAAATAAAACACACTGTATAAGCGATGACTGCCGAAAGCCCTTCCTATTACGTGATGTCAGCCGAGAAATTAGCACCGTTAATACGTGGATAAAAGATGGATCTGCCAAAGTCTTTTCACACTCAATCTTCATGGAGACGGTTCCTTCTTATTCCGCTGGATACAGCAAGAAATGGATCAAACATGTAAAACTGATCCCCTTAGATTTCAATCGTTAAAGTCATTTTCCAACTTTGGGGGACTACAAAGGTTTGCGTAGCACGAACTCTCGCAGTTTGGGGCCGCAATGGTTCATTACTACTTCTTTTTCTGTCTGGAGGACAAAATATAAGAAGTCGCACTAAAAATGTCAACATTGTACCATTTTGCACAACTGACGTTAGTCCCCTTAGAGTTGCAGACTCTGAGTCATTTTCCAAAGGTTTGTGTAGCACGAACTCTCGCTGTTGTGACCGCAGCGGTCTATTACTGCATATGTCAGGGCGCAATTTAACATCCTTCTGGAGATGTCGTACATTTCAACTTGTGTCATTTCGAAAAACTAGTCCCCTCAGAGTCATTTTCAATCTTTGGGGCACATTTATTGTACAGGTGTAACGTGAGCTCCCGCTGTTCAAGGTCATATCGATCCCTTTCCCTCGTCTAGAGGGCCAACCGGCGCGATATACATGGACGTAATCAGACTAGAGGATAGATAGCACTTTATTGCACGACAATTATACATGGTAGAATGTATGGCGACGACAATTACACAAAGTACAAAATAGGTGTATAGAATAAGACTTAACTTCCTAATTAACATAGCAATAAGGGCTAATACAAGTCTTTGAAATAGTATCACAATCGAGTTGGGCTATAATCATTAGTTTCGGTATTTTTTTCTAAGAGCAAAGCAGTCTTTGATATATTTACCTATCTTTGCAGTATGGGAGTTGTGGCATTTAAAGATATATACAAATCTGTCTCTACTTGATTCGAGAAATGTGAATAGCTCATTACGTAAATTAGCGTATCTAGAGCATTCCAAGGAGGTTAAAGAAATTATGATGATTCTTTAACCTCCTTGAGCATTCCATTATAAAGTGAAATTCATCTTCAACATTCTTTGGATAGAAAGGGCAGAACCTTTGGTCAGGGGCTACATTGTAGTATCTATCTGCCAATTTCCATATTCAATTTATGGCTCAGATGAGAAGGCGTGCATTACGTAACAAATGTTACACACTACATAATGCGTCCCCTTGGATTTGAATTGTAAACATAACCGAAAAAAATCCAATTTTGTGGCATCTGCAGTACAGTGCCACAACGGCCTTGCGTCGAACTAGTAACATTTCACAAAATACGTCCCCTTATGTTTGAATTGAATGGCAAAAGTCATATTCCAACTTTAGATAGCAGCTATATAGTCTCTGTAACACAAACTCTGGCCGTGCAGGGTCGCAACGGTCCATTTATCTCGCCTAGAAATAGAAGGCAGACCAGTGGGAGGAATATTCTGATTCTAGGAGGCAATGTAATCTGAGGACACTACGTGTGTAGATGTGCATTGTAACTTGCAATATTTCACCAAACTGCCCCCATTGGATTTGAATGGCAAAAGTTATTTTTCACATTTCGAGGGAAGCGACATTCTGTACAACATAAACCTCTCGCTGTCCCTGGCCATTACCGTCCATTACTTTTATTCAGCAGGCTGATCAGTTGAGAGCTGTGCGATTTACGTCATCGGGCGGGAGGACATCAGGTGGGATGTCGTACTTTTCCACTTGTAACATGGCACACAAAAATTTACATTGAAAAGTCAAACTTTGGAGAGAAACCGTACACTTCAACTTGTAACAAAGGCGGTTTCGTTAAATTCTGGCGGAGCGGGGTGAGGGTGGGGTGGATTGTGACGCACGCTAGCCTTATAGGGGCCTGTTTATTTGACGGGTAACTAGAAGATTGATTTAGTCGGGCTGCACTGACTATGTCTCTGTCTCATCACGTTTGAGTGGAAGACTGGGTCTTCATTATTGATGAGAGGAAATGAGAGAGTTTTTCTCATTTGACACGCCTCCTGCGCCAGAGCCGGACAGACCGGCGGCAATGATTGGACGATGATATGCGCTATTAGAACCTGCTGTCTAGACTGAGCGGCCTAAATCTCGGACTTGTGTTGTACCGACCATTTGTTCAGAGGGCTAGAAACGTATGTTCAGAGAGCTAGAAAGCTATGATAGAACGCTGTAACGTTAATGATTTCATCAACTATAGCCTATAACATGCAAGTGTCCATGGCATCGTCTCTCATTTCTGACACAGAACGCCAAAAACTTCATGATGTCCTATTTCATCATCCACTTAGATAGCTTAAAGTTGTCATTGTTAAGTTTTACTTAGCATTTTTTGTGACTCTGTGCTGTATGTTTTTTTTTTTTTTGTATTTGGGGCACTTCATTCACTTTCTACTATAACAATCACCGACCAATTGGTGTTTAGAGAGATATATTACACATAGGACGAGGATGAAGCTTGTCAAAAGTCCCTTTATTTCCATATATAATAACCCAGACTAGGTTCATTTCCCGTCAGTTTGACCAGTTTCGTTTTTTGATGAGGTCGAAGGCCAGCTATTGGAAAACTAGAACGACCAAAAAGCGTTAACTATAACAATCAGAGAATACAAATAATACCCGAATAACATACAAAAATATTCGCAAATTGAATTGCTGACCGGAGGAAACGACTCCCTCCCTCAACCTCCTATTGGCCAGGCTTTCATTGATCAGTAAATCTAGAAGCAAATCTCGGATTCCGAGATTATTGACAACATTCATTATATAGCTACCAAACTTTGACAAAATTAAGTCGCTTTACATCAACAAGTATATATAGTATACATAGTATACAGCATTGTATCTGTTACGCTGCATCACTGTAAAATAAATACGACTCTGTGCGTGGCAAGTTTACAACCATCTCACTCATCGACGGTACAACATTCCTCAATGTCTACGTTTATTAGAACTAGCAGCGTGTATCCGTACCCTGCTCCACACATCTCAACATCACGATTAGCTGTGTGAAATGCTATCATAGATTATATCTGAGGCACAATTGTGTAGGATGAAAAGGCAAAGGTTTCTCTCCTTGTCTTCAATAAAAATTCTCGTAAATCTCATCTTTACATAAGCCTAGATATCGATCGACAATTAGCCTCCAAGCAGACACCGTTGCAGGCATTTATCATTGCTGTTTTGTTATGATTACGCATTGTTCTCTGATTACAGTTTAAATGTGTCAAATGGACCTTATTAGCGTAATTTTGCATTTTCTTTTGATTTGGCTTTCATGTCAGCAACTGTGCACGGGGTTCATGTCAGCAAATGGTGTATAGGATGGCGTAAATCACACGACAATTGTAATTAGCAAATAGCGCGTAACCATTTAAAACAAGTGGCAATATCAAAACGCAAGCTACTGAGCCCGCTTCGAAGGCTAAATTTGAAGGTCTCTGTCCTCTGTTTAAAATATATAGGTCAAGAAATTGGTTGTGGCTTCCCGCCATGTCGAGATTTGATGCTTGTTATTTTTGAGGAGCTGGACTGGGAGGGCGACAGGAACCCCTCGTGGTACAGATGAGTGACGTACTCGTGGACGGTGCAGTGCTTCTTTATATTCTCGCACAGGACGCAGTAAGGATCGGAGTAGATCCCGCCTGTCCTGGGCAGCCTCTTGGCTGTCGGCAGCTTCTGCTTGTCCTGCTGAATCCTTACGTTCCTATCCCTGAGTAAGGTAAAGTAGCACATGTGCCACGTCTTCATCCACGTGCAGAACGTGGCGTCGATGCGAAACCCGGCGTTCCAGGCCGTCTCGCCTATGTAGATGGGAGCGAAGTCGTAAAACTCCCGGTTACAGTGAGTTCTCATCTTGTCCTGCAGCCACCGGAAGTGGGACAGCTCCTCCTGGAAGTTGCCGCCCGCCATGTTGATTTTTCTCCACAACGTCCGGTTGAAGTGCTCGTACAGAGAGTAGTCGATGGCGTTGTGCCGCCGGTAGTTTTGCACCAGGCGCTCAGACACGGTGTTTTTCCGCAGCTCGTACTCGTAGCTGTTGTACTTGAAGTAGAGGATGTCCTGCATGTCCCAGCACAGCAGCCGCCTCAGCAGCACCAAGGACTCGTCGAAGTACTCCGTCACCATCACGAGCCCGAACTCTCGCGAGATCTTGTCTACAAAGTTCCGGATGTTCTTGTCCCTCACACCGGTAGAAAGGTTGGAGGATAGATCCTTGAGGGGGTAACCCAGCTCTACTGCCATCGGGTTCTTGGTTGCAGATATTGGCGCGCCCGAGGAGCGCAGATCGACCTTGTTATCGAATCTCTCCGGATTTTCCAGGAACGTTTGCAGGGCGTTCCTTCCGGGAATGCGGAATCTCCTCGCCAGTTGGTAGTAGTTGAAGGCAGACTTGAGGCGGTCCATGGGTTCCCTGAGGATGGTGACGAAGGTGGCGTTCCCAGACAGCAGCTGAGTTATCCTGGCTCTGTCGTAGATCGTGTGGTACGTCAAGATGTCGAACTCCTTTCCCTCGGGTGGGAGGTACTTTCGGATGTCCTGCAAAACAGTAGAAACAATGTGTATGAAATTAGGTTGACCTAACAAAAATGCATTGTCCTAATGTGCAAAGTTCGACATGTGCAGCTTTAATGTACCGACAAAGTATAAAAAAAACAGTGACCAGCAACATTACATCCGAATTACTAAACGGAAGCCACTTCCAGCAGCATACACGTCGGATGCGCAACAGTCAGCATTTTCAGCATTTACATTCTCTATCTTTTGGCCAAGACGCAAGGATACTGACTTCGAAGCCACACATATTAGAATAAAATCCATTCATTCATCCATGCATTCATTCCTTCGATACCTGAAGGCCGTATGGGTAGAGTTGGTTGATGTTGTTGGAGCTCGGTTGCACGAAAGACAGGTTGCGAAGATACCCGAAGCGGTGTAAGACCTGTGTGGGGAGCAGATGAACAGTCTCTGTTAAACTATTGACAGGGGCGAATTAATTTGATCATAATTCGGCTGCATGAAACGACATACAGTCAAGGCTACTCCACTAGCCGGAGGTTATCATATAAGGATAAGCCCGGTAACTGCACAATACACATGTAGTTAAAACAATAAAACGATTACGATGCACAGCAAATGCGTTCACAGATACAAGTAGTTTTTACTAGGCCGGTTATACAAATGACACACAACAGGGAATTACTTCAGGCACTTAGACGGTCTGTGTTTACTAACTAGCCTTAAAAGTGCAAAAATAAGTACAATGACGTGTGCTAATGATATTTGTTAAAGGTTATCATCCACCTGAGGTGTATGTAGCGTTATAACGCTTGGTCCTTTGCAATAACCACCGAATAAAACCAACGAGTGAGCGAAGCAATAAACGACCCGAACGGATCAGAATAAGAGATACAAAGGACATTAACCAATCAGAAACAGAGATGCACAGGTCTTTGGCCAATCAAACGGAGCGATACATATCAACTAATAACTGACGTCACGGCGTCATAACCAATATAGAATGGGGACACGTCGATGTAGGTTAGACATCCAGGTAATAAGATACGCCAAAAATAGTTACTCAAGCAACTGGATATGGTTTTGAAACGGTCAGACGTTTCGGATAGAATCCACTATCCTTCGTCAGTGACACTGAAGAGATCTGGAAGAAACAGGTCTTTTATACTCTAACTATGAATGAAGACAATTTCAGATGTCCAATTAATCATTTGCATTAACTGTGTCTTAGCCTTGCTATCCTTTGAAATCCAAATTGTCTTCAGCTTGACTTTGGCTTAGCTTTGTTTTCTTTGGAGTCCAAATTGTCTTCAGTCTGAATTGTCTTACAACCTTTCCTATTGGACATCTGAAATTGTCTTCATTCATAATTAGAGTATAAAAGACCTGTTTCTTCCAGATCTCTTCAGTGTCACTGACGAAGGATAGTGGATTCTATCCGAAACGTCTGACCGTTTCAAAACCATATCCAGTTGCTTGAGTAACTATTTTTGGCGTATAGAATGGGGACATCTGATTGGTTGACGTCGTCTGGCTATATGATAATGAGTCTTGCAGACCTGCATGATGGTGCTCCCGCCCGTCTTGTGGAGCTTGATGAAGGCAACTTTGGTGTCAGGCTTGCACGCGTGCACACGTGACGATCTCATGATCGGGTCCATGCTCAGGCGGTATCTGTAGAAGTGCAGAAAGTATATACAACGTGTTACTCAAATCAGAATTACACAGCAAGCTGTCGAAACGTAGAGAAGGTAATGAGGTTGTGCACCTGAGGAAATTATGTTGAGATTTACCAGCCTGACGGACCTAACTGCATAACAACTAAAGAATCGCAATCAATAGCAACACTTTGTTCACTCAAAAGCGACGAAAAGACCATTTGATACATTTATTATCTGCTCTATAAATGGCTAAATAGCTCTTCGTGTTGTCAATCGATGGCCTGTTGGCTACTCAACCAACCATACACAATATAATATTAGAACCCAGGATCTAGAGTTAGCTTTTACTAGTTTTACAGTAGAGTAGACACTTGTGATATTGTATTTTACACTGTTTGAATTTTTTATGTTACCTGCAATTAGCCCACGGGCAAGAATTTGCAATAAAACTTGTTGTTATTATTTGAAAAGTAAGATTATATCAGAAATGCCAGTAAATACACACGTAGGCTTGTTACATGGCAAATCAATACTGAGTAGCTACGTTATATGTTAATCGCGTACACATGTACTGCCTTGAAATGTTTCTAATAACATCCAAACGATTACGCCTTTATTGCACTCGATGGTGATTGCACTGCATACTTTTACATAAAAGTGGACACAAATGGAGCAACGTACAGGTATAAGAATGTATCAACATGTTGATAATAATATACTGCCCGCTGTTAGGTCTAAACATTTTTTTACGCATTTACCTATTTGCACAAAATGAGGATTTTCTTCCACTAAAATGTGATCAAATCTATCCTTAGGATGTAATGTATTGAATTCTTTATTTGAAAACGCGGCAGGTAAAATGAAGAGCTCTGCGCGTTTATCATCGTGATATTGGCCCGCCGTCAAAGTGCATGAGCCGCGCGGTGTTTGACAGAGTCGCGGCAGCGTGAAATGCCTCGCCTTTACATGCCATCTGCACTCTCCATAAACCTCGCTTTAACACTCCGTCAAGACACGTCAATGCTTGTAACGTTTCCATTTTGTTTCAGACGTGCTTGCATTTCCGCGTGGTAAAGTTGGGTCGACTTAATTCCAATACACTTTAGCTCCACTAATGGTCTATAAATCAAATATACAAGCCTCATCAAATACAACAGGCATCAATTAAATAGCAGCACGTATACATACTTATAAAGATTTAAAGCACATAGTTGCTTACAACATGACAATGAAAATATACCATTGACTTGGTGGGGTTTTATCATTGAGGACTATGAAGGCTAGTTATCATAAACACGTATTGATTTCTATAATAAGCTGCTATTTTCGTCGACTGTTTAGGTAAGGATTTCTTTCAGACATCAGAAAAATAAGTTGAAAGTGTGAAACGAAATAGAGCCCATGAGCTATGTTTGACATAAATCCCTAAACACATGCCGTGCGTCGAACGGCAGATTGCCGACAAGTAGAAATTTTGGGGGCAGTCGTGAAATTCAGCTGTTTTTTCGAAGACCGTTGGGAACGGTCAAAAAAGCCTTTAAATAAAAATAAAAATAAAAACTTTCCTTACAAATTTTACGATAATACAACTGCGCCTTCAGGGTTTATATACGAAATATTACGAAGCAAACATAGTTTGATATGGAATCTGATTGCCGTATCGACGTACATTTGTTCGAATGACCGGAACATTCCGACATGCTCACAACCATAAAACACGAAGATGGACGTCACAGATAAAGATGGAATCTGTATCTGCAAGTCCGTCCATCTACATTCTTATCGACTAATGGTGGAGCTTACTTTGAATGCGTTTCTTCCTCAGAGCTATCCCGGGGGTGGACTCAAAAGCAGCTGTACCAAAGTGTAGTTTACGTAGGAAAATCGTTACCCAGGTCTCAAAGTTACTCAAACAACTAGATAGCTTTCGAAAATGGCCAGACGGTTCACAGAGGAGTCCGCTACGTTATGTCCGAGACAGTTTACAAAGCTACCCAGTTGCTTACTAACTGATGTATCTTGCGTATCTTACTACGTGGACATAGTGTAGTTGACTTGTCCTGGTGGTACTTTTTGGCTATCGACAAGCAACATCCTTAAGAGACATGCATGCACATATGGAGATCGTTGGTCAGCTGATAAGCCACCAAACATCATTGGTCATTGACATGATAGATCACTATAAAACCTTTTAGTTTGCCGTTTAGATCGGGGAAAGAAACATTGGAGATAATTGAAAGATCACTGAACGACCATGCAGATTATTGTATTATTGTAAAAGTATCAAAATCATGGAAAAGATAGCTGGAAGTCCTTCTCGATCATAGAACAATCATTGAAATTATTGAAATAGTATTGAGAGGTCATTGAAGGGCCTTAGAATATCAGTGGAGAAACATGAAGAAATTGCAAAATCATGAATGGCTCCTGGTGTGGTCAGAAAAGGTCGTACGATGTTGATGCCATGGGATTTTCAAGCAGGCTGTGACAGAACCAACCACCGTCATGGATCCAGACCAGGAAAACTATCCTGGCGCCGTGTGCCGCCCAATGCAACCAGTACCAGCTTTAACCGATGTATATCATCATTGGTAAATACCGAGTTTTGTATAGTATGCCTGACGTTGAGGACCAGCCCTTGGAAGACAGCACTAAGATCATCCAAATATAGTTAGAAGTCCTTGGCTACCATTGACCGATCATCGCGATAGTTGAAAGATGGTAGAGATATCATTGACAAGCTCGAACCTTCTTGAAAGATCTTTAAAAGACAATAAAAATCAATCCAAAATCACTGAGATCATTAAATTCACGATTGAAAGTACTTGGTTAACATTGAGGTCTTTGAAACGTCAATCATTGGAATACAATGATGATCACTGCAAAATCTATCTTTGTGATTATTGAACAATCATTAAGAGAACATTATGATGAGAGATCATTGAAGACTTTTAAGATTATCAAAAATCATTGAACGACCCTGACAATCATTGAATGATTATTGAATCGCTGACGGGTCATTGAGAGACCTTGGAGCGATCACTGAAAGACCATTTTGAGATTTTTTAATTTTATTGTCTAAATTTTTCAGCGGCCTCACCGATGTAGTATCCCCGCTGAAGGCTCTGTCCTGATGCCAGACTGCTTTGATGCGGTTTTGTTGATGGAGGGATACCATTAGGCATCTCTTTCCTAAAGTATAGCCCATTTCCGCACGCATTAAGAGTTGCATGTACCGTCCATTACTCACACGGAACAAGCTTACCCAACCACACAGATACATTGTGTTCATTTGTCTAACATTCATGTTTCCCGACGTAACGTTGGGACTGGTGCCTGAACATAAAAGCGTATGAACAATGCGTTTTAAAGTGTCTAGATAAATTCAATCACATTCTGCACTTTTTTGTTGAAACGTAGTAGCTGACAAATGCGTATGGACGCTTCGACGTGGTTAAAAGGCTTCCATGAATCATACCTGGCGGCGACGTGTACCTACAAATGCTGTATCTACTGTTGCATTTAAAGACCTGTTAATGGATGTATGTGGTGAAGGCAGGGTGTGAAATGGCGAGCTCGGTAGTTTTCTGCCTTTGAAATGCGGACATGAAAGAACATATGGATAATGGTCCATTTTTTTATACGTCAAGTCGTGGTCTTGCTGTACGAATGCGGAACCTGCGTTTTTGTTGTCTTGCATTTGAACCGCGTTTCCTCTGGATCCGATACCGAACGTTGCTGTGGCAAACACTGATCCATCTATCTATGTTTCTGAATACTCCATTGCACGTAACTAACAGGATGAGTGCACGCACCCTTTCTCCAGAATCTACATGTAATCCAAATTGAGCACCATATATTACATAAAACTGGCTAGCTAGCTACCAATTAAAAACTAAAGCACTGATATCTGTGACAAAGCATCGTGTAAAAAGTCACTAAAGAAGTGGTTAGATTTTGAAACATATAGAAACGAACTGAAGGTATAACTGAGGTAGACGAAATGCGAAGCAGGTGTCTGACCCCCTTTCCACTAAACGGCGACAGCCGTACAGCAAGCAAAATTTGAATTATCACTGGAATATGATGTAAGATGCAAAAGTTTGATTCAAAAGAGTACAAAACAACCAAAACGTTAAAAGACTGTTCTCAACTACGAAATTCGTCGAGCAGTCTGTCAAAGAGTCAGAGCGGTCTCATCCTCTAGTGGCAAGTGGGTGTTGCTGAGTAAATGTTGTAGGGCCAAAGTCCAGTCACGTCCATGTCATGGTTATGGCTGACTTCTCACAGTAACTGCCAGAAGCTTTGGACGTGTCATAGCGGACAGAAAGGATGGCCTCGGGTGGAAAACCTTTATGATAGGGCTGGTCAGGTTCCATTTGGAGGGCTATGAGGGTTCGGGCGACTTGGAAACCCTGGTTCAATGCTGGGTGGGGCATATCGGCTGGGGATGCACACGTCATTTAGAAGGGTCGTGAAAAAGGAGGTCGCGTGTTCGATGAGGGGCCTCAAGCACGTTAAAGGGGAAGGACTAGCAGCCCCTTCCCTGTAAAAATATACCCTACTACTGAAACAGCCAGGACACTTGTGCCATCATGCCACTTGGTTCTACAAGAGCCTGAACAAAGGAATGAGCAAAGTTAACGCTTTAAAGTATTTTGAGTATTAGTATACACAATCGATCAGCATAATTTGCTACTAATCAAGGAAATTCCCCAAACTGTCATTCAAGTTGCTAATGTATTGAACGCGCGCAATAAAAAAAACATGAAGTGATGAATTACAGCGTGATTGACTGTAATGTAATACACATAAAGACGTTACGATCAGGTATGCACATAGTTAACGAACGATTCAACGAGACATTTTAGCAGTTTAAAAACCAATTATTCTTGATTAACGTACGTACAGGCCTCCTAGGGGCAACATATAAAGCATAAAATACTGATGTAACTCTAAAGTTGCATCTTAGTTTTTCTGTGGAAGCTTGACGAGCTTATCCATTATACTTATTACAAGTATATGAGACGTATTTATTCTCCAAGTAGACGTAAGGCGTTACATTTGGGAAGAAGGTTTCAGTAGTGACGGCGTTTTATTTCGTATGACTCCCACTAGTATGGCAGATGAAAGAAACGGCTGTCACTACTAACCCTCTCCCTCTTGTTTGGATGTTTGGAGGACATATGGTTTATGTTAGAAAAGCGATTTTGTTTGGTTAAGTTGTGTTCGGGCAACAATAGCCAACATGACAATTCAATGCACTTGTTGGCCACATACAGTCAGCAACCTGGGATGTGCACTATGAAATTCGCATTTCACACAACACATAGAAGTATACCACGCCTCCTCTGTTCAAATCGTCAAGGCAAACGCTTAAGATATTCCTTATACCCGCCTCACATTAGGCGCGATTCGATCGGAAGACTAGTTTACGAGCTCTAAATGACATTTTCGTGAGTAAGACGTCCGGTGTTCTCACGATCATCTTGCGATTTTTAGGGATCGCCGGCAATTTTCAGGAGTCTTACGACGGTCGCGGTGCAGCGAAACATGTTCTCAACATAAGCGACAAGTCTTAGGAGATCTCCGAGATCGCAGAGCTCGTTACCGAGTCGCAGATCGTGCGTGCAAATCGTGCGTACCTCGCAAGGGTATCGGTCAATAGTCTTGGGTCAATCCAACGATTGAAGACCGATAGGCGAGCACAGACATAGTTATTAATCATCGAACGCAAATCGGATGGCGAACGCCCGTTAGTCGGGCGACGTTCGGGCGACGTTCACCCGACTTCCGATTGTTTACAAATATTGAATTTCTAGGAATGTGAGGGTAATTCTAACATTGTGGCCCCTGTGGCAGTATGTAGGCTGGCTTTGTGACACACTTTCCTTTCTTGTGTCATTTCTATTATGCCCGCGCATTCCATTCATTGGTTGAAAAGATTCCGACAACAAAATAAGCAACATTTATTGATCTCTTGCCTTTTTTGAGGAACGTTTTGTATTCCCTTGTCCGCGTGCAAGAGGTCATGGGAGGTTCATTATCATAGATCTATTCACCGTCGATCGCACGAGGCTCGCTTATATGTGAGGGGAACAGGTTTTGGGCGAAAAATACGAAGACCATCTTAAGATCTTAAAATCAGCCGACCTTCCTGCGATCGCGAAGTACGTCCGAAGATCGTATATAATGTGAGGCGGGTATTAGTACTGGGCACAATCACTGACACTAAAATCCGTTGCCATTCCTCCTCCCACACACTCTCTTTAAAGTTAGAGTTAGAGGAGAAGTCGGGCTGACCAATGCACTTTCTATAACCATCCTTCAGGTACAGCGTGACAAATAGCTTCCTCACAGACTCGGCAATCGGAGTATCGAACCACAGACATACAAATCCTGGCGAGCTAACCGTTAGTTGGTTAAAAGTCACGTCGGAAATGCTGGCGTCGCCAAAAGTCTGCTTAAATGTTAATGAAATCTCTGACATTTCCGTATGATGTAAGGGATGATTAGTGGTAGAAGTAAAGGGAATCTGGATAAAAAGTATTCTTCTGGAGTTGTGACCTTAAGAGTACAGTAAGTTGTTAAAAAAAACTATCATGGCCTTAAAAGTTTGATTTTTCATTAGCTTCCGTCTAGAGCTGATAGTAAAATGATTAAATTTTGAGTGTGACGTTCCATGTATATAGACCGACGGATACAAAGATTTTTTTTGGCTAACTCGATGAGTCTACAGTGGATCCGACTCGTTGATGCCACACGTATGTCTTTGTTTGTTTGTATCACATACCAGGTAAGTCACCTTATGGCGTAACATGTCCGAACAGAATATTTTCACCCATTCAGACAGGGGTGGACAACTACTCTTTTAGTGTGTTGAGTTCTTTAAGACTAACGTCACATTTCCACAAAGGGGCTAGGCCGGACTAAAAATAGTTCAACAGCATGCATTGTGCATATTCATTGGGATAAACTTGTGACATAGGCGCCTAACGTTCTAGAGGTGTGGCTCTCCTCAAACACGGGATTATTTAACGTCCTTTCCAACTAATCATATCCTAGACTGAAGAACTGCCCAAGGCTATGGAGGATAGGGAAGGATGGAGGAAGAGAGCCATGTCCATCCGTGCAACCAGCACGCCCGGATGATGATGATGATATCCTAGGGACGTCAGGAGCTAGGTACTCATTCAGACCTGCGTCAAGTTAGGAAGTTGGTGTTAAGTGTATTTCTCATGATCAATGGCACAATATCGAGGCCTGTATGAGACTCGAACTCAGTACCTCCGGATTTTAGTTCGACTCGATCCATTTGGAAACACTCGTTCCGTTGTTGGTTCGTTCCATTTTGTTCTATTGCGCACTTTTGGTACACCCACCACAAGGTCATCAATTTGTCAACTTCCTGGTCTTCTGACAAGTTGTGCAGACAGCCCCAACCCTCGAGCATTCTAGTGAGCCCCGGTGACAATTAAAACGGTACGTATCAAGACAGATGAGAGGGATGTCGTAGTTCTAGAGAAGAATTACGACTGCCGACCCAGAGGTAGACAAAAAACGGCCTGAGACGTCCCATAGTCTGTATCATTCTGAACGGAGTCCATTTTACTCCATCTACAGGCAGCCTTTGATCGGAAAGAGCCGTGATATTTGTAATGTATTAGCCCGAAGAGAGCTACAATAGCTCCTTCGTTTTTGTTTTTGACTCAGAACCTAACTTAAGTCTACCAAAACGGAATAATAGATGCAATTACGTTCACATGTTGTTTTTGCCAAGTTTCTTTCTCTTCTTTTCCTCCAAACAAATAAATAAGGTCAATGACCTGGACCAGACGGCGATCACCATGGTAACTGGTAAAATAGCAGACACCCTACGATGTTCGATTACATCGTGTAGGACAGAGCTGTATGGACTGTGCCGCATATACTAGTGCATATGATATTGTTTAAGCAAAACTTTGTTAGGTTAAAACATGAGAAGGTACACATCATGTATTTGTTTGCAAATGTTGCCTTTCTAGTTTTAGTAGCAGACCTTCCGTCCTCACGTCTGCTTGGAGGTTGGTATTCAAGGTTTCAGATATTAACGTCATGTCACGCCTTTCCCCGCCATGGCGGTTCCTCCGTCATCCGTGGCGCGATTAAATTGGACACGGCCCGCGCCGAGATGTTGGCATCCATCGATTTTCGGGTCTTTTCGCCGTCTAATAAAGCGATGTACCGCTGTCATGGGCATTCTCAGATCAATATCACTTCAATCTGCTGCAAACCCAGGAACATGGAGAGGCTCATAGTCTCCAGCAGACTCCGTGGGGTGCAGGTGAAATGCCAAAAGAAATGGTCTAATAGGTGAAATAATTTGTCAGAAGAATTAGCCTGGTATGGCAACGGCTTATGCTAACGTCACATTTCCACAAAGGGGCCCGGCCGGGTAGGTTAGGGACTGATTTGTTGCAATTTCGGGCGGGGCCCCGCAAGACCCCCGGCGGCTGCCGGGCTAGTTTGGGGCTCGGGCGGGGCCCCGGTTAATTCTAAGACGGGCTTAAAATCAACCGGGGCCCGGGTAGGAAAATACGCCGAATCAAAGCCGTTAACTAATCGTGAACACATCGGCAGGGTCCCCTACAGTATCCGCGTGATACCCGCCAGGTACCCTGACGGCACTCGACGGTACAGGCCCAACCTTCTTGCATTACAAACTATTGCATCCGTTGTGTTGTCCCGGAACACCGCCGGGGTCCCACGGTCATCAAACAAGACAAATTGGGCCATGGTCACATTTCCACACAGGGACCCGGGCGGGTAATTTACGGACTGTTTTTTGCCTCTTCCGGTGGGGGTCCTGTGAGTCTCCCAGCGGCTTCCGGGTTATTTTTGGTCTCGGGCGGGGCCCCGGTTGGTTTTAAGTCGGACTTAAATTGAACCGGGGTCCCAGTGGGAGAATATCATCAGTAAAAAACTCACTTTCTACTATTCTCAATGGAAGGTCTCACACGCATGAGCAGGTCATAGAACATTTGAGACACCATGCGCACAAATAACTTAAAGTTGCAACAGTGTTCTCGCATTTATAGCTTGCTCATCAGCGTATCGTAGAACCCAAACATGGGTCGTCGCCTCAACCAGAGCCGAACCCAACATCTTCTTCTCTGGCGTTGCCGTTCCGCTTGTCTCTCTGCTTCCGGGCAAGGATGAAACGCCACCCTCGAGCTCAGCCTGAGCTGAGCACCCTGCCAGTCGAAGTGCGGTGACATTTTCCGCTTCTAATAGTGTTAGTACCACGTGGCACACTTGCAAAAGTCAACGAAGACGAGCCAAGCAATGCTTATATACTACACCCCCCCCCCCAAAAAAAAACATGATGGTCGTGGTTCGTGGGGCGTACGACAGGGACCATACAGTTATCTACAAGGGGTGAATCGGCCGCCCCACTGCCAGACCACTACGGGGTACCCGCCGAACATCGAGCGATAGAGGATTAAAACATACGACTATTGGACGAAAGCCGCCGGAATGCCCACCGGATCCCCCCGGGACCTCTAACGGGACGCGTGAAGAAAAAATGATTTGTGACTGTGTGAGCCGATGTCTACCCGGCTTCAGAGCCCGGCCGGGGCCTAGATCGGTTAGACACCGCGCGGACATCCTGGGTAATGTGACGTAGGCCTTACTGTTCCTCTCCTCCTAGATCCTCCGAGGTTTACCTGACCACGATCTTGTCATCAATAGACAGCTTTCAGACGCACTTCAAGAGAATGTGACTGATTTGTGACATCTACTACTACGTTTTACTCCCAGCTGTCCACTGTTTGTAAACTCTTAGCTTATGATGCTCACGTTCTAGCTGTAACTGGTTTTAAGTGTACAACTATTTCATTCTACTTAATATATGTTTATTTTTGTATTGTACAAATGTATATGTTTGTGCCACGACATAAGCCTGCTGCCACAAGGTATTGTTATTTTCGCAACCAGAATAAAGTCAAAGTCAAGAATTAGCCGGCCATAGAATAACCATTGTCAACAGGTAAATCTGTACTCCAACATACAGTCCTCTTCTTTTTTTCCAGTCCACCGAAAAGTCTTCACCAGGCTTCTCTTTGGGCTGCATGAGAAAGTAGCAGGCATTTGCATGAAACCCTCCAGCGAATGGCTACCCTGATTGACCATATGTATGTTGTTCTGTGTTGTGTGTTTCCGCATTGAAAACTCCATCGGAAAAATTGGACTTTAGATATGCGGACATGCTGCCATTTCAAGGCTATTTCATCAAGCATTTCTATAATTTCGTTACCCATATGGGCGTCTGATGAAGGAGAGTGGTGTAATACTTTCAGTAAGCCCAAGCGCCAGTCGGTCCTAGTTGTGCCTGTCTGCACAGTCTTGGTGCAAATTTGTGGACCTCTTTACCTTGAAAATCATTGGTTTATGTCAACATAAAAGCTGCGATCCCAATGAAACGGATATAATTTCATCTAATTTCGTGTTGTTCACTGAAAGCACGAACAATTTCACCATACACACTTGACTACTTTGAAAACAAAGAATGAATTAATACAAGCCGCGAAGTCCGTTGTAAAACGCTTAGTCTAATTTTCACCGCGACATTTTTTGTAAAATAAATGGTCCAGACAATCAAATTAGAATGAAGATGTTATGTTTACACCAGAGGACCAAGTAGTCATGCATTATTCAACAGGTACACGGCGTTTTAATCTCCCCCAGAAAAAGGTAATCAAAAACCCAATCTTTCATGTCGCAGTTCTGACACAGGTGCGCAACCTCATGTCTTAGACGATTCAGGAAACATTCTTGAACGAAAACCGTTTTTCTTCAAAGAAACCAGTGCGCGATTTTGATCCTTCTTATTGAAATCATATTGAATAATCATATCACAAAAATAAGTTTAAATAGTTCTTTTTTTTAACTGAAAAACACCTGTTTCACTGTACGTGCCAGCCACGTTGAGATACGGACGCAGATACATGTGAGATACTTGGTCTGTATAAAGTCCCGCGGTGAGACGAACGAAGAACATCGTGTATAAACTGTTATCTACAAATATTCAACGGTTAAGCTCCTGATCGAAAAACGCTTTCGGCATTACATAGTCGACAGAATGAAGAATTGAGCAGTTCTACTATTCAAATGCCATAACACGTGAGATACAGGACCTGCATAGATTCCCACACCGAGATACGTACATGCACGAATTCTTATCTATAAGTACCTAACAGTCAGACTATGTATTCAAAGATAATTTTGGCATAACTGTGTAGACAAAATGAAAAGTGTGAGGTGTCTGAGAGCCCAAAGCGGAGATACGTATGAAGAACGTCATTTATCATGTCTTATCTACGAATCTTACGGTCAATCTGTGGATCTGAAGACAGGTTTGACATAACGTAATAGACGGAATGAAAAATGGGTCAATTTTACTATTGAGATGCAAGACACTGTATCTGCATAGTCCCACGCTGAGATACGAACGAAGAACATTGTATACTAGTATAAACTCGTATCTACGGTTAGGCCGTGGATCAGAAAACCCATTTGGCTTAATGTTGTTGAAAAAATGAAAGATGGGACAAATTCATTATTAGATGCCGTATCATGTAAGATACTGGATCTACGTAGTCCCACGCTGAGATACGAACGAAGAGCGTCGTGTACAAACTCTTATCTACGAATACCCCAACGGTCAGGCTGTGGATCAGAAAACCCATTCAGCATAATGTTGTTGATAGAATGAAAGATTGGAAAGTTTAGTATTGACATGCTGTAACATGCGAGACACTGTATCTGCATAGTCCCACGCTAAGATACCTACGAAGAAAGTCGTGTACAAACTCTTATCTACAAATACCCTAACGGTCAGGCCGTGGATCAGAAAACCCTGAAGGCATAACGTTGTAGACAGAATGAAAAATTGGACTTTTCAGATGCCGTAACATGTGAGATAAAGTGTCCGCATAGAGTCCAAAGCTGAGATACGAACGAAGAACATCATGTTACTACAGACTCTTATCTACGACCATTGAACGTTCAGGCTGCAGATCTGCTGCCGGCGCCAGCTCCACTGTAATAGTGATTCATCGGGGTGGAGACGTTTGATTCAGATTGATATTCCTCGCCTATCAGACTAGCGGACTCGCTTCTAAAACAAATAAGCCGCGTGTCAAACGGTCTGTTCCTGGACGTTGCCGGCAATTTACTCTGTGATTACAGAGGGCGCACGGCTGGGATTCCAATTTACGGTATCTGCACCGCCATCGGGGATATAGGGCGATCTTTTCATTCGCTTCACATCGCCCGTATTTCATGCGGGTGTCTTGTCTTCTTAACAGCGTTTTGCCGCTAGTTTTGCGCTGGCATCAAACCGTTTTGAAGGGCCGTAAAGCGTTTTGTGCGTGGCTTATCGATGGAAAGCGCCGGCCCGTGCGTAAACATACAAACATACTTCAGCTAATGACCGTCGTGTGGGATAGGCAACTCTCTGTTGTCAGAAGGGAGGGAAAGTTTGATTTAATCATTTAGAAGGAGATGAAGAAAAAGTGCTGATATGGGCAGCGGAACGGATATCTAAGTAGTAAGTAAAGCAGTGCATGTATGAAGAAAACTATTTTTGCATTAATGGATGAAGCTCTTGTATAATAGTGCAGTTTTTTTTCCTTTATCGTTTGCCACAGAAAAGAAGTCTGTACAGACCACAGCAAAGGCAAAATATACCCCATGTTGGTAAAAAATATCGTAGTCTTTGGTGGCTCCTTCTCGGGTCTTGGTACTTGGAACAGGTGGTACTGCGTGGGCCTGTTAAAACGCATGAGGAATATCGAAACAGACTTTGTGAAGTTGAAACACTAACATAAAACACCAACAGTCAGAGAGAAGTAAGTCTTTGTAAAACGCGTATCTGTGTGCTCTTGTTGAAATACAACCCTTCCTCGCAGTAATTTGCAGATAACTAGATTTGTAGGCTTTCAGAAAACCCCTTTGTGTGGCCAGATTCGGCTGTAGGATCCTCAGAGGTAAAAGTAACGTTTCCCAGGGAGCTTTCAAGGTGATTGGATGGCCCCGCAACAGGAGGGAGTCCGCGCAAGACGTGCGGGAGTGATGGAAGGGGCCCGGCCCTGCCATCCGTCATAAGTCCTTTGTACTGCCGGCCGCCGCTCGGACAGTGTGAGGTTAGAGAGGTTACTCCGCTGAAAGCGCGATCAGTCACGGCGAGCTTTATTAAACTTGTCCGCTCCGAGTCTTCTCGGCGAAGCGGCGAAACTGGTGGCGGCGATTTTGTATTGCCGTATTGATGTGTTGCCAAGGCCGCTGCGTTTGGAGCCAGCGGATTTACGTGCTCAAACTATGAAATGATACATTATGGGAAATTGGAAACGGTACAAACGTTGGATTTGTGCCACGTTATGCAGAAATATGACCACCTAACATTGCTAATGATACCTATATATCTGACTCATTTATGGCAAGAAGACACAAGTAAATGGACTTTTCCTTTTTTTCTTGTGAATTTTTTTCCGATCTGATACTTGTATTAGGCTTGGTATTTTGCCAGACAAATCAATTGTATTTCATGTTGGTTGCTTTAGGTATGCAGTTTATTTGGTCACGATGCTTAACGCGTTTGTTTGTTTGTTTTGCTTACCCTGTAAACCGCCTCAAGGCGTAACACACCAGGTTTGTACTGAACAGTATAAGCTGCATATTCGGGAAGATTTATTTGTACCATTCACACCGGGAAGGACCCCTACTCTTCTCGATAAGTGTGGTGGGTCCTTTAATGTACTCGAGGCGTGGCTCTCCTCAAAGCATTTTGAAAAGACGGAACCTCCATTTAACATCCTATTCGAGGGCATGACCGAAGGTAAACCTGGGGTTGGGTTACCGTAATTCAATGGCGAAAACCGGCCGGGAAAATTGGGTCAAATGAAATCAAATTAACGGGTGTGATTAAGTTTCGTGTCTTCCTGCAAGTAATCAGTTAAAGGGTCTGGAGAGTGGGCGAACGATTACAGGATCCTTCGGGTAAATAGGTCAGAGGGGGATGTCAATAACCGGTGCTGATGAAAATGAGGCCAAACAAATAAGCAAACAAACAAACAAAGCTAACATTTTGACAGAAGGGCATGGTTTACTGTATTTACTGTGTCGCGTCTTCAACCCCACATCATAACAATGTGTTTACGATGACAAACAAGCAAAGACGACATCACAACAAAGAGTCTTGTTTTTCTTTTAATACTGTATACTCTGTCTTTACCCATCACCATTATAAATTGGTTGTGAGACCATGAAAACAAACAAACAAATAAACAAAACAAAAAGGTATACCGTACACAAAGTCTTCAACTCCTCACTATAACATTGAGTTTGTGAGACCAAACAAATAAACAAACAAAGCCGAAATAGAGCAAGGTCTTGTTTCTTTTCAAAAGTATGTGTTTGAGACTTGAATCGGTAGTCACGAATTTCACAATAAACGTAATAAATCATAATCATATACAGGTTCTCCCAGACATTTTGATGGCACAATAACAACTGTAAGATGCATTTGAAGTCGGCCCGTTGCAGACTTGACATATGGACAGCGGAGATGATAGACTACCGCCAGAGGCTCTCCGGCGAACTCAGCGGACCGGGCACCGATCGGGAGGCGAGTGGGCGGACACACAAGACTGACCCCGAAAAACAATATAAAATTGAAGAGGCATCTACCACGCAAGGCACGCCCGTAGACTACATACACGTCACCACTGCGAGCGTTCTTCTTCTGACTAAGAATCGGTTTCGGTTGCTACGTGTGCTCTGATTCCTCCTGTTTCCACAAAAAATAATGTTGTTGAGAAAACAATGGAGCTATACCTAATGAAATTAGAACAAGCAATTAAAACAGTAATCTCCCTCAGCAATTGCTGAGTTGTCCCTTTTTTTGAGACGCTCAACCATGCTTTCTAATTGTTTGGGTGGCCTCGTGCCTCACATAGAGCTTTAAGCCTGCGTCTCCTAGCCGGAACACGGCCCATGTCCCCTCGAGCACTGCGCGACTTTTTATTAATAGATGTTCGCAGGTCACCGAACCAGGGTAAATTTTCAAACGAAAAATACGGTCTACTGTTGTATTATTCGCACTTAAAAAAGCATCATAACAACATAACAAAGAAATACAAATGTAAAAGAACAGGGCAAGGGAGGCCTAAAGCTTGTGCTTCTGTAAAGGTGTCGCTTTGTCAAATTATGACAATTCGATCAGATTAATCAAACAATGGAAATTATGCATTACTAAGAAAATACTAGTACTCTCTAGCATTTCTGCAATTTGGTGACTACATGGTGACCAACAAATTCGGCCAAACGTCGTTAACAGTATGACGGCCCCTTTACGAGTTTCCGTCCGAACAACTGCACGGGGATTAAGAAACAGGGTGGCTGAAAACGGTAACATAAAAACGCCGACCACACAACCTGCTATGCATTGCTCAGCCGCTAATCTCCAAGTGATCCTACGGTAGCATTTATAAGAAATCTTTTAAGATAGTATCAAAAGCTGGCAGAGGAGTCAATCCGGCCTAGGAGTGTATTTCGCTACCGAAGGACTGGTCATCAGCCTCCGGCAGCGAAACACAATCCTAGGCCGGCTTCACTCCTCTGCCAGCTTTTGATACTATCTTATGCTACCGTAGGATCTGCTTGGAGATTACACAGGCGCCCCGTACAGCATGGGCCGTGAGGGAGCGTTCACGCCATTTTTCAGACCAATTAACGTTTTTGCCGGGTCAATGGGGTCCATCGATTCGGCAGCGATGCCGCCAACACGACGAAACATTACGGTTCGCGATGCATTGATTTCCGCCATGCCTAGTCGGATTAATGAGACGGAGGAAAAACCTGTTGGAATCCTGAAACATTCAAGAACGACGTGACAGAAGAAATATATTCCTGTCCGTTGAAATAAACTTCCTTTGTACGCGTTTCGCTGATGTTCGATGAAGTGAGAAGATGGGGATTTTTTTTCTCTTGCTGTAATTCAATTGTCTGACACTGTTCCTGTACATCAGACCTTGTTCGTTTACATGTTTTCTGTTATCTGTCATGTATCATGTTTGTCTAGTGGTGCCGTTAGCATAAGCCACTTTGCTGAAGTGCGGCACCACTGTTTCTGTATGTCCTTTTTGTTGTAAGTAATTTTAAAAAAGATGAGTTATATGAAGTTTCTGTTGAAACTTAGGGTCAGGTCATAAGTTTTTGAAGAAGCTCGAAGGGCAATGTTCACAACCTATGATGTTTTGTGGACGAGCATGATCATGTAGGTAACTTGGATACTTGGAAACTGGCCAGGGAGGAAGAAAGAGAGGTGGGCAACGGAAAAATGGGAGGATAGTATCAGAGATTGAACAGGCAAAGCACGAAGTGAAACACTTGGAATAACAATTAGAAAATGTGCACCTAGCTTCACATTTCGATTTTTGTAGTGAAGAAAGAGTTTAAAATAAAACTTTTCCATCACGTATTTTTTTCTCCTACTAGAGACATTCATGGGACGACGTGTATCTTCCGTAAGGTAAATTTAGTACATGTACCCGGTCTCGTCCATTAACCTGAGTACAAGCAAAAACTTTCATCTGTAATAAGTGGCGATGGATCTTCCGTCATCGCGGAATAATTACGAACCAGAACCACACAACGGGAATGGTACAGGATATTGGCAATTACTTGGCAGACTCGCGAAAGATATACAAGACATGGAATATTTTTCTCTCTTTTTATTGTAGTGCGTCACTGGATCCCTTCTGTACGAATAAGAATGATAGATAGGTACCTTGCGGTGAGCTGGCTTAGCCAGAAGTGCGCGCAAACATTAAGAACCACTTAGATCGCCCTTCACGCATGGCAAACTCACCTTTCAACACTACCCTCGATACCATCACAACTGCAACACCGATTGCTAGCGAACATTCTGATACATAGGATGACATCGTGTAATGATAAATCGTGTTAGGAGAATCGGCACCTACAGTTACAGTAGTAGTAGTCGCCTGGGTGTGAGTGTGTAGAGGAGGCCGTACCTTTCTCTGTACCGCATGGACGCGAGCAGACTGAGGACTCCCACCAGCAGCAAGGCGAACCCGCACACGGCTCTCTGCCTGGTGCTCGCCATGGTACTTCTCCGGGGCCACTGCGAGGAAAAGTGATAGAATATTCACTCCGAAATCAATTGGTTCAATAGTGAGTGAGAGGTTATCATTTATTTACACGGTGCATCATGCGGCATTACGCCTGAAGCCGCCGGTCTTACGAAGGACGGCCGCGGCGCGTCAGTCAACAGGCGTTACCTGGCGCACAGGTACACGTCACACGTCACGTTATAGACACCTCACCTGTACGTTCGCGCTGGGAACCCAATCCTCCCGGGTGCGTTGCATACATACAGGTGGGCGAACGCTACAGCGCCGCGCGCCTGTGGACCATTGGAACGGAAAACCCTTTTTCTCGTAATAGCCGTGGGATTGCAGTGCTGGCGACCTTACGCACGTTCCCTTCTCCTCCGCGCGCTATAATTACGCTTTCGTACATTCTGATGCGGTGCCACCTCCAGATCCTGGCATCCCGCGGAAGACGTTGCCATGACGACGGGAAAATTGCACGACGGCTGATTGTCTGGGCGCTCATAGTTGCTGCGAGGGGCGGGAAAAAGTAGAGCAGCCACAGAAGCGACTTTTACGTTTTCTCCAAGCAGAGGTTAGGTTCCCGTTTGTTTTTGGAGTCATTTTTAGTCGGAGTTATATTTTGTCAGGATTTCTTTTTGTCGGCCAGCCAAAATATAAAGCCCGACAATAAACGCTTAAAACATCGTCAAAAACCAGTCGGAGCTGACCCTCTGCCTGGAGTATAGCTCTTAAGGTGGTATCTCACTGCACTTAGGGAACCGGATCTGCACTGCGCAGTTCGTAGATGACTCAACGAATTTCAGACATAAAGAACGAATTTTCTTACGCTTGTCTTCAAAGTCATATTATTTTACGTATTACGCAATGTCTAAACTATGAAGAATAACACAACAGTACCTCATTGAACGAAACCCGCAGTGCTGCACCGGTGCCCCAAGTGCAGTGAGATACCACCTTTACGCATATGCTGTGAAAGACCGGCCATGAAAGTGCTGTGTGTGGGCTGACAGGGTTATTCATCAGGCGGGGACCGGCAGAGATGTGGAGACAGGACGCCATTAGGGCGGCGCTCCGGTGGCGCGGAATTCATGAAGAAGAACAAGGTGTCAGGGCAGGTTTAACCAACGTGGGGGTTACTGTAAATGGGAACATGTTTGAGGTAGGGAGAGACTGATAGCATCTACCAGGCTCCACAAGTCGCAGGAAAAATAGTAGAAATTGACCAAAAGATTAAGCCAGAACTTTAAAAAAAAATCTAACTAAATATCTAACTCCTCTGGTCAAACAATTAGCCAGACGAGTTAGATTTCGGCCGGCCAACACTCATAGGCCAACACTCATAGGCCAATTAACGCCTAATACTTTTATTTCTAACTTGGCCAAGGTCCCAGACTAAGAAAATGCGGCGTATGCTTTGGAGGTGGGCTTAGGCGCACAGAAGACAGAATGAGAATTTTTGCTGTGTGTTTAAGTTCGCAGTGAAGAGCCTGACGTCACCGCGAACATAAAACCATAGCGAAAAGTTCACCTTTTACCGCATATCAAAAAGTTAACATTTTACCGCATATCAAAGTGGCCCCGCAGCGCGGGTTACTTAGGTCACTACAGGAGGGAGGGATTTCAGTAGCGTGCTGTGGACGGGGGAGGCTTATATCGATTTGGGAATAAAAACGGAAGAAGTCTTGTACACCTAGTGGCAAGCCTTTTAACTTGATTAGTGCTACTCGTACTGAAGAAACCGTCTTGCTCAACAATCGTACAAGGAACAAGGGATGGCAACAACTCAATTTATTTAACAACAACCATACTACAAGGCTAATCTTTCCTACAATCAGAAGTAAAAAAAATATCATTGACAACAGTATATGAGAGGAGCATCCATCATATATATGGATGTATTATTTTTAATTTTAATTCATTGAGATTACAGACAATGAATGACATGGCAAACATATGTATTATATCATATTATATTTATATCATTATGTAATGTTATGATGTGATGTGATGTTATTGTGTAATACCCTGTATGATATTGACTGTCAAGTTCTCTATTGATCCAGGTTGATAAAAGAGCTAGTTTGTGAGTTATCGTTTATAAAACATGACATTTTCTGAAGTCAATTTGCTCCTCCAACATGAACATCTCTGAGGAATCTTTTCAAAAACCTTTGTTGACGCCGAACAATGAATAAACCTTTGTTGGGACCAAATGTTACAATCGTCGCTGATGATGTACAATGACTTTTCTTCGCCGTGATCCAACGGAAGAACCACCTCTGAAAGGCGTTACAGACGGCGGATGATTAAATTTTCATGGCGGCGAACACGCAATCTGTCTGGGGCATGCACAAACAAACGTTAAACGGCGCAGCATGTGAGCATTCCTGACATGTGCTCCAGACTTGTTTGAACATGAGATCTGCAGAAGAATTGGGTCTTGTTGATGTAACATTACCTCAGAGAGGTTCCAGAACAGAGGACGCAAAGGTGAGGGGCAGGGTCACACGCAGCAGAGATGAAAAATGCTTCCGCCCTGTTCCGAAAATTGCAAACTTAACGTGCAACAAGTTTCCGACTTGTTGATTTCTACTATTCAAAATGAGGTTTGTGCTTGAAGGCTAGGATAGCACCAGGAGAGTCTGACAGCTGTACGTTATTGAGATTTGATCGAAGTCGTGACAGTATCTGCCTTAGAATGGCAAGTCGAATTTTTATGTCTGATATTCCTATATATTTGTTGAATTCAAAATGAGATTTCGTCTTGGAAGCTTAAAGGCTAGGATGTCCACAGAAAAACATTTTGAGTTGTTATTTAGATACTATGGCTCATGTTCATAACAGTATCCATCTTCAGAATGGCATTGCAGGCTAGGATAGCCGCGGAAAAGCATTTGTGAACTGTTATTGAGATACTATGGAATATGGTCGTGTCAATATCCATCTTCAAAATGACATTGCAACATTCTATGTCTGATATTCATGTATATTTGTTGAATCCTGCTATTCAAAATGTCCTAGATCAGTGCTTGAATGCTAGCATAGCCGCAGAAAAGTATTTGCGAGCTATGATACGATGGAATCTTCAGAATGGCATTACAACTTTTTATGTAGACCTGATATTCCCGTATATTCTGCTATTCAAAATGAGATTTGTCCTAGGTCAGTGCTTGAAGGCTAAGATAGCCGCAGAAAAGTATTTGCGAGCTAGTATTGAGATACGATGGAATCTTCGAATGGCATTACAACTATCTATGTCTGATTTTCCTTGTTGGTTTCTAACGTTACTTTTCAAAATGGATGCTTGAGGCCTACATTAGCGGTCATCAGGAGATGGGATGGATGTTTTCCCCAACATTTGTCTCCAGGATGGCATTAAAACTGTCTATGTCTGATATTCCTGTATATTTGCTTCAAGTTTTTACTTCTTTCCTGGATAAAATCTAGTCCGCCTTCTATACATGACAGCGCCTTTGGCGGTCTCTTTTTGCGGACAAACTGAAAAGCCTTTTACTATAAAGTCTAGAATCGTGCCGGCGAGCCGAGAGAAACCCCGGGAAGATGAGGAGCGCGGGATGTATCTGTGACCTGTTATAAAGCCAGGTAGTAGCGGCGACCGCGGCGGCAAATGATGGTTTTTAAACGCAAAAGTAGTGGACTTAAGAAGGCGGCGCCTTAAAAAGCTTCCAGGCGTGGAAATGATAGCCTGCCTAGCAGCAGACTCCAGCCAAGGACACCTAGTACGTACGCCGTTTTAATATTGCGGTTTTAGCTGAGCTGTTTTTGAATTTCTAAATCGTAACTATGTTTTTGTTGCTTATCAGCCGCTACGATGTGGAAACAAGACGACCACTAGCAAAAAAAGGCAATAGAAGGTACCAGACAATTGGGTCAATTGCTCAAAGGTTATTTCTCTGAATGACATTGATATTTTCTTTGAAGCCAGTTTTTGGCACATTGGGCGATTTGTTTTGCCATCGGTGCAAAAGGAGTGTGAACTTCTCAAATATAGGCACAAATTGTGTTCAAGGCTGGGAGTTCAGAGGTCATTGCTGTTTTGGTTGGAACAGCTGTGACGCGAGATTTTGCCGAAATGGAACCTCTGCTTTTTCCACAAACGGGTTGAACGTAGACATGTTTAGCTATCAATTCGAAAGGAACTTTAGGAGATTGGAAAGTGAACTTTGAAGCCGGTCATTATTGTGTGTGCACAGAAAGCACTGACCGTGACACCTGAAATTCAGGGGTGCCTAAGTATTTGCACGAACCCTATGAAATTCGCACGAATATCATGTGATGCGCACGAATTACTATGCGAAAACGCACGAATCTTATGAAAATCGCGCGTATCCCATAATATCCGTACGAATCTCATAGGGTTCGTGCAAATACTTAGGCACCCCTGGAATTGCCCCCCCCCCCCCCCTTCATGCATGTCAAGACACGACCTTGAAATAGCAGGTTTATCTACCAGCCGCTCTCCCGCCCAATACCGCGACAGGGGAGGATCTGTCAGCCCCGGCAGACACGCTCGGGTATGTCGGGAGGCATTCATCACAGTAGTCAGGATAAACTCAAAGGTCACTAAGGCTCAATCGGTAAGGCCCCCTAGGTAGCGGGTTCGAAACCCCTGATGTTGTGTCCTTGGGATAGGCACTTAACACGATTTTCCTCACTTCACTCAGGTGGCAATGAATACCTAGCTTCGGTGAGGGACGTCACTCGTGTAGAACGCTGTCTGGAGGTCCCGTGTTTGAGGAGAGTCACATCTCGAGCACGTTAAATGACCCACCACAAAAAGAAAAGTGTACGGGTCCTTCCACGTGTGAGTGGAGGTATGAGGTCCAGGAACTCAAGTTTACTTTATTTCGTGTTGTTAGTTTTATTCTTCATTTCGCTGCACAATTCGTTACGCTAGAGCTAGTAGAAACACGCTATCCTACATTGCGCCAACACCCAGTAATAACCGATTGTCTTTTGTCGGAGTGAAAGGACACCTCTTTGACACGCCAAAAAGCAGTTACTCAAGCAACTGTATGTGCAAAAATCATATGCAGTTGTTTGAGTAACTGCTTTTTGGCGTATCTAATTATCTGGATGTCTAACCTTCATCGACGACACCTCAATGAAAACAGAATTATGAACTTAATAGCTACCTTTGTGCATGCTTTATTTCACTGCTTTTTTTGTCACCTGCCCAGGTGCAATTATATTCACAGACATCATATAATGGTGGTAATCATACTATAATCTTATTCTATATATAGAATGAATGAATGTAAAAAAAAAATGATGAGTACTGTCCTTTGTTATACATCACTTTAGATGGGCGAGGCCTGTTGCAAATGCTTTTTTCTTTTGTTACACAACCTCTGGCCCAGACTAGGTTATCACAAAGCATCACATTGTATGTGCACAAAATTACAGGACAATGAACCAGCGCTGTAAGATGATGTCCATAACAACGAAGTATTCGAAACATTAATTCCATGGAACGTTATCTCATTGCTGGTTTGGATGTGAAGATAACGTTTTCAGGTATCTAGCCTCACGTTAGAGACACATAACTCACGATAACACAAAACCACCTGTGCACGATTTACTTTTATTATATTTTTCTCCACAGTCTTTGAATTCGTTATCTTGTTGTAAAGTATCACAAGAGTAGACATTGGACACAGACGTACAGACAGGGTTACCGCGCTAGCCGATGGTCATTATGGAACTTGGTAGCCATTATAAGCTATATAAGTACAGGTCAAGGTGAGAGAGCAGAAGTGCAGTTTCAGTGATACTGCTGTCATTCATTCTATACATTACAGACTATGAATATGCAGAAAGAAAATAGACGACTAAGTGATATCAGAATACAATATCTTATGTATGAATGTATAATCTCCAAGCAGATTCCTCCGAGGCAAGACAGTAACATAAGCTGGGGAAGGACTTTAGCCGGCAGAGGGGTAAAATTGGCCACCCCTCTGCCGGCTAAACTCCTTCCCCAGCTTATGTTACTGTCTTGTCACTGAGGAATCTGCTTGGAGATTATGAATGTACAGGTTCAAATTCTTCTCGCTGCAAATGTGCGCGGAGACAAAGCTCGCAACGCGTGGTTTATCGGTGATTGGAACGAACTTATCTTGTATGTAATTGAAGAGGACATTTCTTTCATTCCTCTATGGTGCACAATCTAACACGACATGAAATGACACTCGTTTTCTATCCCGTTTATAATATGGTAGCCATGCTGACAAATACGACATGTGCAACAGACTAAAACTGACCAGTCTTTGTTACGCTAGCTACAGGGTGGAAACAAGAGGAAGTTAAGCTACAAAAACAACCAGAACAAGTTCCCTTGAAAGGTGGCGCTCTTCTGGCTCCATGAATGTGTAGTCACTGTGACCACTACCGTACAACACAAGCACAAGTTGCTGGACAATGTACTGAGCTTAACGTTAGACTTTTTTCTTTGTTGGTTTTACTTTCCATACAGCTTTTCCTCTGCAGGTCGAATCCAGTTAAAAAATTTCAGAGATTTGCCTGTTAACGTTAGATGTATTGTTCGTTGTTCGAAATACTGTCTGTCTTTAGACTTGATCTTACACATTCGTCAGCTCTTGGTCGCCAAGCACTGACACTGACACTGCGACAGTTCTTTTGCTGCATGACCTCAGTGAGGCTTCACCTTCGCTATGACGAACCAAAATTGGAGAGCTGAATGTTGTGCATCACATTTGCGAGAAATGTCCGCAATTGGCTGTGTCGTTATACCCCCCTCACATTAGGCGCGATTCAATCGGACGACGAGTCTGCGAGCTCTAATTTACGAGGAGGCATGGCCCTGATGCCGACGAAGAAATGGCAGAGTTCCCCCTTCCCGTCAGGGTCATGCCTCCTCGTAATTTAGAGCTCGCAGACTCGTCGTCCGATCGAATCGCGCCTAATGTGAGGGGGGTATAAAGCTATCGAGCGACGAATGTAACAGGACCATTGCCGTTGCCAGCAGCCAGTACTAGTGTGTTGGCGGTTATACACCGGCTTTGCAGGTAGAGATACAGAAGCTGGTATGTTCTGACGAAGGGCGTTTTATACCGGCTGTGTAGATACGGAATGTATCTACACAGCCTCTTTTGTGCTAAAAAGTAAACAAGCTTACCTTGTTACAACTTCGTCGACGAGAATCTGTAGACGATGGTCAATGTTTCCACCAACGAAACGACCCGCGATGCTAGACGACCTGTTCTGAATTTGCTGTTAGTCAGTGAGGATCTTTACTTTTGCTGGCGTTAGCGTGCACGTTCCATTGGGAACCACCCATGACTGGGCGGTTTGCGTTCAAAGCTACCTTTTGTTATTAGGTCACACCCATTCCTAAGGCCTAGGGAAAAATGTTGTGTTTCTAGTCACCTCACCTGCCGTACCCATCCAAACCACCACGGCTGCGATCATAACGCTCTGCGACCTGCACCCGCCCCGGTTTGTAAAATGTACTCTTAGCAGTTGTAAAAAAACACAGCATGTCCGGAACATGATATAAAAAAGGACGTTCCACTGCAGAACCTTAAAAAGCCGTTATGAGGCCCATTTTAGATCTTGGCCTTTGTTTTCCTAACCCCTACCCACCTACCAAATATTATAAGGATCCATCCAAGGCTTCTCGAGTTATGCTGTTCACAGACAGACAGACAGACAGACAGGCAGGCAGGCAGGCAGGCAGGCAGGCAGACAGACAGACATGCAGACAGACAGACAGACAGACAGGCAGACAGGCAGACAGGCAGACAGGCAGACAGACAGGCAGACAGGCAGACAGACAGACAGACAAACATGCTCAAAACATAACTTTCTGGCGAAGGTAACAAGATTGCAAGGCGATACGTGTATCTTTTCTTCTGACGGTTTGAACTGGCATGGCTAGACACCTGTAGATACTAGTATAGACAAAGGACAGCAGATGTCACTCCCATCATTTGTATAATGCACGCAAATTGCCGTTAGACCTGGCTTTTTACAATGCATTAACATGCTTAAGTAGGTACTCGCATAATTAATCAACTCAGAGTACGTTCCTTTCAACCGGTGCAATGTCATGGCCGAATGGGTGGTGTGTTCACCTTGCATACGGTAGGTCGAGAATACGATCCCCGGCCGAGTCATACCAAAGACTGTAAACATGGTAGCCTGAAATCCAGCCTTATTAGCTTTTGCCCGCTGCCGGAGGTAACTTGGTTGCTACCCCGTTGGCAAGGAGCGGACTAAAGCTAACAAGGCTGGATTCCACGCTATAAATGGCACAATTTGTTTTCTCTGCTTAGCACTCAGCATTTGGGGGAGAGTATGGAAGTTGAACATACACACATAACACTACCAGTGCGGAAGCCGCCGGCTATTAGTGTTTGTGCACAAACGTTGTGTGGCCCAGGGCTACTGTAACAGAGATTGGCGCACCGCCCTATGCACCATCATGTTCGTTTAAGAATAAAATATTGCTTACATGCACCTGTAACGGGAGGTAAACTAGAGTAAATCAGCACATACAATAAGTCCTATGAGTATGTGTGTGTGTGGGGGGGGGGCAATCGTTTTGCAAGGAAATTTGTTGTACAAATATTTCAACAGGTCTTTGATATCGCAATGTGCTTTAAAAGTCGTGTTTAGGTTGAATATTCAAATCCATCTTGTATTTTTTCAGGAATGGCCTGTCTCGTACACTTGCGTAACCACATTGATTATCTCCCTGAAGCAACTTGAATCCTAGAAACTTTTCGTGCCTTTTTCTCGTGCAAAGGTGGTGTGTTCCTGACGTCACTGATGGAGATAGAAGAGTCATTCATTCTGTGAACAAGGTCGACGGATTTAGTCCGAAAATTTAGAGGGGTGCGTCCCTATAGTATTAATTCCAGTGTTGGATATAAAGTTTTAGAATTTTTTATAGGAAAGAATGTGGTTCTTTCGTCATGTTCTCGGCTTGAATCTATTTAGTTAAGTATCATGATCATTCGCAAACCCCACATTTTCACATGGCATACCAGTTTGATGCCACTAGATTCTAGCGTATTTGACAGAATGAATTAACTCGGCCGCTCGTAACATCTAGCTAGCTGCCTGAATGCTTCATGCCTGACGTACTTTATATAAACATTATGTAAGTATGTAATCCGACACTGCGTGTTCCATCAGATATTTGCAACATTGCACGAAATTTTGTATCTTTCAAAAGTAGATGACATCAAACCTTTCTTTGTTATCATCAAAACTGTCTATTTTGATATTTGATTTGATTCTATATCCTGGAATCAGGAATCCAAAAGTGCAAGTTCAGTTTTGCAGTTGTTGGCTATCAGCAATGTAAAATAACGGTTGGATTTAACATAAATGTTCGAGGTGACAAGTTGGTCCAGTAATCTGTTGCTGACTTAGAATCCAAAGGTTCTGGGTTGGAATCCCTAGCGGGTCCCAATATTGCGCCCCTGGAAAAGTCACTTTAAAGTTTACACATAATTATTTCCTCCCTGTGAAACTCGGGTGAGTAGCTTTTGTTAGGGACATTCTCTCGGATAGGACGCAAAACTGGAGGTCCCGTGTTTGACGAGAACCAATCCACTACACGTTAGTCCATGGGCCAGGTCCCCAAAAATGGCCATTTGGTACCAAACAAAGGGACAAAGGGTGACTTAGTTTTTTGAAAAGGTTGATTCCTCTACTTTATTATTTTGCATGATAACCATGTCAGATGCGTAGCTTTATAGTAACTATCACGTGATTTTGTGACGTCACTCAAATCTATAGAACTATCCATGATAGCACTTGTCCCTCTCGGTGGTACCAAAAAACCCTCTGGCCCATGGACAGTATATAGAACAGTATAGAACAGAGAAAGTGTCAATGTCGGTGTGAGTGGATGAAACCTTTAACGTAATACAATTTGGTCTTACGCCGCTTGCACTTACTGTGCACTTACTGGTGAATTACGGTCACAGGCAGTTTACGGGTTAATGCGGAACAACAAACAAGCAAAAAAGTAGAACCTCAACATTAACGTTTCTACCTACCATGAACTGTAGGAAACGACGGCGGAGATTTCTGCCCTTCACGAGATCGGAACAGAACTCCATTCTCTGTGATAGTTGTCGGATACTCGCGTTAGAGTCTTCTTCCAACCGCTCACGGATATTGAAACTTCGTGTTTAATAGAAATACTCCCAATTCCCATACATAATACAACACGCAGTCAAGACTTTTACTATGCAGGTATGGTGTTGTTTGCGTCGCGTTCGAATGACTCACAAATGAATAGATTCTTCGCATAGTGTAGTCGCGGGTGTCACTCGTTGTAAATCTTGGAAATAACCCAACAAAACACACTATTAGTACAAAAATGACACGGTGTCATTTGTAATGATGTGCGTGGTTTTCACTTTATGGTGGCAGATAGCTTTCACTGTGGAAAATAATCATAGCCAGGTCTCCCCAGCTTTGGATCAATTTGGATAAATGGATAAACTACCCAATGGATACATTTTAAAACTACCGTAGCTGAACCTTTATCTAAGATTTGTTTAGGCACACAGCTTTAGTGTGCTCTAGTGTACTGTAAATAATCGAAGACAAAAACAGGCTACAGCAAGTTTCTTCGCAGTCACGTAAGTTAGAGATAGGATCTATGGTATACGATGTACTCGCGATGTTTGCATTGAGCGCAAAGAAATAACACATGTAGTTACAACAGCAACGCGAAACACATCGCAGCGAGGGCGCGAAAACATAACCGCCGTGCGCGTCACGTGGCCCGAATGGTACCCCACCTTTAGTGGGCTAACACGCACGTATACATTCAAGTTCGCACGAGTTCCGTATGGAATTATTAGCCTCTACCGGACTGCACAGGTCACTGAAAAAAAACAACAACAGAAATTGGAGAAATAAATATAGCCAGATTTAAAATGCCAGAAGAGTTAGCTGGTCGCAAACCACAGATAACACGGACAGATAACTCTTCTGGCATGTCATGTGTCTATATTTGTCCAATTTCTACTAGTCCGACCTGTGGAGCCTGGTAGAGGCTCAAACGGACCTCAAACGCACGTTTGAGGTCCGTTTGAGCCCCTACAGTTAAAAAAAAGCCACAGGGGAGACCAAACCTACAGTACTTGTTCCGTTAGCTATCTACAACCCAAAATCACGACCATAGCATGTCCAGAACTCGAGATATTAAACCCAGAAGGTCCGCTGCAGTACCTTAGCAATCTGGTAGGGGAACCAAAGCCTACGCACGTATTATATATGAAGACAATCCATGCAGGCTTTATTGAGTTATGCTGTTTTTCCACAAAGTTAACATATAAACATACATACATACATACATACATACATACATACATACATACATACATACATACATACATACATACATACATACATACATACATACAAGGCATAACCTTCTAGCAAAAGTAATACTAGTAAGTCGGACGATGATTCGTAGTGCTACATTATCTCCTCCATTTCGGCCCAGACATTAACAGCATCACACAGCAGCACGCACGCAGAACTAGTAACTCCTGTCCCTCTATCTGAGATTGTGTAGAGGCACGCAATAAATCGTATCGAAGAAACGTTCAAATCGAAACGTACTTACGTCATTTAGATTGTAACTTCCGCCTCTCCCTACAGTTGGACATGTTGCTGTTACGGTGAGATGCCCACTGTGTCTCGTGCGTCTTGCAGTCCGTGCGACCTCGCAGGAGTTAAACACATTACCAGACGGGTTAGAACGACTGCTAGCTTGAACTGTGGCTGGATACGCCACAGGAGAAGGAATGTCGGCGAGGTGCCGCGGCAGACAAGTCTTGTCTGACGTTGTTTCGCGAACACGTCAGTGCTGAGCCTGTGGTCTGTGCTAACATACCCCGCTGGTGGCCACACTAACGCAGTTTTAGGGATGCCGTCCATTTTGGAACCTGCACCTGTAAAAGAGAGGTGATTGGGCTAGAAGTACATCTTAAGATGTACATTTGGATGAGACTAAGGAGATCACAAAGGTTGTAGGAAAACGTGATTAGTGCGTAGATTTGTATGCATGTTTATGTAGGTGACACGAGGTCCTTGCTCTATTTCTTTCTCTCTCAGTCTCAGAATGTGTGTGTGTTCATGTCTGTGTGTGTGTGTTTATGTGTGTGTGCGTGTATGTGTATGTTTATTGCGGTGTGTGCATGTATGTTTGTGTGTGTATGGTTGTGTAAGATTGATTTATGTATGCACATGTACAAATATATTATTTTGATTTATACATGAACATACTTGCGTACATGAGATGACGTCTTTGCGGTGCGTGATGTCTTATTTTCTGAAAATATATATTTTTTTTGTGAAAGCGGTGAACATCAATGCGAGTGATGTCATCCCCATAGTCCAGTCTCCCTGGCCCTGTCCGTCCAATATCCAGTCTGCTCTTGTATAAATATAAACACCCCCAGATGGAGGGCAGCAGTCGCACACACGGCACGGAGTTGTGCTGTAACCTCAACACGTCAAACTTGTCACTGTCAACCAGGGCCTTTAGCCTCTAACGGGCTCATTAGGCTGCTAGAAAACATAGTACATTGGGCTATTGAAAATAGCACATTGCATAAAGACAAGTATATTTAACAACGTCAAATAAACAATTCTATGTACGGAGCCTTATCAATTTCTACTAATTTCTGGCACTTTTGCTGCTATTTCTATCCTTAGTACAGTGTGCATTTATGGCTCCTGTGTCATGACTGAATAAATTACGCTGAAATTCGGTAGAACACCAAACATTACCGACCAATATGGTCAGCCATTAAATTACCTTTCCAGAATGATAATAACTTGACCAACCATATTAAAGATACATGTTTCTGTGTTGCCGATATGTAATTCTATGACCAACTAATTCCTCTAGAGAATCATTCGAGAATCTGATAGAGAGACTACATACTTTTGCGTTTGTATATACAAACAAAAAGAAGATAACTGGAAATTCGTTTATTTACTTTTGTTTCTTTCTGAGGCTCTCTCCGCTAAGACCACAGGCGTGCTGTGTCATCGTCAGTCCGCAGGAATGTAGAGTTTGGCACCATCGGACTCTTCCGGATACGCAAAAGAATACAGGATGTAGAAATAGTACAAATATGGTGTTCGTACGTGACGTCACTGTAGCTATGCTGACCGGTTCCACCTTATATGTATTACAAGAAACGAAGACAGAGATGTTCAGTACGATGTTATCATATCCTGTTCATAGAATGGAAGACCTCTATTATACATCGACGTACATTCATGTCATTCATGCATCGACGGGCTAGGTACAGGTCGCTGATAGCATGACGCAATAGAATATATACAGAATAGCAGAAACAACAATGACTATTTGAAGTGCTAAGCTAAAATGATGGCCAACATCCTCCCGCTTCTTTGTACAAGTGTATATATAGGAACAGATAATGTTTTATTTACGGGGTTTATCTAGGCGCATCAAAAATAGAAATTTATCTGTTGCATTAAGATATTCAATGTACGGAAACTTATTTTTGATATAGTTACAAAGCACAATTCATTCCTTATTACGGACAATTTATGTACAACTGTCTACAAAAGAGAGACAACCATTACACATTCGCAGCATACTGATATCAACATAATGTGTACGAGAGCGTGCATGACTAGAATGTGCTTTTAGATATTATACATATTCGCAATAGTAGATTAGTTCCATAGCTGATTAGCGAAGCATGCAACTGCCACATATGCCATATACAATGCATTTATTGCAGTTGTCACGCAATGAGATTCTTCTTCCTTTATATTAAATGTAAAGGTGTGTGTTTGCACTTGAGACCACACCCATGATTTTGGGATTGTATTAGGTATTCAAATCTATTTATAAATGTATATGCTAGGTATTCATTTACACCAGAATGAAGCGAGAAAAGTTACAACAGCACAACATAGAGGCAATTCAGGGTTTTGAACCCAGTTCCTCTGGGGTTTGGGCCAAACAGCTTATACTGGTCTTTTGTTTTCTTTTTCATCATGTCAATGACTCCCGAAATACCAAGTATCATATCGATCCATCCACGAATTCTCGAGTTATGTTGTTTACAAGCAAACAGACAGACAGACAGACAGACAGAAGCATACATTTACACACACACACACACACACACACACACACACACACACACACACAAACATACATACATATAACGTCACACACCATAAAACAAAACCTTCTTGACGAAGAAAAGTTCATTTCTCCCTATTTTGACAAGTTCTGCTATGGGAGAGCGTCTGACTCTGAGGGTGAAATCTTCAACGGCGGGAAGGCACAGCCGTGTGACGTCACGATGGCAGGGCGAGTTAACCCGGCTTAATACATTATCACCCTGTCTGGGCGTCTCAGCGCCCTTCATAACACATTTAGCCGTGTTTCCCATCCAAACAAACACGGTGGAGCCCGGGGATTACTCCGCGGCTGGCACGTGTCAATCACCGGGGAAGTGCCAGCCCGGGCTCCAGGGTTTGAATCGACCGACAAGTGTTAACGGTAAGACCTACCACGCGTGGGGATATCTGTGGTAATCTCCAAGCAGATGCTGGTAGAGGAATTCGCAGATCGTGAAGCTTTCTCACTGCTCGGCTCCTTTGTACAGCCATCTAGCCTCTACCAGGCTGGAAAAGTAGTAGAACTTGGCTAGATATAGAGATAGCACGCTAGAGGAGTTACAGCAACTGGCCTAGGAGTACAACATGCACCCTGGATAGAGGTAAACACCCATCCACCACCAATCTTCAAGATGTGAGAACCAGGCCCATAATCTCGATTTTGCAAGCGTGAAGGATGAAATTCGTACGAAAAAGTGATATGATAGAAATGCGCATTACTTAATGTTACAGAAACAGACGCAAAATGCAGCGAGTGAGTCGGATCCTCACATCTGCCTGGAAACGTCACCCAAACAGCTACGATAAGCTACGTCACGATCTTCCACCCCAACATCTACGAGGAGATCAGATGGGTAACCTACGTAATTCTTCGCACCGGCCGCTGGTAATCTCCAAGCAGATCCTACGGTAGCATAAGATAGTATCAAATGCTGGCAGAGGAGTGAAGCCGGTTTAGGAGTGTGTTTCGCTACCGGGGGCAAATGGGCACCTTTTGGCTAACTACATATACACTCCTTGGCCAGTTTGGTACTATCTTATGCCATTGTAGGATATGCTTGGAGATTAGGCCGCTGGAGCCGATGATTTCGGCGCTCGCTGGAGTTCTGGCCCTTTACGGCCTTAAAGAATCGTCCCGGGTGATTTTCTGGAGGCTTTGTTGTCGCCGCTGAACGTCAGGACGCAGGACCCGGTGACGCAGTAGCCACCACGGACCGCGCCGCGCGCTCACAAATCACGCTTCATGGGCGGTGTGCAACAGGTACTGGTGATGAGAATGACAGAGTAGTAGAAACGCACTCTCCAAACAGCGGTTAGGCTCCGACTGCTTTTTGATGTACATTTCTTTTCAGAACTGTCGGCCTGGCTGACAGAAAGAAAGCCTAACAAATTAAAAATCTCGACAAAATCCCATCAGTCTCTTGTTGGAGAATAACCAAAAACATCTCAGCGATAGCGCCGACGGCCTGCCCTCGATCTTCGCAGCGAGGGGCTGATTTGCGAGGATCTATTAACAATAGGCGAGGATAATTCTCTAGAGTCCGGCTTCGTTTGGACGCTAACGTAGGTGACATCAATACGACAGTAGATACCCAAGATACGGCCATAGGAACCCTTCTCATTTCGATAATTGTGGTGGGTTCTTTACCATGCTCGAGGTGTGGCTCTCTCCAAACACGGGATCTGTATTTAATGTTCTATCCGAGCAAGGGATGTGCTTAATCGAAGCTAGGTACTCATTTCCACCTGATTGAAGTGAGGAAAGTCGAGTATAGTGACAATTTCTCCAAGGAACTAGGGAAGAACGGCTTCTGTTTCTTCAACTCATCAAGATGTTGATTGAATGAACCTAGCATATCAGCGATTTCTTTAACGTCTTGTTAACCTAATTGTAGGAAGTGTGTTAAACAAATTAGTCCGGTTGAATGATTTAGCCGATTCCAAAAAAATCGGTAAAGGTGGGGCGAAAAACCAAACGCCATATCCCCTCCGTTAGTACCACGTACTTGTATTTTCAATGGAAATGTTTTTGCAACAAATTCCACAAATTAGTCTAGGTTACCTATGTGTTTTCGTCAAGTCTGCTTTATATGTCCGTCAAACATGGACCCGTGGCGTCGTAACTGGTGGTGGAGTATTGGACTCGGAACCTAGAGGTCCCGAGTTCGATACCCGCCGTGCCCCGACGTTGTGCCCTTGGGAACTTCACCCAGGTGTAAATATGGGTACCCGACTTCGATCGGGGAGGTAAAATGCCACCTTTACCTTCTGTCTGTACTTAGTACGTGGCTGTTTAAGTAGGATACTAAACTTGAGTCGTCGTCTGTCTGACTGAAAGCAATAAAATGGACACAAGCGCGTCTTATTTCTTGCAATTGCTCCCTTATTTTTTTCGATTGGCGCCCCGATGAATGATTAAACGTCACTGCACTTGGGGCACAGGTGCGGCACTGCGGGGTTCGTACACTGCGGCACTGTTGTGCTATTTAGATTTGAATTTTCATAATTTAGATATTGCGTAATACACAAAAGTATGACTTCTACGAACCCCACAGTGCCACACCAGTGCCCCAACTGCAGTGAGATACCACTTTTAAGTATCTGTACTAGTACTAGTCTCACTGTACTAGTACCTGCGTGATGCTCACTGCTCACCGCCACACCTTCTGCTCTCTCCATCCGCGGACCAGTTTATCGGAGCACGCCGCGTATTGACTCCACAAACAGCCGCGCCACGGTTTGTACATGACAGACTGATCTCCTGAGAAGGACCGGGGGCGATATGGCGGGACGTTTGACACACGGAAATTGTTTTATGTTCGATTTGCCCACATTAGACACAGCCGAGTTGTCCGGTCTTCAATATCGCCTGCACCGCCGGACGTGCGCGTCGGCGTGGTTAAACTATCAAACACGCCACGGCGATTCGTCTCTTATGATGTGTAGCTACATGTACTTCTGAGTTGCAAAATATATTTTGTCATTCAATCATTCATTCATTCATTCATTCGTTATTTCCTTCCCTTTTCCCTTCATTTACTCGGTCATTCTTATATTAGCCTCGTTTCTTCATTGATTCATCCAGCCGTCGATTTATTAATTCACTCGATAATTCATTGCTTTCTCCATCTATTCACCTGTTAATCCATTTATTTGCTAGATATAGAACACAAACTCAACTATTTATGACCTTTTTTAATCGATTAATTAATCAATCAACCATTCATTCATTTGGATACCCATTTCTCTATTAATTATTTCATTCATAATACCTCCTTCGTTATTTCCTTTTATTCTCCCTTCCCTCCGTCTGTCCTTCCTTCATCCATCAGTAATCCTTCGTTATTTCCTTTTACTTTCCCTTTCTTCCTTCCGTCCGTCTTTCCTTCATCCATCATACCTCCATTGTTCTTTCCTTTTATTCTTCCTTCCTTCCTTCCCACCGTCCGTCCTTCCTTCATCCATCCATTAATCTATAATCAGATGTGTCAACGCCCGCCATAAAATGTGAAGGCCACCAGTCCCCTCACGGCGGCACCCCCGGTGATATCTGCCGCCCTCTGTATGCCCATCATGCCCGCCCATCTTTCCTTCATCCATCATACCTCCATTGTTCTTTCCTTTTATTCTTCCTTCCTTCCCACCGTCCGTCCTTCCTTCATCCATCCATTAATCTATAATTAGATGTGTCAACGCCCGCCATAAAATGTGAAGGCCACCAGTCACCTAGCTCACGGCGGCACCCCCGGTGATATCTGCCGCCCTCTGTATGCCCATCATGCCCGCCCATCTTTCCTTCATCCATCATACCTCCATTGTTCTTTCCTTTTATTCTTCCTTCCTTCCCACCGTCCGTCCTTCCTTCATCCATCCATTAATCTATAATCAGATGTGTCAACGCCCGCCATAAAATGTGAAGGCCACCAGTCTCCTCACGGCGGCACCTCCCGGTGATATCTGCCGCCCTCTGTATGCCCATCATGCCCGCCCACACTGTGGTTTTAAGTTCGCGCTAGCAACATGCACTGTAGTCTCTTACTGCCATGGAAAAATGTTCGCGGAAATTCGCGGTGAAGCGGCCACCGAGAAAACCTCGAACATTAAACCACCACATTTATACAGTAATCAGATGTGTCAACGCCCGCCATAAAATGTGAAGGCCACCAGTCCCCTAGCTCACGGCGGCACCTCCCGGTGATATCTGCCGCCCTCTGTATGCCCATCATGCCCACCCACACGCTCAGGCGTCCGTTCGATTGCCTCGGACGGAACTAATGGTGCGTGCGGGCCATAAGGCATCCATATCGGAGCATCATTTCACCACGATGTCTGTCCGAAGAGGAACATTTCGCCATATCCGTGCTCTCGCGCTGTGACCAATAGGTAGCCTCCATGGCAGGCTCCAGTTACGGCTGGGATGGCTGTTCACATGGCGGTTTTTGTTGATCGTGTAACGGAGGGGGCCCTAAATTCCACCCCCTTTTTTTCTAAATCATATCTATCAAAGGTGAAATACAAGAGACAAGGTATGTTTTGGAGTTATGTTAAAACTCTCGTTGTTTGACTTTTAACATACGTACATGTATTACCATGGTGATTGATTGAATATCATGGATCAACTGCTGTGTTCTACTTTATTTTTCCTGCTTGAAAGTGTTGAAAACGTGAGCCACCAAAACACTATCTTAAACCTACCTACCTACTACCTAGTCCCTTGACCTCCAGGTCGTTGGGGGGACAAGGTAGACATGAAGATCGAGAGTTGCCTCCAGGTTCTTCTATCCCTAGCCAGGGTTAGTCTCTCCTGTAGGCTGAGGCCCGTCCAGTCTTAAACAGAAAACGGTAAAATTGAAGCACCACCTTATCTCTACAGCCTGCTGTTGATAATTACCTGTAAGGCAGAGCTCCGGTCTTTTCGTGAAAAAAAAAAACGATAGTGGTAGGAAAAATGGTTTATTTCTCCAATTCTTTACCACCGTTATCAGACGTTTTATTTATTTGCTGGTTGGTTGTTTCCCGTGAACCCTTCTCTTGCTCATTCTTTATCTTCCCCATTTCTTATCGAAGGGCAGTAGAGAGATTTCCTATCAGTTTGCTTTCGTACCGAATCTACCATGTTGCACTGACACTACCAGTTTCGTTTCAAAATGCATACCATAAAGACATATATTCTTCGGATGAAGTTGCAACATAGTTCTTACTTTGTATGATCTTTTCTATATATTTGCCATCACCAATATTGCATTCGGTACGGTGCTCCTAGAAAGGGCATTCCTTTTGTACTTCAATATTGTATTGGTAGGGGGCGTGCATGGCCTATTCAAAACGAACTTTCTTTCGTTTCAGGTTAGCTTCACCCGTTTATAAGAAATGTCTACTGCCATCCGCAGAGAGTCTTGTGCCTTTACCAGCGTCTGTTTTCTTTCGTGCATTACTGTTAGAAGGTTATGGATAGGTTTTAATTATTTTCTGTTTTCCTATATATATTTGTTAACGTTGAATGGTTGGCGTTTTGGATATTTTTCAGGTAACTGAGAGAATAAACAATAAATGAATAAATAATCTGAAAGAAAAAAAAGGTGAAATATGGATGAAACTGTGGGGTTATGTTCTTTGAGTGATTTTTCTGGTTACCGTTACATCGGCACTGGACCTGTCCTTGGTGCTGAAACACAGTTTTACAACATACCATGGTGTTCGGATGTTCGTATCAAACCATTATACTGAGCGATGGAAGACAATACGCGCCTATGATGTTCCCAGGAGTGTTGCCAGAGTATACCGATGTAGTCCCCTACTCTTATCGACACGTGTGGTGGGTTTTTTAATGTGCGAGGCTTTGATTAAGCCCCAGCTGAGGGTCTCCAACACAAGAGCCTAAGGCTTCAAATCCCCTCAAACGAACAACTGCTCGCAGAACTGCAGTCCCTCTAGCTTTCAGTATTGCTTTATTCGTAAGTGATGAGGGACAGTGTGTGAAGTATTCATGATTGATGCACCATAAGCAACAACCTGCTAATAGGTTAATCACATGAAAAGTCAGATGTTTCAACCTTTGACTCTAACTATTGATGTTACCTCTTATCTTTGAGAAAAATGTACTTTCGTATCTAACTTTGAAATAAACATTTACTTACAATTTGAAAGGTTTTTGTTTCACAATTGCAACAAATTTAAACTAAGCCATATCTCAGATAGATAGTTCAGCACCAAGGACAGCTCTGAACAGAACAGTTTTCAATGTAAAGTACACTGTCTTGTGTTTCAGCAAACTTCTTTTCCGCTAGTAGCTGTTACACGGGGTTTATGTAGGGAGAGAGGCGACCGTGTATCAACACACAAATGACAGTCAAACGATTCTGAGTACATATCCTCCTCTGTTTTATTGAGTAAAAATACATGGATTCGGACTCCACTTGTTACCGTAACCAAAATATACAGATACCGCTCCCACAATGCACCAGGACGCTACCCACCGACCCGCACAGGCCATCTACAAAGCTGCACTCCTGGACACAATTACACAGACCTATCTACACGCACAGCAAGAAAACGCTCCGCTCCTGAGGCGGCGCCAAAAAAGTCCTCTAGCTATATAGCAGACTCAATACCTTCCGTATGTCCTCTGAGGTATTTTCTTTCTTTTTTCCCTGTTGTCTACAAAAAACATGGACTACTGTAGGATGATATACAAAACAGGTTTGGGAGAAGTTCGCACACTATAAAAAGATGTACAATACACCTTCTTAAGGCCGATCACACTGTACAACAAAACGCTACGAATTGCAAGTATGCAAAAAGAGAAACATTCTGAAAGCAGCAGCTTGGATATCATACCTATATCAGTTACACTTGCTATAATTACAAGACTATACAGTCAAGCCTGTTCTAGCGACCACAACTGCATAAGTTGGTGGGCCTTGGATTTTTTTTCCAGACTGAGTTAAGATTATGAACCCTGTCTATACTGGCCACCTGTCAAAGTCATGTGCAGGTCAGGCAAACAGGTTGCCGAACCCACCGGCAAATGCTTGTCTGCCTGCTCATCTGTCCAGTCGACAGGAGAATCCATATGCTGCAAACACTGTCCTCTATTGGTCACTACAGACAGGTTTGACTGTTAACAGGGCAATTTCGTGTCTTTCAGATATGTAATGTTACAAGTAAGGACAACAATGGGGTCTATATGCTGTCATGGCAAAAAACTAAGAACAGTGTGAACGAGTAGTTATTTATAAAATTATGTTTTCAAGAAAAGGAAACACTACAAAATCTTCCTGCAACAATAGTGGAACAAACTGTGCATTAAACGTGCATAGTAATACATAATTTGACATTCCCATTTACAAACTAACAGAAAAGGTACAGAAACTACATTGTAGTTTGTACCAAGTAATAGCATAAAAAGTTTGTACCAACTAATAGCATCACATGTACACAGATTAAGCTTCAAACAATACTGTTATCGGCTTGTGTCTGGCAGGTTCAGTGAAGTGGTATTGGTTTAGTCTCAATCTTATAGCACACTTGCGCCAGACCTCAAAATTGGCCCCCATATAAAGAAACTCTGAGACTTTAAAGAGACATGAGCTCCTAAACAATTCCAGATGAGGTACATCTTGAACTTGAATGACTTTCTCATCACTTCAATTAAAGCACAACATAGAACTGTGTACTGTGTACTGCACTAGTCTGAATTTCAGAACAATAAGCAGTGGAAAATACCAATGCCTCAGAACCTGCAACAGCATTTGGTGAACAGTTAGAAACATCCTGCGAGTAAAAACGGAGAAAAAAAATCAGAAAATTAAGGATGACTAAAACTGCTATTCCCTGACTTGACATGTATTTAAGGAAATTGAAATGAGGAGAAAAAAATCTTGGCCTAGATCTATTCCCAACACCTGTACTGCACATTGTCATCCCAGAATCATTGTGTCCACACACATTTCTTTATCATCTCTACACATTTCATCACATGATTGTCAATCATAAGAATTCAATCAACCTTGGAACAGACAAGGAAATACACCACTAAATAGATAAAACACTCATTTACGTGCACATTATCATTCATGTGCAAGCCATGGACAGTAAATCTAGGACAATATAGTATTCTATGATCATTACATGATCAAACCATGTATACACATTATATATCACAGTTTTAAGGATATGATAATAATGATAATAATAATAATAACTCATGTGCTGGTTAACATGTGAAACAAAATATGTAAAAAATGTACTTGATACCACATACAGATCTTCTACAGCAAACATGTAATTATACAAATCACAGTTCAGCAGTTGGTACAGGTTTTGCAATACCACTTCCATTCAGCAGGGGGCCTAGCTGAGCAACCTTTCCCACTGAATGTAGAAACATGTATGCAAGTGTCGTTGCAACAGGAAGACATCGAAACAGATAATATATGATCTACATGTCTGTTTCTACATGTGAATGTGTAGTGTATGTGCATGTGTGTGTGAGAACAATGTAAGCGTTTTTGTGTTCATTTGAATGCAAAAAAAGGATGCCTGTTTGTGTGTTAATGTGTGTGTGCGTGTACAATGTATGTGTGCAAATGGATGTATGTTTGTGTGAGTGTTCATGAGTTAAAGCGTGTGTTTGTGTGTGTGTGTGTGTGTGTGTTTATGAGCATTTACCATAAAGTCACTCTACAATCCTTGCCCAGCTTCCTGTCTCTAACCAATGCTGAAGACCAATAGCCGGTACTGTATACATGAATTCCTGTACCGTAGCCTACAGCTGCATGGAATGTTTCTTCACACAACAGGAATGTAGAACAGTGTACAATACAGCTAACAGTTACACCAGGACTCTAACACAGGGTCGTATGAAGAGCACTTTTTTTTTTCTTGAGGAGTCACATTTACATGTTGGAGGACACTGTGTACAGTTTCAATGGTACAAAATACACTGTTAATGCCATGCCAGTACAATTCCTTTACTCATGAATTATAAATGAGAAACAACAAAATGGTTCAGGTAAAATGTGGGTCTTTTACATTAGACAAAAAACTTTATCTAAAAAGCTTAACCTAAAAAAGTTGGGATATACATGTACGGTGTATCTATATAGTAATATTTCATGTTGGATATCAACTTCTTGGAAAGTATAGGGAAAAAACTAAGCTGGAATTGTATTGGCATGTCTACCCAGACACCAGTTGTCTCTACACAGGGAGGATGTGGAGTCAGGTACATTGGAGATTGCTTTGGTTTTGGCATGAGTGTGCAGGAAGTGGCAAAGGTTGGGCTCTTTCCTATTTTACATTACATGTAAACACTTGGATCAATCTTGTTTGTTCTTGATATCACCATACTAGCATACTCATTGTAATGTAGTAAACTTGTAATACATTGTCTCTTTCCTGTACAACTGTAAGCATTTCTGGACAGGCTGACATGAAAAAACCTTTTGTAATATCAAATATTACTAATGACAAAAATGCAAATACATTTATACTAGAATTATAGAAACAGTATCTATTCTTTGAACTATACAGATTACAAAGAATCATATCCACATCCGTTTTACCCAAGGTGGCGTAAGGAACACAAACCCCTGCCACCGCCTGCACATTAAAAGGGGCAGTACAAGGTATAGGGTCTCCCACGGATGTGGGTCTCACACCGCATTGGATCGGGGGATGCTGGCGGCGCTCTGCGGGCCCGGCTCGTGCGGGGACAGCGTGGGGACAGCGTTTCTGGCGTACAGCACGCCCTGGTACAGCACACCGTTCAGCTCGATGCTCACACCGATGGCGTTGCTGCTGGACATGTCCAGTATCAGACTCTTGTTGTCAGAATTATCTGCCAAAAAAAACAGAATCAGAACAAATCTTAACATTTGACTGGAACAAGTGAGAAGTGCTTCCTATTGGTAAGCAGAATGCACATGGCATTTTTCAAAGCTTAATATAATGCATTTCACTCATATTTCTGAAGTTTTGTTTACAAGAAAATTTGGGTAACAAATTTCCACTCCCAAAGACAATGTACAGAATATTGTACAGGTAGATGGTGAGTTCAGCACCAAGGACAGCTTAACGGTACATGCAACATCCAGTATTTACTTTGAAATGACAATCAACAAACATTTTCAACAGATGTTAAATGGATGTTCACAACTGTAACAAAGATAAACTACACTATGTTTCAGATAGTGTGTTCAGCACCAAGGACAGGGATCAACAGTACCTGTTTTCAATGTGATATACAGCATGTTCTGTTTCTCGGAAAAGGACTCTCTCTTGACACGATCTTGGCACAACCTTTATCAATTTTCCAATTCAAGTTATTTTGCTTAAATCCATTAATTTTTCCAACCAAACCACCCAAGGACCCACCCACCCAAAATGTATAAAAACTAACGACCACCCACCTGGTGACCCTATCTTGATATTACAGCAGCAGACAGGCGGGGGACTACTGAAGGTGGTTGTGACACAGTACACCCATATAAAACTTTTCACCACCCACCTAGTGAGCCTATCTTGATGTTGGCTGCAGGCAGCTGAGGGACAGCTATCCTCTGCTGGAGGTGGTGGTGTAAACCCACACAAAAACCCAACTTACAACAAACCAACCCACCCATCAAGCTACAGTACACCCCCCCCCCCCATAAGCCGGGTAATTTTCAACACCCACACCATGCTACAGTGCACTCATGTGACTTGTATAAAACTTGTCACTACCCACCTAGTGAGCCTATCTTGATGTTGGCGGCGGGCAGCTGTGGAACAGCTATCCTCTGCTGGAGGTGGTGGTGGTGCTGTTCCCGCTCGCGCTGTTCCCGTTCGCGCTGCTGCAGCTCCTGCTGTACCCGCTCACGTTGCTGCTGCTGCTGCTGCTGCTGCTCCGCTCTCTCTGCAGCAAACATATAGTCTGTAGGGGTTACAACGTGGAGGGATGAAGTGCCGAGTAAACTCTTCCAGGACAGGTAACACCAATTCACCTTTATCCGCTGGGTAACCTATATCCGTTGTTCTCAAAACAGGGCATTTAGGCACATCAAGTTGACAGAGGGTGGTCTCAAACTGCATTACATCGAAAAAAAAATGCAATTTGAAACCACCGTCCATCAACATGATATCTCTAAATATCCTGCTTTTAGGTACAACGGATATAGGTTACCCTGCGAAAAAAGGTGAACTAGCATTACAGAAATGACAGAGAAATTCAGAGGAAATATCAGAAAGAGATCAAAGAGTAAAATTGTTGTTTCTAAAAAATATCAGAAAGAGATCAAAGAGTAAAATTGTCATTTCTAATAACTGTTATTATAAGCAATATGTACAGCATGTGGCATAAACTCTAGACCCAGTGTTAATCATAGCAGTCTGGTGATAAAATGTTTGGATCACTTCAAAGAGAGAAATTCCAGAGTAATTTAGAGGAGAGGAAATGCCATGAGGGAAATATGAGTTGGGTATAATGTAGCTTAACATGGTCATCAAGTTCTGGACTGTTTCTAGACCATGGGACACCTGTTAGTGGCTGCCACCAGTCCTAGTCTGGGGCTCAGCCTGTACATTCCCACATTTTCCCTCTCAACTACAGCTGCCAGTGCCTAGCCTGGGGACCCCTATCTGCAAGGTTTTATTTCTTTAACTAACCCTTAAGATCATTTCCATCTCCCCGAAAAGGTAGAAAACAAAGAGAAAGGACAGCTTCTATATCCCCACCTGTTGCTACTGGTTTTGCAGCCTGGAGTTCTTCAACTGCCAACTTTCACCATCCATTCAGATATTCCAGGAGCCAAACCATTAATATTTGAACTATCAACATTGTTTCCTTAATATCAGGGCCAACCCCCCGCCCCAAATTAAGAAACAAAATATTAAGGTAAAAACTATCGTGGTTCTGCCCACCTGTTGCTCTCTCTATAGCGGCCGTCAGTCTCTTGACCTGGGGTTCCCCGTCTGCCAACACAACTTTCACATCTTCTATGCCATGCCAATCAAACCCTTAATAACAGTGTCCCCAAACCCCCCAAAAATTAAGAAAAAAAAGGTAAAACAATCGTGGTTCTCCCCACCTGTTGCTCTCTCTATAGTAAAGCTGCTACCAGTTTTTTAGCCTGTGGTTCTTCAACTGTCAAATTTCATCATCAATTCAGATATTCCAGGAGCCAAACCATTTATACCCCCCCACACACACACAATTAGAGAGAAAAAACATAACAAGGAGAAAAAATCCTGTCCATCCCCACCTCTCTCTATAGCGGCAGCCAGTCTCTTGGCCTGGGGCTCCCCGTCTGCGAACCCAACTTTCCCATCTTAGTCAAATCCTTAATAACAGTGTCCCCCAACCCTCAACATTAAGAAAAATGGATAAAACAATCTTGGTTCTGCCCACCTGTTGCTCTCTCTATAGCGGCCGCCAGTCTCTTGGCCTGGGGCTCCCCGTCTGCGAGTGCTTCTCTTCTGAGCTGCTCCAGCGCTGACGTGTGATTGGCCAGGCTGGCGAGTGCGGACACGGGGCTGCCCAGGTGATGGTGGTGGTGAGGGGAGATCACTGCTACCTCGTCATCTGGGGAAGAAATAAAGTTACAGCCTTGCAGCCTCCTACGGCTAGCTGACTCAGCCTATGGGGCCCTGCTATCTCATGGCCTACCCGCAGTTACTTTCAGTTCCTCGTCGCCCTGCTTATAAATATTAATGAGCTTACCCTTATATGGGCAGTCAGCCGTTGGGGATCGGGTGTAGGAGGAAAGTGCTATGTAAGACGTAACATGGTTGGCTGATAGCTTCCCAGTGGCCTTTGCGAGACAGCTTTCGACAACAAAAAGCCCAAGAAAAGCCTATTCTCTGATTGGTTGACAGCTGGTTTGTGGCATCTAGATAGCTGGGCCCCATAGGCCAATGCCGTTGGGGACCGGGCATTAGGAGGATGCAGTCTTGGAGTAGTAGATTTACTAGGTTTGCTTAAATTGACATAGGCATGCAAAATGTATAAATTCATTGAAATATAGCACCTTTCCTAATGGTCAAGATGCTGCATTGATAGACAGCTTGAATTCATAGTTTTTTTTTAATCTTCAAAAACAGTCAAAACATTTTACTATAACCTTTGCAAAAGATTGTCAAGCAGTGCAATTCAGCTCCTTGGGCTGGAAGACTGGTAGACTTTATCTACTACTGTAACAGTAATACTACTACTACTACTACTACTACTACAATACATACCAGAGGCGCTGTGTGGCGTCCCATTTCCCGTGGCGAGCAGTCTGGCCTGCGGGGGGATCATGGTGGGGGCTGAGCCGTACTGGTACGAGAAGCTGGCCCGCCGACTCTCGCGCCGGTTCCCGTCGATCGCAGCCTGGAGCTCCAGCGGGGAACTCAACTTCTTCGTTTCACATTCGTAAGGGTAGAGGTACTTCATGTATCTGGGGAGGGGATACAAATGGTGAGGTTGAGAACGTGTATTTGGGAAGGGAACTCAACTTCTTCGTTTCACATTCGTAAGGATAGAGGTACTTCATGTATCTGGGGAGGGGATACAAATGGTGAGGTTTAAGAACGTGTATTTGAGCAAGGAACTCAACTTCTTTGTTTCACATTTGTAAGGATAGAGGTACTTCATGTATCTGGGGAGGGGATGCAAATGATGACGTTTGAGAACGATTGTATATTTACATCCAATTACAACATACATCCAACAACTGCACAGAGATGTATACTGCACTCATGAAGATCTATCTCAAACAGTGAGGGATGGAGAGTCTTGCTCATCCAAGACATTACATGTGCCTCGACAAGATTATGATTTGTGCCTTAACAGTATAGCAGAGAAATTTTGAAATAAAAAATCACTCCAAAGTGTCAGTTTTGAACTCTAATTTTAATGTACTATGCTAGTACTAGTGTATGAAAATTCAGGGACATAATTCAAACATTTATGCATACAACGTCATGTATGGACAGCACTGCCCCCTGTCCTCTATACAGAAAAGTGCATCTGGCAACACTGGAATAGAAAATCTAGAGTTTATACAGTATCTCTATAAGGTATAAGGTACAGCTGAAGACAGTAATGATTATTTTTGTGAAAAGTAGCTAAAGTACCCAAAGTAGAACATGTATCACTGCATAATTTATAGCACGTTTTGATGAATCAATTGCAACAAAACATATGTCATCATCAATAAAATGTGTCTCATTCCCCACTTGTCAGACAACAAAGTTAGATGGAGTCATCTGTTGAGTATTACATGTTTGCTGATTTAAAAAGTCACTGCCACACACACACTGTACACAACAGAAGTACCAAGAGGTCCAGCTGTTTAGCACAGGAAAATAGCATCAATGAACTTGTCTGGTTTGGCACTCCTGGGCCTACAATAATTCCTTTTCAGATTTTTTACATGAAACTGCTGTCATTTTATCTACAACACATTCAAGGGCATACAAGCATTGTCCAGTATTTCTACAGACGCAAACATCTTTTATTATTCCCTTTATTTCCCTTCCAGCGCTGTACTCTTTTGATCTTATTTTCTAGGTCATGATCTTTTATCTACTATTTTGATTTTCTTGGAAAAAGTTTTATGGAACATCACATGAAAAAGGAGTCATTTGTCAATTTCATCTCAAGCTGTTGTGTGGGAGTGGAATAAAAAAAAAACACATGGCGCTCTCACTCTTCTTCTAGGGATGCGTTTTTTTTTTCATGCAGAACGTTTGTCACATCATTTGTCATCATTTGATGATCGCCGCTTAGAAGGACATAAAAGCCTGGGTGTACGATATACAGGACAGTCCCAATAACCTGCAATGACTACACAATATCAGAATGTCCTCAATTATCTTGTCTTCCTTGTTTTGAAAGTTAGTGATGAAAACAGAGTGCCCTTTCTAAATCTTTCACTTCAAGAACTGTTTGTTCCTGTACATGTATTTGGGCATGATTGCTATTTCCAATGTCTGCCTTTCCTGCACATAAGTGCATTGATATCAATGACTACATGACATGTATAAGAAAGAAGTAAATATGACCTCAACCTAATGCTCCATCAATACTTAGAACTGGTCTGGGAATAACATATCTGACTATTTCTTTTGACAATCTCTAGCACAAAAAGAAAGCAGAATCAAAGCCATACAACTGCTAATATATATGGTAAGTTTTTCCGATCATGCCATTTGTGAGTTAACACTCTGACTCCACAAAGTCAGGACCTCAAGTGATAATGAACTCGGATTACAATCGATGAAGTCCAGCTCCAAACTTGAGGTGGGAACTGTTTTTTTGGGGGTGACATTGAGAAAAGTAGGAAAACATCTTAAAGGTGGGGTAGGCAATATCAATTATACATAGAATTTTATGGGGCTTCCGCGGAGGTACATGTACAGGGCGGGCGGACCCTCTCACGATCAATGATAGACAATATCGATCGCTAACAGTCTGGTCACGGCTGACACCCCCGACGACTTTAAGACAAGTTACCGCGAACAAATCAAGAAACCTTCAGAATGATCGGTTGACCCAAATGACTTCTTGAAGCATTTCTTATATTCCAAGACTCTGTTTGAATAAGGAGTAAAGATTTTGTAGTTCTTTCTGTCTGTTTCCTCCTTTGTTCTTCCCAGTTTCCCCTCCACTTGGCAGGACAAACACTGCTCAAATGGCCAATAGGGCAAATTGAATTATGTATACTCCGCCATTAATTTTTAATACAATTACACGCCTATTATTAATGCAATTTAATAAAGGCCACTTGCTGAGATCCCAGAAGTTCTTAATGATGCAAGTTACGAGATTACCGGGCGAATTACGGACACGGCGCGATCCAACGCTTCCCGCAAGGGTCAAAAGACTTCATTTGGAAATTTTTGAGGCGATTTAATCCAATAAATTCCGCCGAATATTTGGGGTCCACATTAATTTTTCCCATCATTAGGATCATATTTTTGAGGTAATAAGAAGGCCGGTGCGGGAGGGGGAGGTCTTGATCAAGGGACAAGGTCTATTGCCAATTCATCATGGTTATTGGGTGTCTCTGATACGCAGCTCCGCCGGTGCATTAACTTTTTTCCAGGCCTGGCTCTCGAGTGCTTTAATTGCAATTTCAAGTTACTAAAGTCAATGCATAATTGAAAACTATAGATCTGCTCCGATAAACTGCCCATGCATCTTGCCTTGGTCCGCCTCTGACTCATGGAAAACTTCGAGGAAACTGAACTTTTTTTGAGACTGGATGGATGATGGTCAAGGACAATGGACAATCAGGCTAGTACAATGAGGAATAGGAAAAAAAAAGTGCAGTGATATACATGTTTGTAGAGACATCCATTGAAAACACACATTATAGAAAGTTACTAGGCAAATAGATTCTTCAACACTTTGCAAATCTTGGACATTGGGAGAAAACTGTAAAATTACATACTATTAGGCACCACTTAGCTAGTTTTCAACCTTTTCTGTTTACTATTTTCTACCACCAATACAAGCCAACAGCAGGAAGAGCTTTGAGAACTTAACACATTATTCAATGAATTATGGTAGCTTTTAATAATAAAACTAAATTAAATTCATTTACGAGACTGTGCATTATAAATTAAACTTTTTTGATTTTTGTAATCTTATTGACAAAAGCACTAACTCAAAGAATCTTGCAGTTGTCTATAGTGCCCACCTGTCTACATAGACTTGATTCTAATGGTCACCTGAGTAGTTTTCTTGTACACATTTGACTGCAGTTTATGTCTTGGTGTTATATGTGAAATACCCATCCATAGGGAAGCATCTCTGTTTCAAATATCTGAATTCGTTCCAGACAAGACGTAAAATTTCCATCTACATCAAGTTCCAAGTACGCACTGTTAACATTAAACCTTGCAAGCACTATCCACCGGCTGTGCCAAATGCAGCTTAAATCTTGGCCTGGCCGCCCAATGTCGGCCATTATATCCTGATCACGACTTTCAAACACCTCCGGACGCGAGCGCTGCCGACGGCCCCGCGGATTAGGACAAAGTTGTACAAGCCCCCGAATCTATTTCCCGCCTGCATCAGGAGGCAAATGGGGATCACTTCAAAAGAAACTTAACCGTTGGTGCCACGGGAATTACGTGGTATCAGCGCAGATACTCCCCGACTTACAAGGAAGACAACTTTGATAAGACACAGGTATTGATCCGGCAGCGCAATTAAGGCTATCTCCCTCTGTAAGGACGGTAAAGTGCTAAATCTGAGTAAATAGTTTAATACTGATGGGGCCTTAATGCAGGGTGTGGATCTTATCTGGAATACAAAGTAAGGTGGCACGTTACTGGCGCCTGCTCCCGCCCTACAAGTGCTATTAAGTCGATAACTTTTGAGTAATGGTCCGGTTTGCTCCGTCCTAATCTTCATCAACATCGAGAATCGAGTCCTGCCCCTCGTTGACTCGGTTGGTTGTACAGCTGGCATCAGATAGGGGAGGTTAGAGAAGATTCGGGGGGCTGTATTATTGTGGCACGACAATGAAAGGAAGAGGGACTCTCCACGACTGTGCAAGTATCTCAGCACATATCAGTGATTATCAGAAAGGGTGTCCATCACAAGTGCAATGTTGAAGACAGGAGAACTGATTCATATTTAATTTCAGTTTGCTTTGCTGCAAAAAGAACCTTGTAGTAGCTTACACATCGAGGTCAGATTGCAACTTTTAAGTGAAAAGAAAACTTACAAACATTTGAGTTTCATCTGATGAAGCTCTTGCAAAAGTCTTGACATTTCTTATTGCTTATAATACCCTGATGATGCTACATTGTAGACTTGGTACAGACCAACCTTTGGGCATGTTCAAATATTGCCATGATTCTCAGACAATTCAAGGTATCAATTGAACAGGACAAGACAAAAAGATGACGCTGGGAAAAACTCTCATAATACCAACAACAATGAGATTAGTGTTCAAATAGACATATTTGAATGAAAAACTGGCTATGGAAACCATGGGCACTTTCCAGCACTATATTTAGATCATGAAATTTAGTATCAAAATCCTTACTAGTAAGCAACATTTTACTTGAGTCTGAACATATTTGAAGAGTCACTGTTGAGACATAACATTGTACAGTCCAGTAAAGGTTTGCTACATTATGTAGACAACTTGTTGCCAATATATCTCTACATGTAACAAATTCTATCGGGTGTGTGGGAAATGCCCCTGGCCATTCTGAATTTCACTGGGAACCCGTGATCGAGAGAACCTGGCACGCAATCTGATCGAATTCCGATCTGAACTGACCCGGACAATGTAGGTAGGGAGAAAGAATTGCCTGATTCACAGTAACTGTTGAATTTCTTGAATGTGCTTTCTGAGCTATTGGGTATATCTCACAATTTCTAAATGAATATAATTTGCACAATGCATTTGAGTTAGCAAGACATATTTTCACCTATTCTAAGTGAAAGTGAAAGAATTAAAATGTTTCATCATGTGTGGTATCAAAAGTGATTCAAAACCATGATATTTTTTTCTGTCTGAGTGTACATATCACTGATTGGCAAAAAAAATACTTTTAGAACTTCCAAGATTCAACAAATCTACAGGAAAACAAGTGAGGGGCAAGAAAAATATCTGTGACTCGACAATTCATGACACACTTGACTGCTCTTCTTCCCTTAAGGGTATTGTGTCTTTGTGTCTTCCAGGAATGATAACATCCTTTAGACGTAATTCTGAGAACATTTGTAGGACTCTTAACCACATTCCAACAACATCCTAAGAATCAGAAAAAAGCCTCTTTGTGATGGCACCAAAGGGCTGTTTGTTTCCATTCCACTCATTGTTTGAGAGTTGTTAAATCTGTCACTTCAATCTTAAGAAAAACATTTTCATTACTTTTTTTATAAGCTTATTAGATTTGCAAGACAGATGGGGTTACGTTTTTTCTGTCCCAATGAGCATAATTTAATCCCCAGGGATGAGGGCTGAACAAGCCTGTCCTGGAGACAGTCTCAGGGCTCGAAATACCACCTGCATATGCAGGTTAGTGCAGGTAAAATTGGAGCTGTGCAGGTATTTCTTGTGTCTACCTGCACCTCACATGCACTGGTCCATGTACTGGGTTTTATACATAAATGTTTTATGATGTAGGTGTATGTGGATTGTTTTCAGTTGCATTGACTGTTACCACATATAAAGTATAAATTAAAGAAAAGAATAGCAATAGTTTTTTTTAAGTTTTAATTCTATCCATACTTCCTAAATTCAGAGTGGTGCAGGTAAAATCTGTCTGGTGCAGGTAATTTTCAATGTTACCTGCACCAGTGCAGGTATGTAGAAAAAGGCATTTCGAGCCCTGCAGTCTGCATGCTAGTGTGCTGAGTAGTATTGTGAACATTTTTGTCCCTATCAGGACAATTCTGGACGAAGATGAATTCCATCAGCATTTGCTCCCATGCTTTGCTGATGAAGTGACAACTAGAGATGACATGTGTGGATTCTAAACTTCAAGTTCCTCTTATGGGTAGGTCTGGGCCTTCATACAGCAAAGTTTTAAAGACTCTTAACCTGATTGCCAGAAAAGCACACAAACGTCACACACAAAATCTGGGATGTTTATTTCTTGTGTAAATCGTGCCTCAATTCAATTATTCTGGCTACCCATCATACTGGCCATATAAGGCCATGTATGGCCTGAACAGATTTTCTTCTGACCATTTTTCACTGCTACAAAAGTTGAGTTATCATAAACTGTCCATCCCACACACATTCTTGGCTTTCCATCAACAAAACAAAACAAAACAAAATAGAACAAAACACAGCAACACCCAAAATTCTTCTGATGCCTCCAAAATTTTGAGGTCTTTATCAAACAAATGCAGCAAAGTACATTGTATAGCTAAGAAAATAACACTGAATAAGGTGGAAGAAAACAGAAGGATGTGTTGCCAACCTTGTTATTAGTAAAAGTATAATTTTATCACCTGTCATCCTATCTTTTGTGTTACTGATTCTACAGCAATTTTTTAATCTACATGTACCTACAATATCTATTGAGTCTCTGATTTTACAGTCTACAATCAAAAGAGTTCTTTAAAAAAAATGTAAAGCCATAAAGTAATTTCACCTCATTACAGACATAGTAGAGCATCGATACCAGAGTCTTGAATATAGAGTAAACCACTATTCAATTTATACATGACATCCTCATTCCTATCACCCTCTTGTTTCCAATCAGCCTTCAGGCAAAAATTTGCAATAAACTTTCATTAAAAAGGCTCTGGTTTGCTGTGAGTGTCCAGCAGCAGTAGTGGATGTTCAGCTTCCATCCCCAACCCTCTCCCACCCTAGGCTACTGCATCCCGTCTATATGTGATGTGTGAAATAATAGCGGGCGCAACAGGTGCCTACCAAGGGGCAATATATCTCCCCCTATCTCGGCCCTGCGTCAATGGGAGGCCATGAGGCTCTGGTCAAATGGAACATGGCTCCGAGCCCCAAATTAAATCAGGCATGGTCTTTGCATCGCCAGCGATGACCCTATATTAAATCATTGCTCCTTATCAAATATGCTGGGAGATGGTGTTGATATTAGCCGTACAGACCTCGTCTGTTGTAGCTGCCTCCAGGCAGAGAGGGGGAAGTAGTTGCGAGGGCAGGCCAAGTGGAGAGTGTTGGTTTACAGCAATACGTTAGGTAAAGGCCAAGTGATATCTTATGTAGCTTGTACCTGTATATATATATGTGTGTGTTCATCTGTTCCACCATAAGATGAAGTGTTCTCAGTGTTGAGTGGTATCTGTTTGGGAGGGTTAGCAGGAGTGAGGGAGGAGGAGGAGAAAGATTTGTGGTCCCTGTCAGCCCTGAAATCCGAGGGAAATTGTGGGTAATCCCAGCGTCTAGATGACCGTGCAGATATCAAAGGCCAGCCCTCGCTTCTGATCAACCGGGCGCAAAAAAGACGGGTCCGAGAAACGAAGATTTAGGAGGAGCTACCGGGACGAGCGTTCGGGGGAAGTCCGTCCGAGACGCCGCGTCTTCGCCCCGAGAAGCCCGTAGAGCGGTACAAGTTCAGCCAACATTAAGGAAATCAAGCAAAGGGCCAGACTGCTCCTTCAGATATGAGATATGGTGTCGGCGACGTTAAAGTGGGGGAATCCTAAGAAAATGAAGCGGCGTTATCTATCTGCAGGGATCCGGGAGCCTGCTATATGATGGATTATGGTGCCAGGTGTCTGCATCTTTCATTATCTTCTGATCACCCTCCCTAATGCGCCCATATCAGGGCAGGGCAGGCTGGCCAATTGCACTTTGGCTGGGCAATCAAAAGACCATAAGGCAGTCTATCATTTGGGAAAGTTTGTCGGGGGAGATAAGTGCGGGCAGAAGTTTCCAAATTGTCTGTCTAAACACAATTAACCTTATCACTGCCACCATGCCAGATGAGGGCCTGCAAGTGCGGCTTGATTTGCCTACTCAAAATCTCTCGCCCCGAACTTCACCAAACGCTAACCCCCCGGCTTAAGACGGGCGCTGATGACGCGAAGCATCTCTCCTCAGCATCTAGAACATGTTCATAGCAGCGGGTCCCAGTGGCTTATACTTATAGTCAGAGTCTCTGCAGGTACTAGTGGACAAGCAATGTTGATAATACAACAAATAGAGCTCAATGGAAAATGATGGACACATGAAAGATATACAAATGTACCACATCATGTAATAATGTAAATGCATCTCTCCTCAACATCTAGAACATGTTCATAGCAGCGGGTCCCAGTGGCTTATACTTATAGTCAGTGTCGGTGCAGGTACTAGTGGACAAGCAATGTTGATTATACGTATAGTGCTCAATGGAAAATGATGGACACATGAAAGATATACCAGTGATAATGTAATACAAGACTTGATTGCAAGCATAACCCAATCATTTTAGCACATTGTGGATTTTTGATTTTGACAATTGTCAGTGTCTGTGAAGTTGTGATTTTGATTATTTTTAAGTGCTCAACGGAAATGATGGACACATGAAAGATTTATCATTGATGATAATGAAATACGTATGTAATATGTCATATGAGAAGCACACCCCAATCGTATTACAAAGTGTGGATTTATGATTTTATTAACAGTCAATGTCTGTGCAAGCCGTGGACAAGTGATTTTGATTATACAGAGCTCAATGGAAAATGATGGACGCATGAAAAATATATCACATGATTCAACACAAATCTAATATGTCAAGATGGGATGAATGATAATATATGATGGATTTATAATTCCAATAGCCAGTCTCTTCATACAGCAGGCCTGTGTAAGTTAATGGACAAAGAGGCTGGAGTTACATGTGAGCACTTAGTTGTCATTCAGGATACTGATGAATGTTGTGTCTCTGAATGTTGGTATTCTGTTATATACAATGTCATAATACAACAGAGAAACACATTCAAGCTAAATGGTTAGGTGTAAGAGTTTTCATTGAGGACAAGCTTGTGTAATGAACAAGACTTGATTTGGTTCATTTTGTTTGAATCGAAAGTTTACCTTAATTGTTGAAAGTTTTCTTCTTTCAGGTGGGGTGATACTTAACCTGTAATTTTTCTTGGGAATACCAAAGGGATAAACAACACAACAAATGTTGTAATATCTTTTTTCTCAACATTTAAGCACATTTTTTTCTGTCACACATAGATGAAAAATTGCCTTCATACCCTTTTAAGCTTTTACAGGCTAGTTTCTAAGCAAATGTCTGCATTGTTTATTTACTTTTAGTTAATGGCAATCCCTTCCCCAATCTGATTTTATTGAAAAGTCCAAACTGACAAAAACTAGGATCAGGACAGCTTAAAATTGTGACCTTGGTTAGTAAAGCTTTCAACAAGTCTTCAGGACTCCACTGTCCTCAGACTCCAAACTTTCTCGGACACTCCAAACTTTATAATCCCTGTTTCTTTACCTTTTCCCACGACCCTTTATATGTCAGAATGTCGCCAAGTCCATTACTCGCACCAAGAGTTTGACAATGAAAAGAGCCACTGATTGGCCTGGTAGCCTGGAGGAATGGAGATGGTATCAGGGCCGGGATGCCGAATCTCGCGCCAACAATGGCCGCATGTTGTTGGAACGGGCGGGACACAATGGATTCCTCCCAAAAGTTTATTTTCGATGTCGGAAATATTTGGGTGATATGAAAGGCAGCAGCAAAAGTTAAAGTGGCTTGGGATTTGTTGTTGAAGGCAGCTGGTGGGGAATGTCACACTCTTGTAATTCAGCCGTTAAAAGTGAGATTCAATATAAACATATCTAATCATTAATACGCTTTTCATACTAAGGATGAATTCAATTCCAGACAAAATGAAAACAATACTGAAAATTGTATGACAAAGATGCAAACAGGTCATAGTTGAAAACATCTTTGAATCCCCAAAAGGACAGTACCGGTAACTGTAAACCAGTAGAGCCAAGATATCAGACAATCAACAAGATTCCTTCCTTAGGGGCCAATAACCACAGGTAGAAAGTATGTCATACCCAAACACGCACACTAACAATGGACAGACGTTGAATCTGGTCCAAAGTGGGATATCTCAGGGCGGGGGTGATTGTTGGCGCTGAATGTTGGCTATGATTGCAATGTACGGGACCCATCCAGCCTGGACAAACCCACCTGACGGCACAAAGGCTCTGTTTACTAATGGGTGGTGCCCCTGTTCAAGGTCACAGAACACCATACATCAATTAAAGCTCACCTGTCCCCTTTTCCCTCTCCACTTTGCATATCTTAAATACGACCGGCTCAAGTATTTCCCACTCCGAATCGCTTGGCATACAACACTGAACAAGGCCGTATTGTGGCCTTGAAAAAACGTGGTAGGCTTGACATATGCTGCAAAATACCGGACGGGTGGTGGTGGAGGGATTACATTGTGAAGGCTAGATGATCAATTTTGTAGGTGTGTCTGTGAGGACTTACTGATTTGAATCATTCTTTCATTAAATAGCTGGGCTGGACAATGTTTGTTTCATCAGACACAATACTTCTAAATCATTAAGGACTATGGACATGCTTATACACAGGAAGAAACGCATTCCCCTCTAGTAAAAAATAAAATGAAAGAAAATACCTGTCATTAAGTCTATCCTACAAGTAAGATCTATATAATGATAATTGGAGATAACATCAAAGGTCAAAGCACGTATCCCGTATGGAAATAAAAGACCCATTTCCTCATAAGGCAATGTTTTTGTATTTGGACTTTAGAAAATTAAGTTTATACATTCCAAACTAGGGGTAGTGCAGCAGCTAACGTTATACAAGTAAGCAGTCAAGTGACTGATGAATTGGCCATGTCCATACTTTATGAGACATTCAGGGTAACAAAAGTCTTCTGTAACTACAGAAACAAACAATCACAAAAGCTAGTGTCATACCTCCTCGGTCATTGCCAACCAAAAATTCATCGCTTGCTTTGTGGTATGGGACCAGCCAATCCAAACTGAATGGGGAAATCATTTGGTATGTTCTTGTATCAAGTTCACAGACATTAACTGATTAAGTGGCACAGAAAACTAGTTGGTCAACATAGTACGGGCATCTGCCTCAACAAAAAATGGCCTTGTGTCCGTCAGACATAATCTCAGAAAACTGATTTCAATTGTGACAGTGTTCAGGTCAAGACACTATGGGCATCTGCCATGACAACATAAAAAATGGCCTTCTGTCCAGGAGACATCATAATGGGAACAATGCAGGAAATGAAGCGAAAAGCTGCAGTGGTTTAGTTCACAATACACCAATGGCAAAGGTTGCACACATCATGTACTGACGTGACATATCACAATAGAATACTTTTGACCTTCTCCCTGTTGAGGGAAATACTGGGTACATTCAGGTTACTGCACTTTTGTGCAACCAAACTTGAAGCTCACAGTGCACATACTTTTCGAATGTGGGTACACCAGTGTACCTATATATTTCTGGAGGGTAACACATTTACACATACAATATCATACCCTAGTTTACAGCATGACTTGACATTTAAGTCCCAAAAATTGTAAAACCCTCGTTGCTGAATGTTTCAAAATTTAACTTACAGAATTTCAGATTCAAGCTCTTAAGAGCCAGGCAGTAATAAAAAATGATAAGGCTTGATTTTATTGATTGTGTTTTATCTTATGCTGTGCACCCCAAAGTTTTCACCTATTAATTTCTATGTTAGGTGCACTAGTGCACATATTCCTCGAAATGAATTTCAATTCCTGCACTGTCTACTAGGTACACGTAACCTTTTGGCATTACAAACGCACATGTCTACAATGGTGGATAGGGTTGGCAGCGAGCATGCCCGTGCCAACTACATTGCAAGTAAAAGTTATTTGTTTGAAAGAAAAAGTGGTGTGGTGTAATCAGGAGGCATGGACATACTGCAGGCCTACATGAGGAGGCTCGAGGAGCCCACCATCAAAATCCACCCTTCATGTTTGTTTAATTCATCCTGGGGACTTTGCTAAAACAGATTCTGCCGGGGAGCAAAACCAGCTGTTGTCAGCACGCAGAATGGTTAACCTTCTTAACCCGGGATCCTCCATCCCAAAATGCCCTAATGGATTCAAATCAGTTAATCAGGCCCTTTTTATATACAGAAATCCGGCTTTGTCCCAAGTTCGTTCCCGCATGTAAACATCTGCCAGCGCTGACGTCTGAACTTGGAGCCTTAAGCACGGCCCCGCCGCCCTCCGAAGACGTACAAACAAGAAATATTGTTTAAGTGGGATGAAGGCTGTTAATGTTTGTGGAGTTTAAGCTATAGGAAAGTTTGTCAAATTGGGTTTAGCAGGGACTGTCACCAGTTTGGAGTAAAACCTAAAAGCATGCAGAGCAGGGCAACCCAGGTCAAACAGCTCTCGTCGTGGCAGGGCCACTTCAGGAAAGTTTGATGAGGGGCGACAGTAGCTGTTTTAGAGTTGTTCCAGCAGTTATAAAATATTTCATGCTAAATATCTGCTTTTACTGCAGACATCGGATCATACATACATATCTTTGCAATGTTGCCTAGCAATCTTGCCCATTAAATTAATTTTCACTAACAGCTGTCAACTTGAACTTTTCCTTCCAAGTTTTCAATATACCCAATATGCAAGTGACAGAGTCGACATTGAAGTAGTGTATAATTGTTCATAACATATTGATATTTGCAAGACCTGATAGAGCGTGTCCTGTGGCTGTAGACTGACTGTAGAGTAAAAAAAATCCCCTTCCTGAACAGAACATGCATTTGGTCAGTATGAAAAAATGCCACCGGAAAAGCTTTGATTTGCTCTTATTCTTCCCAATATAAAGCACTACAAGTGCTGCTTTTGTCAGTAAGCGGCATGTAGAGGTCAATCCCCGAGTCTCGCCGAGTCTCCAGCCCCAAGTTTTCACCATGCTTAACCCTGACTCCTGCCGGCTGTGCCAGTAATGGCCTGGAAAATGGATTTAGAGCTGGTGTGGACCATTGCATTAAGTTGTGTGCTGGTCGGTTAGCCCTACCCCGAATCCGCCGGGTACATGTATTAAAGTATGTCCTCCATGTACGGGCAAGGAAACCAATTGAAAGTGGGATCAGCGGGGCTATTGGGTGCAGACATGCATTGAATCCCCAAGCGAATTGAGTTTCACGCCGCGCATTACATGCATTATTCCCAGTGTTTTCGCCCCTCGAAAAAATTCAATTGATGAGTAATTCAGGTAGCAGAACGGCCCCTGATCTCTTTTGAAGTCTGGCAGGGCCCAAACACACATCCAGGACATCAAGCTCCGAATATTTTGATAGAAATCAAGAGGCTGAAAGAAGTGCTGAAACAGGGGCAGGCGGGTCAAATATATTGGATTACGGCTATTAGCTGATCAGTGCAAATGCATCTGATTCCCCTAACTAAAATGATGCCAAGCGTGGCATGAACTGGCCCGAACGCAGGGGGCTTAAAAGCACAATTACCGTGCAATCAGAGCCGTGATATGAAGCATAAATCAGGTAGGGTCCCCCACAGATCGGGTTTCGGAGACGCGGCTCCTCCGGCTGGGAAGTACCATCTGCTACCTGCGCCGATGTGAGATGTGTTTGTTGATGAAAGGCCTGATCGAGATTGATGAGGTTCTGTCTGGCCGTCTGTCCGCCAGGGGTGTAAAATAAGCAGAATTATCAGCCCAATCTGGACCCCCATTGTCCCACATTGTGAGGCGCTGCCATTGAACCGGCCGTGGCCGTGAATGGCGCCGCGTTATGAAGTTGGGGGCAGATTGATATTACGAAATCGCGGTGTGGATTTTACCTCCCCATTCGGGGATCGAGTGGCCCGATGTGGTGGGGCGCTCTGTGTTGGGACATGTAAGTGGACCCCAGGAGTAAACACACAAATGGACAGACAACAATGCCCAGCAATGCTGCTGTGTCTAAGACGACATCCAAGTGCGTGTCAGCGCGGAGTGTAAAACCACGCAGGAGTGTAAACATATTTACTCCGGTAAATCGGATTACACGATGTCTGCCCACGGCCAAACTGGCCTAGACAATGTAACTCTCCGGCCTCGATAAGATCTGATTTCAGGCAATTAAAGCAGCACCACTCCCAGACATTCCTAAATCACCTCTCATACTTCTCCCTGCACCACTTATCTCTCCCAATATCGAGGATGGCTCGCCTAATGTACATGGTGCATCACCTGCGTACGCGCAGGCATTCTGTTTACTCTCTGCGAGACTTATCGTGTAAGATGCTGGTTAGAGATGGGCACTTCCTAGAGAGGTGCTAACTGGATGCACTCAAACTCAGTGGGAACAGGGCCCAGCCAGTGTTTAATGCCAGCACAACCGGGGTATTGTGATATGTGACATGGGGGGATTTATAATGTCCTAGTCAAGTCTGACTGCCTTAAACACTTTTAATCTTCCCCACGTCATTCCTAACATGATCCAGCACATGCAGGGAGATCAAATGTTAAAACGTCTGTGGACTGATGTCAAACTTCAAAGGGGAGCATACGTAACCCCCAGGCAGCCACGTTCATGGTTAATTAATAATAGCTTAAAAGAAATAGTGTGTAAAAGTGTAAAGATGGACATGCCTTGGCGTCGTGTTTGTTTTCTTTGCCGAAGCCATGGCGAACATGTCTGGATGCGAGATACCAAACATTTGATGTTGGGCACGGAGAGGGGATCAGCGCACAGGTGCGGCCTTCGCCCCGCACAATGATGGGAATTAATTGAATCCGAAAAAAAGCTGGCATCAAAGCGCCTTTGGTCCTTTTTATTTGCTTGTGGAGGGAGTGCATCTTGAATGACAAAGGACGTGGGGGTACATTCGTATGAGCGCAAAAGGCCGAGGCACGTTGCAGGTGGACCGGGTAGTGATGTACGGCCAAGGTGATGGCAACAATAATGGAGAGCACCTGTCTTACAACCACCTCCTGACCCCTTTTAATCAACATTCCATCATCCCAATCCCAATTGCAACATTGAGCCGAGCAGCGGCATGGATAAATACCTGCGCTTTATGGGCGTCCTCGTCTGCCAGTCAACGGCACCCCGAGTAAAAGGAAATTGTACTGGCAGCAGGATATCAAATATATATGCTCGATGACCTCGGGAGATTAGGGTGGTAAAATTGATTCTGTGAATGAATGCTGCCTGTAGGTTTGATAACATGGCCCTCGAGGGAGTGCTCGGCGTGGTCGGATGAGGCATGATCGTCTGTAGCCACTTAGCCCCGGCCCGGAGATCGCTACATCAGCGGGAGGGGTACGGCCCCATCTGATAATAACAAAGGCTAAGCCGGGCCATGTCGATCATTAAGTTCACTTTCAGCTCGGGGGAATACATGAGATGACCACAGGAGGTTGTGGAATGGGAAACTCTTGCTCTTTGGCCAGTTACTAATGGAATCTGGGATGTGCTTACAATGTGGGCGCTAATGTTTTATCTTGGCATAAATGTATTCCCAACTTGATGAAACTTGCTGGCTACATGAGCAAAAGTTCAATTCTATAGCTGCAGTGACTTAACTACTAGTACTGAATTCATTTTAACTTAGGGCTTGTGTGAGTGAGTGAGTGAGTGAGTGAGTGAGTGAGTGAGTGAGTGAGTGAGTGAGTGAGTGAGTGAGTGAGTGAGTGAGTGAGTGAGCGAGCGAGCGAGCGAGCGAGTGTGAGCAAGTGAGTGTATGAGCGAGCGAGTCTAAAATCCAAGGGGTTACAATTAGTGCCGACTGGATCCATTGAATGTGGATGAAAAGTTGCTTTTTTTAAACCCAGATAACTGCCTTTTCATTTTCTTACCAAAAATAGAACATCTTGAAGAGAGCTGTGATACTGATACCATGCTCCATGCTTCAGCAGTTGATGCCCACCAATGATTACTTAATTGCTTTTTTTTTCCTATTTGGGCTCTCTTTGAAAAATGATTCTGTAACTTAATATCAAGTTGTAACTTGTAGTTAAGCTTGAAAACAGAAGAGTTGTAAGCAATATTCCTGTAGAACTGTTGCGAACAGATACATGATGTAAGTTATATATTGTAACTTGCAATTAGTCCTCAGGCAAAAGGTCATATATAGAGACAAAAAGGTACATTGAGCCACCTGGTCCCGACATCTAATATATCGTCTTATCATCACCGACTGGAAAATTATATAGTTAAACAGCTTGGCCAGAAAATTACAGGTTTCGAACGACACATTGCTAACAAAGGGCCTGGCGGATTCAACACTGCATGACTGACATGTGATGGAGGTTAACACCGTTGTGAAACACAAACACACATGGATTACTGTACATCTACATCTGGGCAATTTTACACACTGTGGGGCAGCTGTGGTGCAACAGGTGGCTGACTGTGTCCTACCTGGGAAAAGGTTTCACCTTCCAAATGGATATTCTTAACTGAACATTTATATCCTGGTCAATCTGTATCAGTCGCATTTACATTCAATATTCTCAGTTGTACTTGTAGGGATTTCAGCCATCTGAAGTAGATGACGCACTGATGGATACGCTTTCAAGGAATATGCTAGGAATATGCTAGGTTCCTTAACATGCTCGAGGCTCTATTGAAAACTTTCAATTAATTTCCATAGAATCTATCATCTAAGATGATGGAGCCTGGAGCAGCATATTCCTTGAAAAGTGTATGGACAAAAGTTTAACTTGCAATGGCAAAATCAATGTGTGTATTTCATTACTGTATTTCGACATACAAGCTGAAAATACAACAGTTGTGGATTATGAAACTTAAGGCTGGTACAGTAGTAGCCTGAGATCAAGCCCTGTTTAGCTCCAGTGCTTTCCAACTGTCTCGCTTTCAAACTGGAGTGTGGATTGAGGCAGACTATGGCTTGACAAGGTTGAATCTCAAGCTAACATGTCAATCTATCCAATGAGGCTTTTGTCTTTATGAAACCTCTGTATCTGTGTCTGTCATTGTCGGTCGACATACTTACACACGACAGGGTTATACTGCACCTTATGGGGTGACATACCCTTTTGCTGGCTGACCACAAGACAAGGGATGCGCCAGGTCTTCCGTCCAGGTGAATCTGTATCTGTATCTGTACCTCCTTGGTTTACCAGCCTTGATTCAGGGTTAGGGGGCATAGAAGATGTAGTAGACAGAAATACTCACTGTGTTCTAAGGGTAAAAGCAGCACTTGTGATGGAGGATGGCAGGTTGAGACCCTTAGTGATCTCCCGCCAGAGTTTCTTGTTGATGACCTCCACGAGGCCCCCTCTCTCCACCACCAGGTTGAACAGCTGGTAGAGATCTAGGGTCTGCTTGGCCATGATGGGGATACGATTTACCGGCGTCCCTGGAAGAGAGGAGAATACAGTGTGAATACAGGAGTCAGATTTATGGTAATGTAGCATTCCTGCCATGTAACTGTTTATTGATTTTGTTGAACAAGTTGTTTAAAATTAGATACTTGGGGAATAAATCTTTAGAAGTATAAAGAAACCTGGGTGAAGACTTCAATGTTGCTGTGAGCCGAAACGATCGGTATAGAACCCAGTTCTCATTGATGAAAAAGGGTGCACGACAATTGACTTTCAACTAAAAAAAAGTTTGAATATGTTCACATTCACAAAATGATGATATACCTATCTGTCTGCATATAAATACTGGTACCAATCAATCCATTCATTCAGTCGACACATCAGTAAAACAAGACAAATCTTGACGAAAACATTGTGTTTGTGACTGTTTAATATGAACCCACTGTGAACCATGTGATCATTCCTACTGCTTAGAAGAAAATACCCGGATATTCTGGTACCAATCAATCTATTTATTCAGTCGACACATCAGTAAGACAAGACAAATCTTGACGAAAACATTATCATGTTTGTGACCTCAGTTTAAGAAAATACCCGGATATTCTTATCACCATGAATTTTTAACCTACTACAGTACAAAAGTATATACCACGAATGAAGAAAACCACAAAGTCAAAAATCATGATTTCACACATGAAAAGGATCAAGTACTACATTTTCCGACGTAAAACATAACTGACCATCATTACATTGTAACAGGTTGAAAACTTGGTTTCTGAAAAGTGGCCAAAGGCATCATCAGAGTTTGGAGTGACCCCCCTCCCCACCCCCCAGTATTTAGGTTCATTCAGTAGCTAACTCCCCGATACAGCAATGGAACTGGGCTCAAATACATAATCAAGTTTACAATGTTAATTCGCCTCCAAGCTGCTGTTACAACTATCTAGAGCGATGGAACACCGATATAATTGGACAAGTCCACAACTTTTCACCTCCAAAAATGCGCCATCTTGTTTTTGAAGAATATTGCCGGCCTTAATAAGTTGAATTAAGTGCCTCAAAATTTGAATATCTATTACAAACCGGAGAAAGATGATGCCCAAAAAGATAAATCATAGTAAAATCAACAAACTTTGCATATTAGTCGGTATCCATATTTTGAACAAAAATTAAGTATCAAGATAGAAAGTGAAAAATTTAATCAGGCTTATATAATGATCTGTCATACGGCACCTACAAATTTGGCGGGAAAAGATAGACACTGCCGGGCAGTGCAGCCGACAGTCCCTGTCAGAAATTCTGTGACTATCTGTGAACAAAGACAGGTTTGTCCGAGCTTTCATTCACAGTTAATTGGTGCTTCTAGGTGATGTGTTTCTACTATCTATAGTTTTCTGAATGTCAGGGATTCAGATGAAACGTTGCATCCAACCTTTCGATCATAATTTTCAGTCACGGCATGGCCTTGGTTGACATGATAAATGATGATGTCATTTTGATTGAAAATTCTGCTGCACGTCAACGCAATATTTAACCCTTTCTAGTTTTATAATAGCATTCCATGTGATATTTCATTGATAGATCGATTGTTTTGTTATCAACCGGTGTCTTAAGTTTAGCAAATCATGATATAGACTGATCACTGGCAACTATGAATGAACTGTTATTGAAATGTAACGGTTACATTAAACGATAGCCACTTAAGTCTTAGGCAGTTCTATAACTTGAATCACTGTTTTATACCAAATACTGAATGCTTCTTTTGCCTTTGCAGGTATCATCTGCTGTCTTTGGTCTTTGATATCTGTTACGGCATGTTTGTATGATGAAAACAATATCTCATAATATTGCATAATACCTTGACTTCTTCTATCCACAGTGAACGGCAGGGTACATGATGAATGAAGTCTCAGGCAATAACAGTCACCTAACATAAGGACTGTAAGCCAACACAAAGCGGGCACAGTCGGCACGTTTTGCACATAAATGTACTGCCATTCATCTCGCCCATTGTAACATGCACACTTCCACTTCCCCTGTATGGTGCCATACAAAAGTCTGTACACTGAAGGGAGAGTCAGAGGTGAGGGTGTGGAGTATGTTCCAAGGGCCTGTCACCTTTGTGTGTACAGTAAAACTGTTCATGCTGTTTATCAGACATTTTCAAGCTCATCAGTATGTGACATATAGAGCACAGACAACAGTCATATTTACTTAATGAAGATTAACTTGATTGATGTTACTGTACTAAAATTGAGATGAAAATGCAGCTATTTTCAATTTGAAATATTGAATATTTCACATCAGCAGCTAAGGTTCAAGCACAGTCAAACTGACCATGCCAAATGGTCCGACCTTTTGGCGCAGCAGTTAGCGATGTTGTAAGCTGCTGGGTTTGAATCCCGGGAGCCAGGAGACTGTTTCTACTCGCCCCTGTGCACGTGTGTTTTATATATATATATATATATATATATATATACTTTTAGGACAGTTAATGATTTTTGATGACCAGCTAAATGACTAGCCTTCTCTAATATTGCTGATCTTTGTCCTGCCTTTTCAAAACTATGAAAAGATGCCTTAAAACATTTGAATAGGGTCAGAGGGTAAACAGACTGTGTCTTTAGCTTGCAGGAATCTTTCTGAAGCTATGCTACAAGATGAAGCAGCATTCAGAGTGTCCTGTTGCATCTTCTGAGCTTGTAACTGTCAATCAGGCAGCTGCACAACAATAACACTGGAGAGTGCAAACATGGTTAATCATAACCAGAACAAGAGATAAGCTGCAGATCTGGATTATCCTGTCAATTTTGTGCAGTGTGATATTTTGTTGTATATGCACACCGTCCTTACTTCAGCCACATTCCTAATGCCTGGAGTGGCAATCATTTTTATTGTCTATATGTCCTTGGAGAAGGATTCAATGTTTTCTACAGCAAAATCAGCTTTTCATCTTGTACTTTTGTGCTTATGTTGAGCCTACATATATTTGCTGTGTCAAGGTATGATGACTTCTTGTCATTCTTTAATGCAGGAAGTTATCAGAGGATGATCCCGACTTGTCAACAGCCATCACATCCTTGTGGAGTCTCAGATTTGGGGGCCTAAAAACTGTCTAAATGGGCCTGAGTTGACAGGAGCTGACCCAGGGTCAATCGCAGACAAAGGCAAACATCCACCTCGGGTAATTAATTTGAATTGAATCACTGCGCCAAATCTCCACTTTAGTATGAGTCATATGGCCCCAGGGGAGTGTGGAGATATTCATGGCTGCCCTTTCTGTCAGAGATTACGACGGTATTTTGGCAAAAGGGTGTTACTTTGCACTCCATTTTCTGGTATTACCGCTGTATAAAACACCATTGTGATAGGCAGATGAGGAGAATATACATGTAATTCGGGCTTTAATGTTGCTAAATGTGGGTCATTCTGATATGCTAGGCTGATAAGCTGGCATCGTCGTTAAAGCCTCAACCCTTCAAGCCCAATCGTTTTCACCTGGTTTCTCATACATAATATCCTAAAGCTGTGAGGACAGATTTGAAATGTCAACGGATACATCATTCCAGTTATGCCCATGATACTGTATAATTAATGTTGTCCTCAGAAACGTGCTGCGTCCTAATCACAGGAAAGGGAGGATTATGAAGTAAGGTCAAGCTCTAAGTTGCATAAAGAACAGACAAGCAATGAAACCTGTCACAATATACAATGGACATGTATCAAGAAGAGTTCTAGTTCAGTTTTAATTCTCCCGGGTCACATACTGCACATGTATTCCCAGGCCAGCTAACTCCCCAGGCATGTTATCTGTCTGTTTGACCAATTTCTGCTATTTTTCCAGCAAGGTATGGACACTGGTGGAGACTAAGTCAGTACACCAAATGTACAGAGAGCTTAAGTGAAACCACAGTAAAAACAACACGGCAACAATGTATAAGGTATCCTCCAATGACAGTCACAGACACCCCACATAGGGGTCTTATTTATGGCGAAACAACCAAAGAAATCTCCCCATCCTGTGTATAATGCTTTCACTTCCCCTCCTCAGTCCAGGTGTGACCGGTGTTCAAAAAAGGAAGCCCCAGAGCACAAAAATGCCGCGAAGGCTGGCCCATTATAATGGATGGTTTGTATCGACACCTGGTAATCCCATCTCACAACACAAGGAACATGCCTCACTTCATTGAAATCACATTTATGAAGGACAGAGTGGGCTTTAATCAACTGAAACATGACACTGATTAAACATGTAGGGATCAGGACTCCCTCATAAGCAGCAAAGCATGACTGCCAGAATGACAAGGCACACAAAGGCCCTCGCCACAGGTGGATAGAGGAATTCCCAGACGAATTAGGCGACATAGATTTAATTTAAGGTTTGTCAGCGACTGGGTACATGTAATTGATGCAGACCGACAAGCGCTAATGAAAAGTGCATGTCCTGCCAAACTGTGAAGTGCTCTTAGGGTCAGCTCCTTGGATATCGTAAATGAGCCTGTGTCAGAAATATTTCAACAAAGATTAATGAAATTAAAGGACTTTTGCTTTCATTTGGAACATCAAGAAAAAGAAACTCTAAAACTTTTTTTAAACAAGATTCTTACAGATGCTCTATCTCCATGAAAAATTCATTAAAGTGTAACTTGATCAAAGGGGTTCCTTCTTTCCGCCATTTTCTTTAGGAATCTGTCTACAGATGACAGAAAAGTTCATGCATTCTGGACACCTAACCCAGAATAAGATCACCTTGGCTTGCATGTAAGAATGTGTGGATCCACTAAGAGCCGTCAGACCGAGACTGTTGTATGCCCAGCATATGCATCTGCTGTATGGCTGACTGGCTTCTGTTGTATTGCCAATCAGAGTGGCATTCCGTGATCACAGGTCTCACTCCTATGTGAAAACAGTCAACCTTGGCTAAATCTGGCCCCCTCAGAAGGCTCCTGTTTTGCTGGGGATTTTCCATGACATGTTTTCAACTGTAGCACATTCATCCATCACTTAACATAATTAACCCCTTGTTTATCTTACATAAAGTACTATATAGTATTACATTGAATTCATTCCAAATAGAATATCCTTAAGTGTAACGTGTTTTTCAAAGTTATGTGTTAAGTTATACAAGTATACATATATATGTATTGAAATGTGTATTAAAATCATTTTATGGTATTCTGTGGGTACATCAAATGTGATATTATTTATCAGTCTTTGTCTTTTCTTATATATTTGATGATGAGATAAGTCTACTATTTTCATTATTTTATTACTAATTACTAAGTAGAAGTGCTACCGTTAGCAGTACCGTGCATGTATGTCTGCACGTTTATTCATGGCAGAGAAGAGTGACACTGAGTTGGATAGAGTAAGAAGTGTGGAAAACTGATGCCAATGGCCCGAGCCGAGCTAAAAGCTGATATAAAGTCATCTGGCGTGTTGCATCATCAGGTTTATGTCCTATCATTCCCTTCTATTTATTTTTAGAATCTCCTTATCACAGAATACAACCCGAGCCATAAAAGCTGAATTTAGATCCATTGAAAGGATTGAAATATGGATCAATACTCCAGGTTGTGATTACCCGGCATCAAGCGCCATCAAAGCTGTCCCAGGCAACGATGATTGTTGGAAATTCCACTTAATGTAGAATCTTGCTTTTATTCCTGTTAGTATTAGGCCAGATCATCAGAAATTGTACTCTCAGTTTGGGCCATGTATAAATTTAGGCGGCAGGACCGGGAATAAATATTAGTCCTGTAATAGCTCAACACTGGGCTTTGCCAATATCGCTCCACGGCCAAATAGGCAAATTCCCCGGAGATCCTATATACTACCACATTTGATCAAACATTTAGAAAGGGCCTGACCCCTGTGTTGTACTAATGTACTGTTGCCCCAAACCATTATCTGATGGGATCCTTATGCTAGATAAATGGAAGGCCATACATTGACTTGTTTCTTTCTTCCACTACCAGGGGAGGCATGCAAAAAGCCACTCAAATGGAGAGATAAAACAACTTGTGGCCAATCAATCTCTCTTGAAATGAAAGGGGAAAATCAGACAGCAGTAGATTGTCTTCCTTTCTGGCGCAATTTGATTTACCGTCTTATTTCCTATGGGGTGGAAGGGTTAGAAGCAGGAGATAACTTTTCCGAATCAATTTTCTCTTCCAGGTATCTTTTGATCAAAGGCAAGGGCAATGTGGAGGTAAGTAAGGTTAGAGTGTTGAGGGTCATAGTTGTTAACGGTGGCGATATGTTTCCATGCTCCGCTGGCTGTTGAAAATGCTGACGTTTGTCTATCTTTTCAATTCAGTTTTTCAAAGATGTATTGAGTCTCGTAATTAAAATCTGAGTTTGTATACTCATGAGAGTTCTGAGCAACCAGTTTGCAGGATGGTGTATGCTTGTGTTTGATTTATTTAGCGGACAACTTCTGTCTGTGCACTTAGTCTACACTATGTATTCTCATGGAGAGGACCAACGTTCTGAACATCTTGTGCGCTCTAACAGTGTCATCAATTATTCCTCCATTTCCAGATAGAGCCATCGTGCCCCGGGCCTTGCCTTGAAGAAATTGCTTCTACTATGTGACTCGGTGTCCGCAATTTTCTCCCCTAATCATTTAATGTGGCACTACAAGACTGTATGCCTGTCCCATCCCGCGCAAACCAAGTCAGTCCTCTCTCCATCCGTGTACCAAGTTGTCCGGAGTTCATTCAGATCTGGCCCTTCCCGCCGTCCTGTATCTGTTCTGATCCATCCAATTAGCCCTGATGGAATGCGGAGAGCCTGGGAGTCAGCGGGGAGTGTGGGGGGAAATTGATTGCCCAGAACTTCAAGGACAGGCAAAATGAAGGGTGAAATGAAGAGAAGAATGGTACCAGCGAATCCCCGGCTTTGATCAGATGAATTATCTGGGGTGTACATGTTGACTATCAGCGTGATCTAAGCCATCAAATGCAGACTTAATTACACACGTCAGAAAGTCTTAATGGAAGAAGAGAGGGGCAGAGCCCCCTATAAATGGAGTAGGCGTTTTATGCCCGGAATGCTATCTAAGATGCAAGGCAATCAGGCATGTGTGTAGATGAGCTTTGTCTCCCTCTCTCTGAGTCTCCCTCTCTCTCTCGGCATGAAGACATCCCCGATGTCTATCTGAATGGCCTGGTCGGCCGGGAGACAGTGCTGATACCGAGCCATCAGATAAGGCGATCTCGGGCGCACATACATACATACATACACACCGTACATCGCTCAGCCTGAAAGTAATCAAATATGAGTCTAATTACCTGCGCGTTGGCTTTATCTCAGCAAACAGGTATCTCCCCAGCACACCTTATCACGATAGCCGGGGAAAATTGGCCCTGGCTTGGTCTGATTCAATCCACAAAAGAGGGCCCCATTTGCGCTATTGTGGGAGGCGGAGAAAGGAGCCATTGTTGAGGGGGAAATTATCGCCGAGTCCGCGTTTTAGATATCAAATGAAATGAAGTGGTGGGAATTTGGTTGAATCAACGCACTCAGGTGAGCAGTAATGCGGTGGAAGTGGGTGCGCTGGCATGTGTACTGGGCGAGCCGTGGCGGCCAGCGTGAAATCTGTGCACGGACGTGGTTGCCGGTGTTAAATGCTTTTATCTTGTAGGCTTTCCTTTACATGTGTTTCCGCGACTTCCACACTAGGCGTGTACAAGGGATCGCATTACATATAAGATACGAGTTATTGATTTTGACGCTTAACGTTTATGTACAAATATAAAACTTTATAAACATTCTCATAATCTCGTTTCGTGTGAAGCGCTTTCTCCAATTGTTTAGTTGTTAAAAAGTCACTATTATCCCAATTACACCTGCACCAAAATCCTACTTACAGGACGCATGAATAGTTCGAACTATCATATGACTTTCTATGATTTTTTAGTAAAAACGTAAACGAATTTTCCCATCGCTGGAACGTACGCATTTGACCATTCTGTACGTTGCCTGGTGATGTTTACCTTTCGTATTGAGACACGAGTGCAACACGATCACCGACATTCACATTGGACATTGTACAGGTGTATATACAGAGCCCTTGCCTCGTCATTTGTCTTGACCATAGATCGGTCGGTGTACACGATGTAATGTGTGGGAGACCCCCACTCCCGCGCCCCTGCTCTGTGTGGTCTGCCGTCGTGTTTATTCCCCCGACATGCACATGCACAGGATCCATTGGTGCAGTCATATTACGCTCAAGCCCGGTAGCGACAACCTGCCAACAAGCAATTTGTCATAGACCGCAGGCCCCTCCCCGCGAGTTGAGGACTCCCCCTGGGCCTACTGGTGACTAATCTGTGCACCATGCACAACTAGGAGTGATTGTGGTAGGAACAAGGCCCCGGTAGTTGTGTTAATTACCTCTTTGGTAAGATCCTATCGAGTAACAACAAGACAACAATCTGTTTGTTGCTCCTCCATTAAGTAAACATCTTGAGGCTGCATAGGCAGCGGAGATGCGGTTACTGAGGCAAATGTCGGAATCGTACATACTGGTTACGGGCCGGCAGTACATGCGACCCAGTACAAAAAGAAAGAGCCAGAAAAAGCTTGTATTATGAGCACCAAAAGAAAGACGATATTAAAGGGTCCAGAAAGCCTGCTATGGAGACTACAAACGAGTGAAACATTTACCAGAGAACTTAGCTAACTAGTCGGAGAATAATACCTTTTGCGCTAACCCTTGATATAACTTGACAAGTACTATAGAGAATATTGGAAGCCAAACTTTGTGAAAACTTCAACTCTTTATAGTAAGAGGATGTATGATTCTTTCTCACATCATTTACCTGTGTATTTTGTTTGTCAAGGGGAGGCAGCATGTACAGAGGTGAGCAATCCCCTGTTTTGGCTCCCCCAGCATTGTGATGGTAAGAGATAATTAACAAATAATCAAACAAATGTATGACATAACCTTTCAGGTCGTTTGTATACTATGTATTGTTTTTTCAGCTACCAAAATATTCTGGTGGAGACTTGGATGAGACAGTAGATGCATAGATGGTGCGCAGTCTCCAGAAGTATCATATGATGTCATGTTGCGAGCTGAGGCAACACGAAACAGGTGTCTTCGAGTTACAGGGCATTTCGTCTGACCTGTACGTTCTGTTATCTATTCTACTTGTACTTTGATTTGTACTATGAATTATTGCCGTTTGTTTATTGTCGTGACCGTATCATGTGCTGGAAGCTGCATAATATAAGAATGTTCCCATCCGTCTATTTGAAGTGTTTAATTACAGATGACATCAACCAAACCGAACAAGGCCCGATTTGATCCAATTCGCTGATCGCAAAATTTTCAAACTGAGCACAAGTAAGTGACAAATCCATGATAAAACGTAACAACCTCGTAACGTTACTCGTAATATGTGGTGTGTTTGTCTCTTTTCGGGTGAACGTACTAAATTTGGATATTTTTCTCTCTATATATAAAATGCTTTTGGTAAAGTAAATAGTTATAAACATAGCAGACTTCTGTGTATGTGCGTGTGCATTAGCATCAATGCCACGAGGAGGAGTGTAGAAGTCACTGTTGCGTTTCTCTGCCACAAAGTCGTCCCCAGCCTCCGACAAAGCAGGTGAATCCAATACAATCACATGGTCAGTTTAAGTTGTAATGTAGCACATTTGTCTTCGCCATTTCCGAGCCGGCCCGAGTACAAAGGAGCCTCGAATGTGTCAGCGGAGACCAGGTGATTGACGTTTTGCCCAGGAAGGTTAATGCACGGGGTGACCCGAACATGTGTTGTGGCAGGGAGCGGGCAAAGTGAATTCTACCCTTAACCATTTCCAATTTACTATACAAGCCCGAGCTGAATTATGCCGCTCTCTTCAGCCACAAATTTCGCCCCCAGGGATGATATGCTTAATGTGGCTTATGAGCTCTTATAAAAAGTGACCGTACAGGTTTTTCACGGGGCCAGGATAGTAATTTATTCTCCATTTGACGCGGAGTCTTCATGTTGGGGCGCCAATCTGAATGATAGCGTGATCGCCTCGGGAAAGACTGCGCTGAAATAACATCCACTAGGTATTAACTCTGGAGTTATTGGCCATTATTGCGACTTCCCCGCATTGTCTACTGGTAAATTAATAGGAAGGGCGGTAATTAAGATTTGGGTGGGCCGAGATGCGACGATTAAAGTGAAAATTCTTTGCCGTCATTAGGCATGAAACAAGCGCCTACATGAAATGTGCTGTGCAGGCAGCCCCTTTGTGTCGCCGTTTTTCTCACAGTTGATTATAAAGGATGCAATTGCATTATCGTAGGGCCCCATCATAGAGAAGCAGTTATAGCATGCAGGTGTGGCATCAAATGTCAACCTTTGTATTAAGGTAGGGTGTAGTGGGAGGGGGGGGGGGAGGAATCACACTCGTAATCTATGGGCCAGCGTTCGTATCAGCAACGTATCCGGTTGTTCTTTTATATCAATATGTTGACTTATTCCTATCTATAGATTTTCATATATGTCTGTTTATATATACTGTAAGTAGTTGTTATAGACCTTACAAAGTCGCTGTACTTTTGTTGTGTCAATAAAGACATTTCTATCAGAGATTATACAGGTTATCAGCTGTAAAAATCAAATAAAATTCCCACAAGTTGACAAACAGTAGCTAGTAGCCGCATTACATCACATTGTTTACCTTAAACGGTACCCGGTGTTTGAGGGAGGGTGTTTCGACAAAGATGGGAAATTTGAAGCTGAGGCAGGTTGGTGCTCCGACAATGTCAGCCTGTTCTCCTGCATTCCGCAATGTCATGTTTCCTGTGATGTCTCCCTGCACATGTCTTCTCCTACTGATATGTTAAGAGGGTGCTTTTCTTGCTGCATTCTTTTCCCATCACCTAATAGGAATAGTCAGCGGTCAAGTACTTTAATCACTACCTTTACTGCTCCAAGATCAGAATGGTGACTCATAGTTTGTTTGTTCTTTCTTACAGCCAAATGACAAACTATACCTTACTTATGGACCATTGAAATGTAATCAGATGCTTCCTGGTTTCAAAGAAGCTTATTGTCAAATATTTAACGTTTTTATAGTTGAAGCGCATCTCCTATATGATTGTACCTCTGGATAGTCGCTCCGAAAACTCATGCAATCACTTTACAGTTGATTGGCAAACTACACCTCACTTTGGATCATTCAAACATTATCTAAAGTTTTTCGTGTATACGTAATGATTTAGAATGGTTGGACTTGATTGATAGCGTTGAAGCGCATCTCCTACATTGTACCTTTACATACTCGTTCCAAGTAGTCATGCACTAATTTTACAGCTGAGTGATGAACCATACCTCTTTAGGTCATTTAAAACGGTAATTTGTAAGAATAGTTTAATGATTTTAGAGTTGAAGGGCACCCCCTTCCCGTTGTACCTCTGCATGCTCATTTCCATGATATGTGCAACCATTTTAGTTTTTACGCAAACTTTCTTCCTGCAGATAATTGAAATATCAAAAGTTTCGTATGTAGTTCACAGTTTGACGTTTTTTACATAACGAAGCGCATCTCCTACCATAGTGTGCTCGTTCTAACTTTGTTGGAGCAACAAACCTCCCCGAGTGCTGCCGGAAACTTGTTGATTGCAGTGGGAAGTTGTGATTTATCTGCCCCTCCGTGAAAGTTGCGGGTTTGTCGCGCACCTGTGCCGCCCTGAATGGAGCTTCCGATGCACGCGCGACAAACCTCTAATTAATTACCTTATCTCCTCTCACTGCACTAGGATTGCATTGACACAAAGATGATGATTTTGTACTGTACTTGACATTGTTTGAAACGAACCTCATCTGTATTAGGACCATCGAAAATCGAGGGAATCATCAACGTTTTGTTTCAATGGTCAGCAGATCTTGACCTGTATTTTGTCCAACATAACATAATCAACTTATTTGCAAATTCTTGCCCGTAGGCTAATTACAAGGGTATATATAGTACAAAGGTAAGTGCCTAATCAAGCAAATGTTTCTACTTGTTATTCAGCATTTTAGAGGGATATGTTAATGTTGAGTGACAACTATGGAGGAATTAAGAGTGTTTTTCTTCGATTCCCTTTCTTATTGTAAGGTAGAAGTTTCTCACATTTAAATCTCACATTTAATTGCTGGGATGACTGATGTAAATAAAGCTGAAATATGATTTTTTTTTAGTTTTCCCACTAACTATTCAAGCTTCACAATCAAATAATGTTGATATGTTATGTCTCGGGGGTTCCTCTACATGGCACATTGAAAGTGCCAGTATAGGCTACATGTAAAATAGACCCTTACTAGCATTGCCACGACAGGACGATCCAACTGTGAGTGTGACCATGTATTTGTGTGACCCCTGATTTCATAATTGAAAGATGTACGATTTTAGAAGACTATAAAACACACAAAACGGGAATAAAATCGTTATTTATCTTTACGAAATTCGTTGAGTGGTCAAGTCACTCAGTGGTCGCAGGGCGGTTAAAAACCTCTAGTGGCAATGGGGTGCAACAAGTTCACCCAAAAGCAACGAAGCTGTTCCGTTAACAGACCGAGCCCGTTACTCGTCCTGTCTGCTCGCACACACTGACAAACCCGGCGTGGTTCCTGCCCCCTTCCCCATAGGTCACTTCACGTGCGCGACATGCACCTGATAATGGCGGCACGTAATTCGTTTCCACCCAGACTCCCTTTGATATCATTGTCTTGTTGCGCACACAACAGTCCTCCTGTATGGTCCCAATTTGGCGCATCCTGCGTCAGGCATGGCTGGACGTGGCGTGGGTCTGACGTCTGAGTTATCTCGGAGAGATGGGAACAACTAGCCTGAAAAATGCACTCTCTGGGCTCTGGCGACATGCAGAGCCATAGTTTATATAGTTTGGAGAGATAGGAGTCGATCAAAATCACTCTCTGACAGCAGTATATGGTTTGGAGAGATGGGAACAACTAGCCACTCTCTATAAAAAGCTGTCATGTTATAATAGCGAAGTGGTTAAGATTAGCGTGTATGTATACACTGCACGGTGTACAGGTCCAAAGAGTTATGTCTTAAAGGCGGGAAAAACTAACCAGAAAAATGCACTCTCTAGGCTCTGGCTGCCATTGCCTGGTATTCATGTTTCATTGCTTTGTGTTTATATTTTTTGTAGTGTATTAAGTTATGCTGTATTTTAGTGTATTGTATCTGTAATGTATTAAGTTATACTACTTTGCTTCTAAATGTTACTGTTGGTACAATTTTGTCTTACATTATGAAGGCTGTGCATTTTGTTTGGCTCCACCTCCATTGTGATGGTAAAGTTTGATAAACAAATAAATAGCAGTATATTGTTTGTTAAAGATAATTCATGATAGAACGGACTTTTCAATGCCTATAGCTTGCTAATAGTAAACTGACTAAGAAAGGTATAGCAACCATATACATGGCATGGGCTATATAGCTACCATGTGTCGTTTCGGCAAGACGGAAGCAACTAGCCGGAAAAAAAAGTGTTCTCCCTTGGTATCTAGCACTTTTAACACACTCACAGACACAGTGATGTATGGTTTGCTAAGAGACAATTCATGACAAAAATGACTTTGATCCCTATAGTTAGCTAATAGTGAACTGATTAAGAAAAGTATAGAAACCGTAGACATGTCTGTGCTACCATGTGTCGTTTCGGCAACATGGAAGCAACTAGCCAGAAAAAAGTGTTCTCTCTGGGATCTACCTCTCTTAACACACTCACAGTGGTGTATGGTTTGCTAAAAGATAGTTCATGACAGATTTCATAGCTAGCTAATAGTGATATAACTGATTTGGCTAACTGTATAACAACCGCATACACGATGTGTGCTACAATGTGTCGTTTCGGCGAGATGGGAGCAACTAGCCAAACAAATGTTCGCCTTAAGCTTACCATCTAGCCCTCTTAACACACACACAGTGGTGCATGGTTTGCTAAACGATGATTCATGACTTATTCTTATTAAGCTTTACAATAGCGAAGTTAAGAATTGTATGTATGCACTGCAACGGTGTACTCGTCTAAACAGTTGTCTCGAAAAGTGCGAACAACTAGCCAGGCAAAATGCTCTCCCTACTCAAGAGGCTGCAGAATGCTGAGCGACCAGAAGTTTGACAGATAACAGTCAAGAAACTGCAGACTTAAAGAACGATTTTCTTCTCGTTTATCATCATTACGAAAACTTCAGGAGCTAAGGAAGCTCGCAATGAATAAAATTAATGGAGAGATTTGAAGAAAGACTTTTTTGCAGCTGGAGGGTGTCCAGACCATTGCAGCAGCAGAACACAGTGGACTACCATCAATCATCTTTAAAATCACACTTAAAAATCATGCATCATATTCCATTTATAACATCAAGGCTCACACAAATCCAAGTTCAATCGTTAAGTGGTCACTTAGCGATCTCCCTCTACTGGAAAAGGGACCCTGGTAACTCCCATTGAGTGGGAACACTACATGCCCTTGCCTATGATATATCCATGATAATGATACAGAGTTATGTCTTGTTGGAGAAGCTACTTGTCCTCCGGTCACTACCCTAACTGCTCCACAACGCTATTGTCAGTAGACTGAGGTTTTTGTCCTGTTTTGACCTGTTGTAGCGTTTGATATGTGCGTGGCGTTGTTGACCTTGTAATTCAAGTCTTAAATGGACTCATGTCGAGAGGCCGGACAAAAGTGGAATCCTGAAAAACTAACCCCAAATTGCCTTGCCTGGTGTAACGTGACCGCAAGTACACCGCAAATTATATACGCTTTCGTCAAGCAACGATTGTACCGTTACAATCTCATTCTTCCAAAACCGGACGATAAGCTTTGCTGTTCTTGTTTCAGTACAGTAAAATAAAAGAGTAGTTCTTCCTGTGTCTTGAACTTATCTCCACGTATTTGCCAGCTCGACTGAAAGTTGCGGGATGTTATCCCAAAGTCTAACTGTCCAAACATTTCACAATGCTCGTAGAATGATATCACGCATTGTATTGACATCTTTATGCGTAGTGAGCAAGTTTGTCTGACATTCCACATCAAAAGACTAGAGAATATAGGACTATTCATGTCCGAAATGTACAAGTCAACCGACACAACACTGAAAGCTGTAGCAGCTCCTAAGGTCTGAGGTTGATTATGTTTCCACGGAAACAATGTATTATGATGATGATGAAAACTTATAGCAAGATTAACTACTATTCCTGCACCGTACGTTAAGACAGAGAAAAATAAAAATGTGTTCAATTCACCACAAAAACCAAAACTAATGGGAACATAGGCACAGACCTCTAAGTGTCCATGTGGACAGTGCGTAAGGAGGGTGAAGAAAATCTATAGCAATGTTGAACATTGTACCGCCATCTTAAGATGGAGAATAATCTTCAGCTGTGGAAGAAGCGTTGGTGTCATTACTAGAGAAAGGGGTATCAATTTCGTTGTGACAAAAAAAAAATAGAGCGTATTCTTTCTGCAGTTAGAGACCGTCCTTACCTCTTTTCTGCATGAAGGTGAAGAGGTTGTCTAGAAACTCTTTCCTCTTTGGATCATCGTCTATTTCATATAGCTGTAAGACAAGAGAAAGGTGTGTGAATTAGTCATGCTTTCACCGTATCTGTCTACTGTTAGTCTAGCTACGATACGAGAAAATGTCATTCATTCACAAGGTGAGTAATTCAAAGGTATAAGTGTCCGGTTTCTGGGATGTGGGAATAAAGAAGATTGCGCGAAGAATGGTGACATTTCTCTTGCGAAATGTCAGTGTCTGGATACTGTCTATTTCTTGTTTGGAATATCTCAAACGGGGATAGAATATCTTTCACATTTTAAAAAGTCCTTCTTGCCCTTGATGTTTAAAGTTTTCATCACTCGATCATGTTACCTACATTATATTAAGACTCTGCAATCGTGAATTCGTCACGTCGACACTGAGGCGTACAAATCCGGTAACATTATCCCCTTCTTCCCATCTGTTAACCTAAACTATTATGTCTTCTAGTTCTAGATCTGTCCAGTCTTTTCATTTCGGTATTTGTGTCTATTTCTGGATAATGACGAAACATTGGGATGTATTTATTTGCCTGGATACGTGTGATACAGAACCATGCGTTTTCTAGATTGCCATCATTAATCACATTGACATGGCGGACAATAACTATTCAGACTTGTTCCTTTTGAAGTTTCAATTGTATCATTTCCGAGTCCCTTTGAGGCGTTTATTTACTTTGATTTCAAGAGGTTGTCCGGAGTTATAGCAGTAAAGTCTCCAGTCGTTAAGTTTTTATCTGTGTCGTGGTTGTTTATGAGAGTGAAATGTAGGTCGGAGGTTGGAGGTGTTGTCTGGTAGACCCTCCTTGTTCCGCCGACACAAACAGCTGTGTGAGGCTATGACAGGTATGATGGATGATTTCTCAATTCGCGACCGTCCTACGATGGTTGCTTTTATGTACACCTTTTCATTGTGATAAGATCAAGTCGCACAGTTGGCATATCGTCTTCTTGCGCGGCTTTGTTCGCGAAACATCTGTTGCTGTTTCTGGCGTTTGGCCGAAAGTTTATTCATCTCATATCCGGTATCAGTTGGATGACAGGGCCACACCTACGCGACATGTATGTCCTACAACTTTATCTAGGTCGCGAGACGGGCTCGAACGGTTCACACCTTCTTGGGTGTCTCAGACATGACCAGTCCCCTCCACTTGTCATCGAGAGCACTTTTATAGCCACCTGTGTCAGGTGTGTAGACGGGCGCGATGTTTGCCAGGCATGCCTTTTCTCCTCTCTCAAAGACGCCCCTTTATCCGGACCTCCTCTTTCGGTGATATCAAACCGGCTGAAGTACACTTTAATCCTGTGTGCTGGTATGTTGTTGGCATTCTCCACCAAACTGCCATTCCCTTAATCAAATCAAATCCCTGCTACGGTGTGTACAGAGTGCTGGTTTACATGCTAGGCTGTTTGCGCGACCCGTGACCTTCGACAGATTAGATTTCCCTTTGTTTATTTGATATCGACAGGCAAAGTTGTGTATGTCATGGCTTCCTGTTGCACATGCTTGGGAAACGTCCCTCCGCCAAATGCCGCCGACATTTGCCAACTGGTTAATCTAATAGCGCGGTAGCCTCCACCAGACGCCTCCAGTGGCTGGTATGATAGCAGAATAGGGTGAGCGATTTGCAAGAGGAGTTAGCCGGCCGTGGAAGGACAAGCACCACTCCTCGTGCACTCCTAGTGGAGGACGACTTGGCCTCTTGGCAAATTGATTCACACGGTTTAATATAATTTGTCCGATTTCTACTATTTCTGCTGTAACTAAGGGAGTCTCAGAGTCCGTAACGACGCGATCACAATCGCCATAGGTCGTCGAAGGTATTCTCCAAGCAGAAGTTGATGGGGGAAATTGTGACCTTTTTTTTCTTATATGCCGACTTTTTCTGTCAGGAAAGTTGGGGGCGATAGGAAAAGGTCATTATTTTCTCCGTCAACTTCTGCTTGGAGAGAAGTGGTACCTACGATTTCGATGTTAGACATTTTTGTGTAGGCTGTGACAAATCCAACCGCCTACAGCGTAACAAGATGTCTGAATTTTGTGCGACACATACACACACGACTGTCCCAAGAATGTCTTCAGTTTACGATCTTAAGACGAATGTGAACATGGCCGTACTAGTCCATTTTCAGGTAGGTTGTGGCAAAACCAACTGCCGAAAATGAGTCTTTTTTTTATAACAAGATGTGCGACATAAACACACTGGACTACCGGGCCCAAGAAGGTCTTCAGTTTGCGATCTTAAGACGACTGTGAACATGCCCCTACTACTACTAGTAGTTCATTTTCGGGTAGGTTGTGACGACAAGGAGTCTTTATTTTTATAACAAGCTGTGCGACATAAACACACTGGACTACCGGGCCCAAGAAAGTCTTCAGTTTGCGATCTTAAGACGACTGTGAACATGCCCCTACTACTAGCAGTCCGTGCCTTAAGGGAGGCCACGCTACAGCGGGTGGATCTGGCCGTCCTTCTCACGGGTTGACACTGGATCCACCTGCGATCGGAGCAATATTGCTGTGTGCTGTGCCGTGACGCATTCCTCACCCGCAGCCAGAAGTCATGACGCGCTCCCAGCCACCACCATTGCCCAGACTTTAATTTCACGTATCAACAACATAATGGAAGCCTGTGGCTGACAGGTCCGCTTGATAAATGGGCGAATTGAATGACTCGGGATGCTTTGGTCTGCGCTGTTGGTATGCGTCCGACGCAGGCAAATAGCCTTTATATACAATTGATTATTGTTCTCGCCAAGGCCGGGCGGGCATAGTTAGCATCGCTGGATGATTCCTAGAGTGATATCAAAATTGTCTGGCAAATTAATCCCTCGCCCGGGGCGCCCTGTGACCGGCAAGGGTGCTTCGCCCTGTTAGATTATTCACGCTACGTAAATAGTTGAAAATTGATGGCGGAGCTGGCAGCCTTCCAATAAATATACCTGCCAGATACACATATCCACCGCACAGGACCAGACTCCCACAGCCGGCCAGCCGGCCACGCGGTGCTATTTGCTTTACGGCCTATTGACAGCCAGCCGTTTCAATGATGCTATAAATGAGATGCATAGCAGTACTAAATATTGATAAAGTCCGCCATAATATATCATCGCCGGATAATTACGTGCCTTTTGTGTTAATAACAATCCCTTTACTGTGCAGCGGGGCGGAGTATCCGGCATCTGTTTGCACAGTAAAGACAATTGGAGGACTCGGAAATGGGTCCGTTTTGAGCCGGTTTGAAGTATAAAAGTGATAGTTCACATGACACACCACTGGTACGGTATGGTGTGGTCCTATGCAGGTGGATCTAGACAACCTGTATGAACGAGTCTTTCGCGCGATCGGGTCTCGGAATGGACACCTTTTAACAAGAATTCTGAAATGAGGTCAATTTATTGATTTATGGCAGTTTCACTACATGTAGATCATAAAAGTGATGTTCCGTATTCCGTACATTTGACACCAGAAAGGTGCGGTAGGTGGTTGTGTCGCAGACTTGCTTTTATAATAGAGTCTCCGACCGCGCAACTTTGATGGATATCAATGTACAACCATTTTTGTGATAGTGGGTATGTCACAAGGTTATAAAGTGATGTTTTATACGCCAAATAGCAAATACTCAAGTAACTGGATATGATTTGGGAAACGGTCAGATGTTTCAGGCAGAATCCACTACCTTTCGTCAGTGACACTCAAGAGATCTCGTTGGAGAGCAGGTGTATATATCCTTACTATGAATTGATATGAAAAAGAGATCTAGTTGGAGAACAGGTTAAGTGATGCTCATTATGAAAAATTCATATTTCTCATGCAATTAGATAAACCATATATTATTGATTCCATTTGTCCTTATGTTTATAACTGTTTTAAGAAGCGAGAAGAAGTTGAACTTGTACATACTTGAATGTATTAGCATATGTAGAGATGATAAGATACCTTTTTTGTCAAAATTGTACCTTATCACTGGCGCTACGACCTGTACTTAGCTTGTTTGAGCACAAATGTACAATAAAGGTCATTCATTCATTATGATACATATGTGAATGATGCGATGACTTTAGATGGTGACTGGAGCACCGTAGGCTTCCCATAGTCGCCAGGTTTTAAAGTCTCGGAATGGTAGCACAACTTCAGTACCTGGCAAACATCAATCCTCGACCGGAAGGACAACAACTCCGTACTTTATAAGTGTTGATGTGGGACCAACGAATATTTATAGTCCGTGATAGGACGAGATGTTTATGGGTGTTATGGAGACGTATCTCGCGGCGGGCTATTGCCCCCAGATACAGTAGATAGGGCACAATCCAGACCCACTTCATCAGGCCGTGTTGCTTATACCAACGCGCTCACAATAATCAGTGAAATTTTTACACGAGTGCTTACGGCGAGTAAATGTTTGCGGTGTCCGCAGATAAAGTAGGACTTGTTTGGACAATCGTTGGTACTTAGGCGGAACACTGATGCGGACAGTAAATAAAGTTATTTATAGGGAATCTTGCGTTCATAAATTTTGTGTCACCGCCACATTGTGTGGGTAGAGCAGACAACACAAAGCCAAAAACCTCTCGCTGGAGGCGTCTGTGTACAAAATAATACCAATCGGACGTTTCCACTTATATTGCTCCCTTATAAATCACAAACTACCAAATGAGAATTGGAGTTTATACCAGGAACTCAGTCACTATAAACTGGATAAAAAGTGTTGAAGTTCTGGACGTCTCAAGTCGCATCCATCGCAGGTAAACTTGATGTGTGTTTCTAATATAAATCTTATCAATGAATTTCACCATTTTGACTATTACATGCCCATAAAATGTCTGGCATGGCTGAGAATGGCATGTTTGAATATGCTTCAGGTGGTATGGTGTATCGACAGGAACTCCGGATAACTTAGGGACATTGTTTATGGGTCAATTCCAAGTTCACCTTTTCTTGAATTGGTGGAAAAGGCACGACCCATTTACAAGCGACAAGTCCCTGCATCGTCTGTGCTAACCCCCTCCCACCACACACACCGCAGTGTGGACACAATGCGGACGTCATTTTACAATGTTTTTGTATAGATTACATCCGCTTCTGATAACAGATTTGCGACTTGTTTGAGCGCTCAATTTGCCTGTCACCACTGGCTTTACCCCGGGCTACAAAACTTGTCCGGGACTCTCAAGTAGGACCCACTACTGACTACACTTCCAAACTATGATGTTAGTTTTAACACATAACGGGACAATTTTTTAAACATCAGACGACTGATATTTAAAATGGCAACGTCTGGCGAATTGTAATCCGACCGTAACGGCAAACATCGTAACCAAGGCGAGTTAGTACACAACCCAAACACAGCCGCATGGTTTGACACAGTTTGGACTTCTCACACAATCTACACAAGCTACAATTAAGGTGTAGAACACACACAGATGGATCTCAACAGAGGGGAAGAAGTAACACTCTTCTTAACTTCTTGACTGTCTTCATGAAATTGATAATTCAAGAAGTTTGTCCTTCTCGAAGGGCGTAGAGAGACTATATAATAATTCCAGAGATGGAGCCCAATAATGAATCAAAACAAAGGTTGATAAAACAACACTCTTCTAGAATTTCTAAATTAAATTCTTCCTATCTTGCCTTGACAGAAAGGACAATTTTTAAGAAGCATGACAATATGGCCTTCTTAGAGAACCTAACTTAGAGAACCTACGAGTAAACGTTAGTCTTGATGTTGGAGCACACAAATGAATCAAAACAAATGTTGAAAAAGTCACACTCTTCTCCAGATTAATTCTTCAGAATAAATCTGTTCTTGCCCTGACAGAAAAGACAACTTTGTGTAAAGAAGTTTGACAGTTTAGCTTTCTCAGAGATTCTATAGATCCTACGAGTTAGTCTAGGACACAGGAATGAATCAAACAAAGCAGGAAGAAGCAACACTCTTCTGGAGTTAAGTTGTTGTGTTATTGTCCTCACACAGAAATGATAACCCAAGCATCTTCACCTCGTTAAGTGCCGTCATGTACTGGTGCGCACTATGGCCAAAGTCGCTCTGTCGCTGCCCCGACACTTTCATGCTGTCCAACGCTGCCGGGATTTTACGCTGTTTCTGTGTAGAGAGGAATCAGGGGGTCAATTTGTATCAAAATTGGAAAAGTTTTTACAGACTTTTACAGCCGCAGATTTTTAATTTCATTGTTTGCAAACAAAAGATAGCAACCAAGCAGAGAGATTCGATTTCAGAAAACAGGGGAGGGAGGCGAAAAGAGCAGATTTAGGTTTATAGGAAGTTGGTTAGTTAAAACAAACACGTTACTATAGGTTCCTCTCTACTCAAGAAACACAGGTCTTTACAAACCTGACAAAGACATTGTCCGAGGAGCACACTGGGCTGGACAATGCCGAACACACACAAAACACACACAAAATACAACACAGCAACTCGTGTCAACAATCAACAACTCAAATCAGTACAGGTGTCTTCTTAGTGACACTCCGACAGTGTATGGAGTATGGACTATAAATAAGCGTTGTGGTTTCTCTAGCATGTTGTCTCAGTAACGTTGTTTCCTTCCGCACTACGGACGGGTTTTCACTCACACTCAGATCAATGATCGTCTAATCGAACACATACAGCACATCACATCTATCTTGATTAGAAAATTAATACTCATCAATATTCAATGTTTCTCAGTTAAGATGACGTGTTGCGCAATAATTCCACAGGGTGCAATCGGCTGTGACGGCGGCTTGGCCGGGGTTTACTGTTGCGTTGGTCGTGATGAATGGAAATGCCATCAAAATGTCTCTGTCTAAATAAATTGTGACTATTTTTACCCCTTTCTGGTGATTTTTTTCAATATACACTGGACCTCTGACCGCGCCCCCGACTTTTGCGTGACAACTCTCGGCATTTTTCCCACTCACAGTGTATGGATAAACTTTGATATTAGCGATAGCGTCCCAGCAGTGGGTATTTACACAACGGAGCAATTTTATACATTAAAACACGATTATCATGCCAAGCCGGCGCTAGCACGCATAGTTGTACACTACAGTAACAATAAAGTCTGAACTGTGTGTTGTCTGGTAAAAGTTTGAAGAAAACATCTCCTGTCTTGTGTATAAAGGGAGTTTATAGGACAGAGGGGAGCCGTGAATCAAGCCTGTAGAGCATTATTAACGGCGCTCGTGATATGGATGTAATAGGCCGGCCGGCTTGTAATTTGTGTATCTAATCACTCCACATGATAGGCCAGAAATGAAATTTAAATATTTCATAGGCTTTTATGTGAAGAGGAATTAATCTGGGTAACATCGCTGCGGACTATAGTGTGGATTGAGTTTGAATTATGGTCCCATAAAGTTTCCATCAAATCTTAAGTCAAATAGGGAATTAGTGCTGCTTATATAGGCGCCCTGAGATACGGCGGGTATCCACGATACGTAAGAATCCCTGGTATCTACTTGCGATTGTTGACAAGATGGCGACTTTTTGTTCGAGTCAGGTAACAATGTTTTGCAAGAAAGTGGAAATATAAAACCGTCTTACAGTTTTATAGTCGTTTCTTCGTTAAACATAGTTATGCCACTTCAACAGTTTCTCCCACGTTTCTGATGATTGCAATGTGTTGCTCTACATCTGTGCCATTTAGATAATGAGACTTAATATGATTTCCTTGTTGCCAGATACTAAATATGTTGACAACTAGCTGTGATTTGCCGTCCAGTTTGCAAACTAGTTGATTCAGGCGAAAAGCGGCCATCCCTTACTCTAAAGCTACTTTTTGAGCGTGTCTTGTACTGTATATAATTTTAATTCACCGTAGCATAACATTTTCCACAAGTCTTGGTAGTGAATTAGGAATGGTACTGTAACAAGCCTCCTTTTACCAACGTCACTACCCAACTTTTAGAATAGAATATCATAAGACAACATACAATCTTGATACTATAGCTATGAAACTTGGATACCAAAGTTTGCAATATTGTTTAAACCGGGATGATTGTGAACTAACTTTGGCTTAGACATTTACATCATAAAACACATCTATTTTGAATTAAAAGTGTCTCCCTTCGAGATAGTTCGTTGCCATCACCCCTCATTTAGTAAAAAGTTATATGCGCTAGCTACAGCTACACACAGTATTTAAACTTGTCAGAGTTAGATTTGAATGTTGAAATATTTCCAGAATGCGACTGATATTCACAAACTCTTCTCCGCACCACCCCGCGAACTCTTCCCGTGTTTCCATTCAAACAGAACCCGTGGCACATAGCAGGAATAGGTCAGCCTACATGTCACGGTAGCCAGGATTCAATTTGCAGCTTAAAAGCTTTCTTCACGTGAACGTATTCAGTTTTATATCAAAACCGTATCAATGTAGGGACCCTTTAGAGGTGCGAGTTGTCCGCCTCTGCTTCTCGAACCCTTATGTATATAACGGCTCCAACCTGATGGTGGCCGACGCATCCAAGGTTGCCCCCATCGAGAAAAATAATTGGAAAGCGTCATTAATTGGAGATTCTGGCGCACGGCTCGGGCTGTATATGCCGCGCAGCACTTCACATTGGTGCCGAAGTGCCCATCGGAGGCATGCGGCTGGCGATCAATAGTGATTACGCACTACACTTATTGATAAAAAGTCGCCATATATTGCATTAAACAATCTGCGAGTTGTTATAAGGTTTTAAAGAGGACGGGTGGTGGCGGCCAATGATAGCGGTGCGAGGGTTATGACTGGGATGATAGCGCGTAAGGCCCAATGTCCCACGGATCCAGCTTAATGGAGAAATGCATAAATTAATCTGAGCCGCCCTAGCCCGGGAATGGGCCGGTTTAATCACTTTTTCGGCATCCAGACGATCGTATTATCGATATGATCGCCGGCCGGCAGAAAATGGGGCCTGATGGATCGGGCCGAGAAAGCCCAGTAGGGCGGCAATGAAAATTGTGGTGGCCGGTAAATGGTGGAAAATTCACCCCCTGATTAGGGGCTAACAGTCGAGCGCGACCCCTGGAAAGTGAAATCGAAGTTTATGGTGGCTGGAATTTGACTTTCAGGTCAGGTGTGCATGTAAGATAACGCCCTATCAATGCAGAGGGGTAATCAGGAGGGTTGGGGGGGAGATTGACCCCCGCTAACTTCTCTGTTTTTTTGCGGGGCGGGAGGAAAAACGTCGGCGAAGACAAATTGATCGCGTCCCTCCCCGTCAAGCCTCCTTCAGACCTGCACATTACTCCCGCCACAAAGCCTATCTATTGATCGCATGATAATGCTGGCCAAATGTTGATACAGGCATTGTCGAACACGCATAGCTCTGCATACGGCATGACTGGCTCCATTCACCGACGGCCTCTTTTCCTGGCCCCCTTTCTTCTCCACGAAACCAGACAAAACCTCACGATCAAAAGGGCCAAATGCCCCCCGCCCGATCTCTGATTCTGCAGCATTCAGCAGCGCTTTGGCCATTTTCAGGATGTCAACACGCCATGCGGGTCGGCTGTTAATGTACAGCCATTTGGTGAATCAAGCCGTATCAGAGGTCTTTTCACTTCGATAACGGCCACAAAAAGGCCCACAGGATGTCCAACAATGAGGCCCTTCGTCGGCAGTCAGAATTTTGATTGCCGACTTGATATGTCGCATTTATAATCACCGCGACCGGTAATTGTTGTAGATACGCTTTTAAGAAGGTTGTTTCGTCGGCCGAAAGTGGCGCGGAGCCGAAAACAAACACAAAGTCCTCCAAACGTCCAGAGATTACCCGATACATGCGATGAACACATTAATCGTTATAAACCCCGCCATGTATCAGTTTGTGTGTAACTTTTGATTAATGAGAAAGGATCGGGGATACAAGCCTCTCAGGCGGTATCCTTGTATCGACGCCCTCTCCCTAGTTACCGCGTAATTTGAGGCATCGTATCGACATGTTTCATTCAGCGGTTTGCCCTGGGAGTTCGATCTGAGAAAGTACAGTACATACACTAGAACATCAGAAGGCATTTTGCCATTGATGTTTTGTACAGACGGCTGGTCCCCTGGCGCCAATAGTCCGCGCTGATAGACAACTTTCTAAACGTAACATCAATCCTCAGAGGGGGTCGGAATTTAGAGAAGTGGGAATGCGTTTGCAGATCTTTTTATAAATACCCGTGGACTTGATGCGCCGTAGTCATGCGTGCGGTGTTGTAGTTTGAAGACGGTGCGCTGGCCTGTTTATGATTCGGTGGTTTCGCACCTGTTCGACAAACGCGACGCTAAGTGATATTTTCCGAATTGTCACTCCCATGTTAAGCCCGCCACTAAGCCACAGGTTGCCTTTTTTTATGCAGGGCCATTCAGATGTGTAAAAAGGAGCAGGCATTAAGAGCAATTTACGCGTCGTTTATGGTCTTTGTTTAAACGTAGGTACGGTTAGGAAATGTTGTGCGGGTTATTTTCTACCCAGTAGACCAGACGTGGCATGTTGATAAATATTGGTCTCTTGTCACTTTTCCGACAAGTTGACATGAACGAGTGGTGTTTTCTGGGGCGGGAGGCAGCCGTGTGTTTACTTTACTACCTTGTAAACGGGCTTGTAATGGTGTGTCGGAACCCAAACAAACCCCACTCACCGGCCGGCTCCCGTCTGTGTGGCCGCGAGGATACCTGAGGACGACTGCACTACCCGCCCGAGGAAATGCCCTTACTACCCTGGGATGCACCCCCCCCCCCCATGTGTTCCACCTGGGGGTAAGAACGTCTGAACGTCGACCAGTTTGGTCCCGACTGGGGAGGGTAGTAGGAGGGGTGTGTAGACCTCGTGTATGGTTCACTACCTGTCTGACGTGAAGGACAGCTTTTGTAAATGGCTATCAAGGGAGCCATTAATCTCTGGTGTGGCTGGTGTGTTGTTAGATACATATGTGTGCATGTTATGTGTGTATGTATATGTGTGTGTATCGTACCTGCTTGAACTGTTCTTGGAAGGACCACTCGGCCTGGTGGGCATGGGCGTTCAGGTGTTGCTGCATGAAGGCGAGCTCTCGGGACTCCGGGGAGAGCTCCGGCGGGGAGCTGTCCACCCCGAGCCCCTGGTGGAAGTGGCCGGGCACCGACACGGACACCGCGGCGTTAGCGTTCTCCTTGGCGGCGGCCTGATCGGGCTGCCGCGGCCCAGGGTGCTCGAGGTTCAAGGGCCGGTCTCCCGCCGTGGCCTCGGCCACCTGCCGCCTGAGCTCCTCCGGGGGGATCTCCCCGGGCTCCAGGGAGACGGAGTCGTCGTCGCTGAGGTCTCGACTCGCCTGTCGCTGCAAACTTTCCATGGTGCTCAAGTCCACGCCGCCCGAGTCCACCTTCATAGCCCAGGGCAGAGCCGTCGTACTTCCGTCCGTGTGGTGGTTTATACTACTCGGGGTTGTCTCTCTGCTCGCTACCTGGGGCCACCAGTTGCGCGCTGACGTCCCGTCCGACTCAGCCGGTGAGAGTGTGTAATATGGTGTCGTCGGTGTAGCAAGGCCGGCAGATGGTCTCCCTTGGTCTTCACGGGACGAGGACTTGCCGCTGGTAATGAGCTGTGTGGAAAATGGGAAAATGGGAGAATTTCAACGGGGGTCCGGCCGGTAAAGGCGCAACACGCGATTACATCTGGACCGTAAAATCGGGGCCAGAAAAGAAGCGCCCAGCAGAGTGACAAAATTCGATTATAGCCGAGCGCTCGGCCGCACATTTTCGGTGGCCAGAGGTCAACCGGCGAGCGGGTGCCTGGTTTAGTCCCTGCTCAATCAATGCTAGACCAAGTGAGCGAGAGGGCCTTACAGAGATTTCTTTTCTTGTTTCACCACATCTCCTTATAATATATACCAAACACCTTGTAGCAGGTGTCTCCTATACAACACGTGTCGACACATATGCTATAGTACGTACCTCCTGCCTACCCTGACAGACACGGTTTACGATCATACACACACACACCACACACTCACCTCACAGCAGTACAGTAGTAGTACAGAATATTGTCAGCGCTCTGGCCCGACTATCTATATGTTGGGGTTACGCGGGTTACGTAGGGTTAAGCACGGCGATCCCTGCTGATAATCTGTCGACCCTTCACCCGGCCGGAGTGTTCATCCCGCCACGGCGGATCTCTGGTATCAAACATGCACGGCGCGTGTATTTACACGCCACCGGGTTACGCCTATTTGATATCAAAGTTAATAAGGTTAATTTATCTGAGATTCGGAGCACGGCCTCACCTCAGCTGTGGCCGCCAGCCCGATCAGTCATTTCCCGATCGATCGATCGTTTCTCGGCGGGTGTTGGCAGCTCTGCCGCCGGGGGGCTGGTGTCTGGTGTCCGGGGCGATTGGTAGGGTGGATGTGCCGGCAGGTCGGACTGTATGTAACCTGGACGGGCCGCTCGGGGGGCGCTACTTTTTTTATTGGGGACAATACACGCGATTCGGTGGAGGAGGGAGGCGGGAAAATACATTCATGTCAGACCACGAAGCGCTGAGAAGTTGTACCACTGGTAAACCCGGAAGTGACGAAGAGACGCGGTAGATATGAAATATCATTCGAATGTTACCACTTTGTTCGTTCCTTAACAGAAAATTCGACTCTGGTCATAATTACAACAGAAAACTAGAGAAAACAGAGCAAGAGTACGCCACACTTTAAAGATAAAAACACTGCTTAAGACACCGCAGTTTGTTACCAACTTTTAAAAAGTTTCCGACGTCTCAACTGTGCGACTGAAGAATCTACCTTAAGACGTGATCCCTCCTTAAGAAGTCTTAACGATCGTCCCCTTCCACTAGCCACTGACCAGTACCCACAATCCATTGGCCCCTGATCATGACCAGAGCGCTTGCGTGGCCCGGGGGGACCCACGTGGTTTGTTATGCAAATACACCTGGTCCCACTGCCCCCATCATAAAACGTTTCCCCCTCCATTCACCATTGTGGTTTCCGCGACAAAACACGCCAGGGCAAACATCCTCTAACTAGATGAGAAAAAGAGTGGACTCCAACTTTGCCACCATTTCTCCATCATTCAGATCCGACTTTATTGCATAACGACTGGCATGTGACATAAAACCACGTGGCGTAAAGAAAAATACAGACCAGCAATATCAAAGTACACATTGCCGTAGGTCTTGATATCAAAGCGCAGGATATCAACAAGATTTGAAAGTATCATTTGCAAGGAGCTTTCTGCGCATTGGAATATTGATATGCGACTGTTATGAGCGTTTCTGATGTAACAATCTGGTCACTCTTTTCGGTAACTCTTTCAGACCCGTTCTCCTGCCCCACCGCCCGAAAGGTGTATCATTACCGTATATGAACTGTCAGGAGGAATGTAAACATATGTAATTATTACAATTAAACCGGAGGCAGCCGAAAGGAACGGCCGGGCGCTCCGGTAGTTTGTCGCGGTTGACAGAACAAGACTTGTTGTCTATCGGGGTCGTTACGTCGATGAAGGTTAGACATTCAAGAAATAAGCTATGCTAAAAAAAGAAGTTAATCAAGCAACTGGATATGATTTTGAAAAATTCTTACAAGATCTTTGGGAAGCTTTTTTTCCCCCAAATCATGCTTTTTGGCATATCGGGTATGTTACTTGTAAAGATGCGCAGTCCGAACTGTCCGGTTAGTGTCAAGCAGATGTTGTGGTGGCGTTTTCTGACGGAATGGCTTCTTCTGTGAGGGACAAACAACGGCAGAGAGAGACTGGACAGACAGAAAATGTTACAATCCTCCATACCAACATCTACTCAGTGGAGAGTTCATTCCGGTTCATGTCAAGTAGATGCTAGATGATTTTTTGACCGACTGGCTTTTCTAACAGACAGGGTCTTTCGACGACACAGTCAGAAAATATTGCAATCTTCCAATATCAACATCTGCTTGGATATCACTGTCCGATACATGTTATGGAGATGTTGGGAGATAGGATCGGAACTTTCTTTGTCTGGTCCAGTTTTGAACAAACGGATCTGACTCACAACGTTAGCAACAATCGATATCATGTCAATATGTCAATATCTCCTTTCTTGACGTTTCTTGGTCTGGCAAAGAAACTATTTTCGTGCCTTGGAAGTTGGAATACCTTATTCTGACCACGGAGTTTTCAAACTAAGCCTACTTGCTATAACCCAGTCGTTTTCTTATAGGGTGGTGGCAAAACTTTCGGAATCTTTCATTTACAGTCTACATGTACTTTCGTTTTTTATTTCTATTTTGGATGATGCATATTGAGTCTAGCAATATAAAGAAACCATTTACCAATGTTGTAACTTCGAAGAGAAAGACTAGCCTGAAAATTCCACAGTCGAACAATCTAAGATTCGGTGTCATATTTACAGCCGTGGTACAATTTCCCAGATAAAAACACTTGGTGAGAAGATTTTATTCTGACGCCCGCGGGTACAAACATGTTCCCCCTATCTAGGTCAATGTAGGGTCTCTCCGCTCAGTATCATGATTCCGCGACGTTATAAATCCCAAGTCATAATGGATGTTTTATTGCAAATTCATGCCCATGGGGATAATTGCAAGTGAACAATGATTAAATACATAAAATGATTGAATGTGGTCTAAATACAGGTAGATAAGCTAAAATCTAACATACAGATATTGCGTGGTTGAATGTACATACGGTGCAGAATGGGGTACTAAACTTACTTTACTATTGCGGGTTTGACTTCTTCTTTGAAGACAGTTGAAACTGAAACGTCCCATATATTCTATGATAGATTGATTGATTCGATGATCGTAGTAGGAAGAGCATATTTTGTGTGTTTTTTTTAATAATGAAAAGCTTGGTGTGATTTCGGACACTCTTTCGAATAGTCTGTTTCTTTCGGCATCGAATCGGGGACATTCACAATGGATGTATGAACGTCCCTGTGCTGATATCAGAGTCATAAACACATGCATCAATCCCTGCGGCTTTCAGCGCGGCAGACGACTTGGCGATGGGTATGACCGGAACGATGTTTAGTTTGTATTTTTATCTAATGGTTGAGTTGGATAGTAACAGGCAAATAAATCAACATGTAACATCGTCTCTCATAATTCCTCAGAGTACCATAATACCGCCACATGAAAACAATACTTGAATGTAAAGTGATTTAAAGGCGTGTGCCAATAAAACGTCAGTAGTCTTTTAGTTTTATTCACTTAAGATATTTAGGTGTTCAGAACAATCTTGAAAAGGACACTGTAACATTTTTTTGGACGCGGCGGTGCTATAGCACCCGGTGGAATTATGAGAGCTGATGTTATAGCTTCTGAAAGTGTTGAAGCTAAAGCGAAAAGGATGTTAACAAAACAGGAAAAAAATATAATTAGAGATAAACACTAAAGAGAGAAAATCTCAAATATATAGTTCTTACTCTTCAGTCACCTGAAGAAAGTTTTACTCCTGCTAATCAAATTTGACAAATTTGGACGTATAATTTCTATAAAAATGTGATACTTATATTTAGCGACGAAATGTTACAACTAGAAACTTGCGAAAGCGACGAATGCTTTAACAAAGGCGGCAAGTATAAAATCACATACAGTGAAACAGATCATAGTCCAATGATTCGGCAGAGGGGGTATCTTATGCATCTTGTTAAAAATACTTTTCTACTCTCCCGGATTAAAAAGGGGGCTGAATCGTGTTTGTTCCAATTCTCAAACAGTTAAAGTGCGATGACCTTGTGCCACAATACCTGGTCGTTTATTTAGTTCCCCGGGCCGTCATGCCTGCGCCGATAGTCCAGAGAAATGTGAATTACATGAGACATTAAGGGCCATGATACACATTTAGTTCTGGCAACAGCGGAATGGGCTCTTTCAATATCTGATAAGCTCAAGTGATTTATTGGGAGTCAGAGAACTAACGTTAAATGCTGCTGAGATTGCGTGATATTCTCCCTCAGCTCGCACGATGTTTTTAGATGATGTGATTTTTGGTAAGCCTAGCTTGGGAGAACGCACCTGGCTGAGAATGTGCAGGTGAGGGAAACTTCTGTGCGTGTGTTTGATATCAGAAGTTCGCACAGTTGCAGGGTGGGTTTGACGTGTGTAGTGATGTCATAGCGGAGTGAAATGGTACTGCACCTACATTTAGTCTGGAGATTTCAATTATACCGCCTTTCCACCACTGGTACTTTAACAGCACTCTCACTGCGCTCTCTCTGCGACCTAAGTTTGACAGATCGCTCAGCGAATTGTTTAGAATAAAAATATCTTTAACGCTTTGTGTGTTTTGTTGTCTTTTCAGTCACACTGTTTTATATGTATACATTTTGCATGATACACCTAGTATGAAATCGAAGACTACACATATCCTATTCAGGTCGCCGCGGTGAGAGCGAGCCTTTACAAGTATTCAGGTGTAAAAATTAACAGACCTAAGAAAGTGAAAATGTATACTTTTACCACCTACATGATCATGCGGCAATATTAAAAGAAAAACAATGAACAGGGACTACAAATCTGTGTTCTTTTTTTTACCAGTGGAAGTTTGCCCTTCTAAATTTCTTCCAATATATCAACCTTGATCACTTAAATTCAAATGAACACATATTCCTCTCCTATATTGTACAAAACGTTTTTTTTTGGTGCGCGCACACAGTATTACAACCTCATTCGACATCCGACCAGAAAGAGACGGTCCCTGAGCTCATGAGGCCAATAACACATACAGACATACGTAACTGGTCATGACATTTTCTGTTTGGTCATTACGATATGCCCACGGTGCAGTGTTTTATCTAAACCAAGAACAGCTTCCACTCAAGCTTGAAAAAGTCCTGCGCACCCAATATTTTGATATGTTTGATCTAAATCTATGAAGTTTAGATCAACTAAATATCATTTCCCCGCACCTATGTCCATTGATTATTCAAATCTCATTGGATATGGTTAGTGTTTTTGTTAATCAAGATCAGCCTTCATTCCACTTTTTGATCTAGATCAAAATTTACTCCAATAAAGCCACATGTTATGCACCATTCAGTCATTTGCACCTGTACAAAGCTATCCAGAGTTGATTCAGATCTATATGAAGTTTAGACCAACTCAATATCATTTCCTCACGCATATGTCTATTGATTATTCAAATCCCCTTGTGATATTGTTAGTGTTTTTGTCAATATAAGAATTAAGATCAACCTCCATTAAAGTTTAAAAAATACATGTAATATTTGATCTTGATCTATGGAGTTGATCCAGATCTATATGAAGTTTAGATAACTCAATACCATTTCCCCGCACCTATGTCTTTCGATTACGATACATGCATTCAAAACCCCTGGGACAAAATGCAAGAGATAGAGACAGGGGTACCCCCCCCCCCCCCCCCCCTCAGGCCAGTATCAGCACATGCCGTGCTGACCATAGCAAGATGCCACAGATATCATCTCAGATAGGAACTCTCTGCGGAATGAAGGCGTATTTGGTTCGTTTGTTAAGTCATTCAAATTAATCAAATATTCATTGCTATGTGGAAAATAATACCAAGTCACATAATCTATATTCCTCGTTCGTTTTGAAAAACTGACAATAGCTTAACCCATGCAATCCTATATATTTTCAACATTACAGAAGCGATAAAGAAGCAGATACTCAACATGTGTACGTATGTTTGGACCTTGTTGGGTGAGATTAATGATAAAATCAGTTAAGAAAAGTGAAGCCGAAGTATATTCACTAGTTGCGGCACAATATAGCGATAAACGATTTGGCCCTTCCCATCACCATGGTTCATGAGACCGTCTGGCCGTATCTGGCCCCGTTTTACTTCCCCTGGACAAGTGCCGGGTACTCTCCGCGCAGTGTAGAAGATAACACATCAGATGTACTATGTAGGGAAGGGGAGATTGTCATACAGCATGAGCATACAAGCGACCCGGATGGATCTAAGGACCTCCAAGCAGAGATTGATGGGGAAAATCGCGACCTTTTCCTCATATGCCGTGTTTTTCTGTCAGCCATCTGACGACGATCGCTGTGAGACCGTTGAGCGACCGTTGAGCGACCGTTGAGCGACCACGCACAAGTACCTGTGTGACCTTTGACATAATTGGAATATGATTCACGCTATAAAAGTACCATCAAAACACAGCATAACTCAGAAAACGTGAAAGAATTCGTTCTTGCTCTCCGCTCCGAAATTCGGTGAGTGATCTGTCAAATTTTAGCTGGGTAGGAAGTCGGGTGTCAGAGAGGTTATAGCGAATAAAAGGAATAAAGAAGCTTAAGCTGCTAGAGGGTCCAAACTTTTGTCATGTCCTTCAGACCACAATAGCCATCTACAAACGAAAGTAGTGCATAGCTTGACCAGAACACGAAATCAAAACCGGAAGTTCGTCTGCAGCTTAGTAGACAGTCGCTAGGGCCCATAATCTAATCGTTTCTTCCATATGCCGACCTCTTCCAATACAACAAATATTTCTCGAGGTATGCTGTGAACAGACAGGCAGCATAGACAGCACAGACAGACAGACTGATAAACAGACAGACAGACAGAAAGACAGACAGGAAGACAAACAGACGGATCCAAAAAGATCATCTTCTTGGCCAAGGTATACATAATTTATTTACTACTTAATACTAGTAATGAATGTTTCTTCAAACATCAAATTTGACAACACAGGCTCCACACATACACAGCTGTAATTGCACAGTGCCGTGGCTCCAAGCCAAGTTTTCTCATCCGATATGCAAATGAGCCTGCCCGTCTCCCGTGTGAGTGTCAGACATTATTAAGAGTTTGATATTACAGCGTCCTGCATGGCGCGAGACGGCATCAGTCCCTTTAATATTGACCTGTCCATACATAATGGAGAGAACAGAGGAGCGCAGACACGCGCGGCGCTCCCACTACCCTTATTGCAAATGAAAGTTTTATAATCCGGCAGGTCGGGTGGTAATGATACTGCGCGCTATTGATACTGGCTTAATGAGTGCGGCACGTCTCGGTCTCTCCGGTTTATAAAGGTGTTGATTAAAAAGGTGCGGCCGGTCCTATTGTGGAGGCGGGAAGGGAGAAACTCGATACCAAATTGGTATGAAATATTGAACAATCCTCTCGGGACAGCAGAGTCCATTGGATCGGGTACTTGCCGTGCTTGGATGTTCCTTATTTGGGAAGGATGGTTATAAATTATAGCGTGGAGATGGGGAGGGAAAAGACGGGGTGATCGCTTTCTCATAACTTCATTGTTGAGCTCTTGCTCGGATAGTATCTTTCCGATGCGCCTTCCAAATGTAATTTCGCGCAGGAAATTGGCCCGGTCGGGTTGAGGGCCTCGTCACGATATTATCTCCTGTCCAATTTTCTGATATCTTTGTCCATGATAGGGAATTAGTGCTTGATTGTGCTGGCTTTGTAGCGCGGACAAACCGTGTGTGCGATTCGGACCCTCGCCGACATTAGCGAAATTGGCCCGCTTCTGCAGGACACAGATAAACGACCAGATACACTAACGAACGAAAGAGTGGGGGTCCCTTGATGTTCTGCATCCGAACTTCCAAGACGGACAGGCTTTGCGCGGTCCCGACGTCCGAGACTGAGATGTAGGAATATAAACGACTTGGTGGATAGCGGCAAGCAGGTCGGGACACGATGAAAGATTTGTTTGCAGCAGATTCGAGGCTGTGCCCGGTTAGGTCTTCATTACACCCATACTCAGCTAGTGCGGGGACCTTGCTACGACCAAGGAGGGTACTGGCAATAACGTTTTTACTACAACTGACCGATTTGATAGAGTGCTCAACGAATTTTCAACATTATGAGAAGAACGCTTTGTTAATTTTTCTGTCTTTTTCAGTCATACTTTAACGGTTTGCATGAAATTGCAATTATGAAATAAAAAATGACAAGTCAGTGAAGGTTAGACATCCATTTCCAACAAGAGTTCTCCAGTGTCACTGACAAAAGACACCGTATGGCTCTCTGAAACGTCTGTGATCGTTTCCAAAATCATATCCAGTTGTTTGAGGAACTGTTTTTTGGCAAATCAAATTTAGGTCGCAGGTAGGTCGCAGCGTGATCGCCGTCTGGTGGAAGACGCGGCCTGTAGGTCTTCATTAGGGCCCTGCGGTGGCGCTGTGCCGGGAGAGGGAGACGGATCGCCCGGGCACGGAGATGCGCAGATAATTGCCATGACGTATGGTTCATTTGATACGACTTGGTGTTTACAAAACTTGCCGGTGGCCCGTCCGAGACATGAAATACTGTTGCGTCTGCCGGGTGAAAGCGTCTTTGATCTGAGAACTAGTCCGCGAAAACCCGATTCACTCTCAAGAGAAAGGACCAAGGTCCGCTTATCCGAGATGGGAATTTGTGGTTCGAATCAGTCAGATATGTTCAACTGTCGACAAATGTTTTCCTTTTTACTTAATGTCTTTTTCCTTAACAGGGCTGTTATCCAGCACCGGTGGAAGTGAAGATAAAATGTTGCAATGGATGTCCACATGAATGTGGAGAGCATTTATAATTAGTTGAACGCATTTAGTTAGTATCAGAAAATTTGAAGATATGCGGGACAAGTCAGGGATGACACCAACTTTCCTCGACAAAGCCGGATAGAAATGAAAAATTTGATCACCACTCTGCTACAAGCCTTGCGCATGCCTATAGATATTATAACTGACGAACTGAACAGCACCTATACATTGATATCTAACGATAGTTTCATTTTGTATCTGTTAACTGACTCTTTTCAACAAGTCATGTTCTGACCTGTTCTAAGCCTGGTGTGGCAATATTTTGCAGTAAAGGTCTAGAACTGATGTTCAATCCGCAATGACATACTGTAATGGCAACTGTAGTTCCTTCTGCTGTATTAGTCAAAAATTGACATCAATACGGCATGTGTGCCTAGGTGCGGCCTCATGGGTCAATCGTCACGCGCTCGGCACGCAGGGGATTGTGGGTGGTACACTCCCAGAGTGAGTTAGATACATCCCCTCTACCGTATGAGATACGATCGGCCTCTTCCTGAGGATAACGGCGCTTCCTATCAACCCGATCATGGAAGGACGCCAGTTAGCAACGGAAGGCCACTACTCACGGCCTGGGTACAGTCCTCAGATTCATATTCATCCTTTCTCCATGTCAAAACCCTGCCGACCGAACTTGGCGGCTAACCAAAATGTGAAACAAGAGATAGACAACAATGAGAGATAGATAGTTTATTGCGCAACAATTGCATTAGTGACACTGTATGGCAATGTATAGATAACAGAAGGTACAGTCTAGTAATACACATACACGTTTTATTTCAGTTATTACAATAGTCAATACTAGTGGACTATATCGAGTGGAAACTACGATAGGTAATAAAGGGAATTATTACATACATCGAATTGAGTATTTCTACGCTACTTTGCGCCATAACATTTGTTAAAATCATTTACGAATGGTACACTTTCTCTTGTGTTTGGCGTGATAAATGTAAATTCAAGAACAATCCGACAAGGATCGATACACTTTGAATGAGAGGAAAAATATTACGAAGAACACAAACAAACAAACGAACACCAAAAATTACTGGTTTTAACCAGTCAAACTACGTATGAAACTTACAAGTACTCTTTCAAGTACTTCGACCAATTCAATTTATTGTGGCTTTTGGAATCAATGGTACAGTTGGCTATAACGTAAGCGTTTTCCCATGGGATGAACGTAACTATTGACCAGTGCTGCAAATTGCGATTCCTCGCTGAATGCTTGTCTAAAGTTCGCTGGGCCTTGTCGCCAGGAAAAAAAAATCAACTAAGAAACAGAACTCCTTCCTTGAAGGTCAAGTAGAACTTCCTCCTGCGTGTTTGATTCGCCGCGACAAGGCAGCTCTTCAGAAGCGCTATCTGTCTTCCGTGGCCGATCTGTTGTTTATAAAACAGCCATTTTCGCACTTCAGCCAAGTATGGCCCGGAGCCATCTCTTCAGAACGGGAAGTTCCGTCTTCCTAAATTACAGGACTTATAATTCTAAATCACATATTATCTTCTTATGTTGTGCGCCACCATCTATACACGCCCGACCTAGCTCCGGGGGAAGATTCATGGAGGAGATAACGCGGGCTACTAAAACTAAAAGGCCGGATCGGTCGATTTGGGGCGCCTACTTCAATAACCAAGGCGCGCAGGGCGCAGATGCAAGGGAGCTGTTAAGGCTGGGGAAGTAATATTTAGCGAAATCTTAGATGGAAGCCGGGAAGACAAACTTTTCTCTCGGAGTTAACTTGAGAGGATGGATCGGCTACGCTGTTCATTCCCCAACAATGTCTGGACTCAGCTGAGGAGAAGAATGGATGGTCAATTAGTCATTGCGGTACGTCCGGTGCTGAACGGAGTACATACTTAGAGAGATTAAAACATGGGAAAACTCTAAAGGAGAGCACAACGCAAGGCTTTTCCACTGAAGGTAGCCATGTGAGGGTCTTCTGTGTGTCAAATCTTACGGACAGTACAGTGCCACACACAGGGCCGGAGAGTCCCGTGTTGGTTCTCGTAAGTTTTCGGAAAACAATGAAAGGGAAAAAATAAAGTTCTGGCATATTCTTTGTCGGTGCTTGGATCGCGACTATGCTGTTTGCAAATTACAAACACAGAAAATTTACTACTAAAACATCTACAGATATCATCGTAAGCTACGGCGCAGTCACCCAAACTTCTTCATCGAAGGAGCGCCATCGAAGACGAGTTCTGTCTAAAATAGTTCAAACCTGTCGAATGACGCTCTCCCCGTTCCAAAATTGCTTAGACAAATCTACGCTAGGGTTTTGGTTGTAATTGTTTTGAAATGTTGCAAGAAAGAAAAATACAACCATCGTTGGCTTCCTACATTCGAATTTCAATTCAAATTAAGCTCTCTTTCTAACGTGACTTCTTTTGATAACTCCCCGTCGAGTGGTCTGTATAACATCTTTATTCATCTGCATGTGGGCGAAGAGCAGCAGTCATTAACCTTAACTGTGTAATACTTAAGAGATGTTCCCAAATCCTGGCGATGTCTTTCCATGAGATAAGGGCAGGGACTAAGCGACTGGAGATGTCCACGCGGTGATTGGTTAATGACCCCGGGCATGGGATCGGCCACAGACCTGCCATTAAGAGCGGGAACGGTTAGACTTGATCAAGACAAGTTGACGAGCGCGCCAAGCGTCCCCGTGAGCAAACTCAGTGTTACACCAACTTACCGTCCTTGGAAGACAAGAGTTGGAAGGTCTCCTTGAAATAGAGTTTGTTTATTAAAGGGTTATTATATTAGTGGCCTGCCCTGAGGTGTATATGGTCATTTGCTATAATCACCGAATAAAACCGACGAGTGAGCGAAGGGTTTGACTAGCATTAAATGTATCCATTAACCGCTAAGAAAAGTACTAGCATATGTGGGATAATTAGGTGCAAAAGCACAAACTCTTCCATTGACCTCATGACCTGTCATGCCATGTCTGATACTTCCTGTCAGTCCCGTACGTCTGACTTCTGGGGTGACGCCATCTTCCCAGTCACCTCCTGCCCCTCTACTGACAGTGTATCAAAGTAAATGCGGACACTCTAGAACATACACATGTAAAAAAAAAAAAAAACAAATAACTACGGAATCCCACACCGCTGTGAAACGTTTCGATTCAAATCTCTTGTTTTACAACTGAAAGTTTGTCTTACTCAGTATGTTCATCTTCAATAATTTCTGAGACTCTCTAAGTGAAACCTGGTACCTTTAACCCAACTTGCCGTAAGTGTCCCCGATGCGCCTATCTTTCAAAAACAAATTGCGGAACTGCGGACACACACAAGTACAACAAACACATCAACTTATCCCAATGTCTCCGTTTTCAAGGAGATAAAAAGCCCACCCTACACAAAGGCAATAAGAGTTCCTTTTTACAACGCATAAAGTATTTCTTCTGCCGAAGTTTCGGTAACTCTTCAGCTGACTTCCTCAGACATAGCGAGAGACTTCTCCTTCCTCGTCTGTGTATGAGGAATGGACTGCCAATGTCATTTTAGGCCAAATTCTGATTGCTACTACCTATGTGTGTGCATGTTGTAATGGTAAACCGAGCTAGGTAGGCATTTATTCAGGGGCAACATTTTTGGTTGATGATTCACATCTCCAAAGATAAAGGCAACCGTCACATTGCCACTGCATCTTTGGAAATTAGCACTGATTTTTAGCAGTTAATGTGTTTTAAATAAAAGCAACATTTGCAGTATTTCTCAATCATTGTTAGCATTGTAAGACAATTATTTGACTAAAGCGTGTAGCACAAAAAATTAATCGAAGGACAGCCCAGAAAAGAATGCTACAGGTTCCAGAGGTTGTAGATGAAGAGTTAAAAGCGTGTTTTTCCTCCTATGAGAGTAACTGTCGCGTAGTCTACCTCTAATGACGATTCGAGAGCTCTTAACTTTGAACTGAACAAAACTTTTCTCCTTTCGTTGTTTCATGATGCATTTATGTGACCTGTATGCATGTGCCATATAGAAACTGAACTAGATTTTCGGTTGCCAACACACCTGTCCAACGGTAGACATCTTTAGCCTAACCACCACCACTCTTTCACAACCAGTTTGAAGTTTAGGAGCAACAACAAAATTTCTGAAGAAGTGCCAGCATGTATATATATATATCTATGCATATGTTATAAATAATCCGATGTAGATGGAGATAGGCGTTGAGGAGTAATGGCGTACCCACCAGCCCCGGCGATGATTCGGCGTCTCCTGTAATCGGAACCGCAAACTGCGCGCCACTGTCCACTTCTCTTATCTCAGCATCGTCTACTCCTCAACGAGGCCCCGGAGAAAACTTTGCCGTGGCCTCCCTTTGAAGAGGTGGAATATGTCGGACAGATAGACGCGAGCCGAGACATTTAGTATAACAAGATAGCCGGCCTGCTGCACTTCGTGTCATCCCTGTAAACTGGCCCGCGAGGTGCGATTTGTGGACGGACATTACGGACCAGGTAACCTTGAGTAAAGTTCAATGCAGTCGGCTCAGGCGGGGCGCAGGGTTTGGTAATGGTCAGTAAAAATGGAGAAAGAAACATTAACACCTTATTCATTTAAGGTGTTGCGTTTTGGGGGGATTTTTAAACAGAGATAAAGTTTAATGAAGTCGGTTCAAGCGGGATGGAGGGATCGGCAATGGTCAGTAAAATGGGGAAACAAAACATTAACACCTTATTCGGTAAGAATAATTTAAGGTTGTGTGTTTAGGGGGATCTTCTAACTTCAATAAAGTTCAATGAAGTCGGTTCAAGCGGGTGAAGACTTTGGTAATGGCCAGTGGAATGTCTGGTAAAATGGAGGAACAAACGTTAACGTATTATTCGCTTGGAATCGCGTTTAAGGTCTCGCGTTTGAACGGTTTTGGGGATCTTTTAACTTAAATAAAGTTCAATGAAGTCGGCACTAACGGGCACTCGGAGATTTGAGCAATGGTCGGTAGAAAGTATCCGCAAAACTGAGGTGACATTAACACCGCGTTCTGTTAACGACCTGATTTTCTGGAGTCCGCTAACTTAAATAGAGTTGAACTAAGTCGTCACAAATGGGGTAAATATTTCGGAGGTGGTCTACAGAAATGTACAGAGAAAAGGATGAACGTTTACATCACCGTTCAGTAGAACCCATTGAATGGTTTACCTGTTGAGCAAACAGGTGAAGGCCGCACAGACTGTGAAGATCTCCGCAACGGTCAGCAAAGTGTTTTTTAAAATGTTGTAGGGACATCAACATTATACACTCTTTCAAACGTTGAGTGACCAAATATCATTAGAAGTTTAAATGAATTGCATCGATGAAGAAGGGTTTTGTAAGTTTTGTGTGATTTTTATTTTATTTTATTTTTTATTTAAAACAAAAAAATGAAAGCTCCTTGGCAAGATCAAGGTCAAGGTCAATTCGGAACCTTGGTACTGCAGCAGAACTTTTTTTGTATCTTTTGATCCGGACATGATATGTTCTTGAATTTTTTGTTGTTGCAGATAGCTTGTACTTAAAGGAAAAAGTGGTGTATGTTTACCCACATGCTGGGTGTTAGCACGCTGGCATTTTGGCAGTTAGGCATCAATTAAATTGAGCATCTCCATCTCTTCATAGTTCTCCTTTCCTGTGGGAAGAAAGCTCTTAACAGCCAGCCGTTCCGCAGAAAACGGGCCACTTTTAGCCAGTTCCTGTAACAAACGAACAAGCTTTCACGCTGCACAAAGGAGATTCTTCTTACATCTCGAGCGCCATCGATTGCAGAGGACTTAATGTTGTGCTGATGAAAACGAACACAGCTAGTTAAGCGTGGAAGGCGCGATCTTCTCTCCGGGCTGTGTAATTGCTCGATGATTCGCACAATGTCGGAGTGCATCAGCGTCCTTAATGCCGGCCGGGAGAGGGATCGACAGACGCTGCGTTAGATGGGGGCATCGATTCTATACACATGTGCAGACAAAGAGGAAAAGTGGCCAACTTTTTTTTTTCATGGTTCTCCTGACTTTAACCTGAGTGCGCTGCGTGTCACTTTTCCGTAATAAGTTTTGCAAGCTGTTTTGATTTCCTAAAAGTCGTAGAAAAAGATATGTTGCCTAAAACGAACACAAACCACTTTGAGGGGTGACAAGAAATATTTAATTTTAAACTCAGCTCGTGTGTTCCTTAAAACATATTGTGATCAATTGGCCGTCTTGGTGTGCACATGGCGTCTCATTTATGCCGAATATATTTACGAAGGAAGTGTCTATACGTATATACTGGGAATGCATGGGTAGGGTCTGTTTGGTTTTAGTGAGTGTCATAAACACACATTGTATAATTCGCCACGATTCTGAATGCAGAATGGAGTATTGCAGAAAGTCAACTGATTATGTATTTATTGATATACAATCTATTGGAAAATGACACTCCCTTCTTGACTTATGTACCCCTCTAAGGAGGTGATGATGCAACTTGACAGAACGATTTCTTGTCCCCCTTGAAAGTCTCCCCCAGCCTCCACCCCTCCCCTCCCCTCCGTAACACAAACGGATCCCCCGTGCACCTGAGCCGACCTGTCCTGTTGTTCCCAGCGGAAAACAAACGGTGTACCCTTTACAAGCCGGCCGCTGCTCCTACATACAGCGTTAATCTCTCAACAAAGCCGCCGTCACCGCGATATAGCGTGACGGGGTCGCGTTTCGGGGGGACAAAGCCGCCGCCGGCCGACATTGTGTGATTTCGATTCAAATTTCCTGTTCGTAACATAACTGTCGTATAAACACACAAAGTGGGCGGTAACACCTGCGCTCCAAGCAGATGTAACCTGGGTATTTTCTACTGTTTTTTTTTCATACCGAAACTGTCGTAAAACACAGGTGTTATTTTCTGGTATTTTGTACGTACTAAAACTGTCGTAGAAACATACAGTACAAAGGGGGTGGCTACACCTGAGCTCCAAGCAGATGTAGCGGGGTACTTTCTGCTGTTTTGTACTTACCAAAAGGATCGTAGAAACATACAACGTGAACTGTTACACCTGGGCTCCAAGCAGATGTAATGGGTTATTTTCGAATTCTATTGTATTTTTCATACCAAATCTGTCGTAAAACACACATATTTTTTTCTGATATTTTGTGCGTACCAAAATTAAAACTGTCGTAGAAACATACCAAAGCAAGTGGGCGGTCACACCGGGCTCAAAGCAGATGTAACGGGGTATTTTCTACTGTTTTGTACTTACCAAAAGGATCGTAAAAACATACAAAGTGAACGGTTACACCCGGGCTCCAAGCAGATGTAATGGGTTATTACCTGCATGTATGCAGGTATGGTTTTCAGGGGCGTGGGAATTTTTGGAAGCTGGGGATTTAGGGCGCTGTATCTCGAGAACGGATGGTGCGAGCACGATGATTTTGGGTACGTGGGTTGGGGGTTGTGGCCTGACACTCAGGTTTGATTTTAGGCCTCCTGGTGCTTGAACTTGACATTGCAGGTGGCATTTTTTGTGTTTTTTGGACACTTTTGGCGCTGTATGTCCGGAACGATACGCGCAATTGCAACGATTTTGGTGCATGGGTGGGGGGCTGTTGCCTGTTGCCTAGGATTGACTTTGGGCCTTGTCGCGTTTGAACTTGACGCGGCAGGTCGAATTTTGTGTCCGGGAGGGGTATTTCCGGAGTTATATCTTCTGAACGGATGGTGCGGGCGCGATGATATTTGGCACATGTGTTGGCGGTGGCTGAATGATTCTCAATTTTGATTTTGGCGCCCTTGGTGCTTGAACTTGACATTCCAGGTTACCTTTTGTGCGGTCACGGCGCGTGCGCTTTATCTCCGGAACGCAAGGTGCACGTGCCATCGTGTTGCTATTTGGTACGTGGATTGTTGCTTGTGTCCTGGTGGTCAGGTTTGATTTTGGGCCTCCTAGTGCTTGAACTTGATACTGTAGGTTGGCCCTGTTTTTGTGTGGTTGGGGCATCCCCCAATATCTGCTTGGTTGTGAAAACAGGTGACGGTTGGGTTTGGGTTGATTGATAGGTCTTTAAGCTTACGTGTAGAATCGTCATCTGTTTTTGCACTGGCTTCTGCCACCTTCAATGTATCAGGTTACTTTGTATCAACAGCGTTTCCAGCCAGATGATGTACTAGTTCAGTTCAGTTTCTACTAGTATCTGTTGCTGTTAGGAACAATTTGAGTTTGCTTCTTAGTCTTTCTGACGACTTTTGAGAGCTGTGTAGTACTGAGTTTAAAGTTCTGGTAAAGTTTAAAGTTCCTGTACCCTGTTTGGCAATCAGAAGAAAATACAACTTTCTAAAGTGGAGGAGAAATGTATAGAGCTTGAGTGTAAGAGAAAGGTATGTATATTATCTTCCTGTGTTTCTTGTTGTTTCTTTGGGGATGCCATTTCCGTATTGTATGCAGGTATTTTGTAGTTTGGGGCTAGTCATGGTCGCTTGATTATTGGGCCTGCTTGATCTATAGTACATACAAGGTTAAGTGGTAGAAGCTTTGTTCTATTTTAAATTTGGTATTGTTTGTTGCATTTTGTCACTTTAAGGTTTAGGTTTTAGTTGGATGGATTGAATAAAAATATCATACCACCCTGGGGACTAACTGTTGCTGCTGGATGGGGGCTACCACTATTCATGTTGTCTATGGAACTACTGTAAAAACTTAATTGGTCAAATTATGCAAATAACCTTCCAGTGTCAAGTGTTATGGCACTCCAGAAATAAATCTTTAATGAATATCATTGCCACACTAATGAGATTTAGCAGCTGCATTAGGTCAGTACATTGAAATAGGAAGATATCAGTACTGAATTTATCATATGTGACAGAATAACTACAAGGGCCATCTGAGACAAAAAAAGGTAGGAAAAGTCGTCTCAACAAATTCAAGGTACTGTGGTTGGTTACATGCTTAAGAAATCCAAAATATGTAATGTTCATCCATGCCCAAACTTACACATTCCGAAAATGGAATTTCAGACTTTTGCATGGTGCACAACCAACACGGTAAAAATCTCACTTTTCCAACCACGCAACCACGGACAGAAAGGGAAAAAAATACACAATAGGTCTACAGACACCCAATACATTTCATGCAGGCCTGAGGTCTACGAACTCTTGTTTCTAGTTGTATTATTCATACCAAATCTGTCGTAAAACACACGAGTTATTTTCTGGTATTTTGTACGTACTAAAACTGTCGTAGAAACATACAGTACAAAGAGGGTGGCTACACCTGAGCTCCAAGCAGATGTAGCGGGGTATTTTCTGCTGTTTTGTACTTACCAGACGGATCGTATAAACATACAAAGTGGGCGGTCACACCTACGCTCCAAGCAGATCGAGGTAGCGGGCTATTTTCTGCTGTTTCGAAACTTTGGATGTATGTGTTTTACGTGTTTTTAAGAGTTACTCGGTGAAGGATTATTCTATTAATTCACTCATACGTGACTGAATGACCTCGTCAACGATAAATGTGGCTTAAATTTCTATGAATTGCCGTCTTTCTCGAGGTAGCCTAGAGAATTACAAATAACTGATTGGAGCAGGTATGACTTCTTACTCTTGTGACGACGAAGATCTGGAGAAAGAGTGACGGGTGCCATTCGAAACGCACGGAAGTAATTCTCCGTTTTCTATCCAGTTGTAGTGATTTAATTCTATTTGAAAACTTTTAACTGATCATGAATATTTCTTCTCCCCAAAAAGTCAAAATTTGTGAAGTATCATACAGGCTGAGGCCCCCTTTCTAATCTCCAAGCAGATCCTACAATGGCATAAGATAGTACCAAACTGGCCAAGGAGTATAGTTAGCCAAGAGGTGCAAAACACACTCCTAAGCCAGCTTCACTTCTCTGGCAGCTTTTGATACTATCTTAGGCTACCGTAGGATCTGCTTGGAGATTACCCCTTTCCACTAGACGGCGATCGCACTACGCTCTCACTGCGACCTAAATAGGATATGTGTAATCTTCACTTTCACACTTGGTATATCATACAAAACGTAAAAGTGTGACTGAGAAGACAACAAAACACACAAACACTGAAACACAAGGTGTGAAAAGATTCTTTTCTTTTCTATAGAATTCGTTGAGCGATCTGTCAGATTTTAGGTCGCAGAGACAGCGCGGCGAGAGCGCCGTCCTAGTGGAAAGGGGGTATTACTGAGTCATACTTTGGGGCATTTCTGCGGCTTTTTCTCAAGAGTTAAGTATCCCCTGTGGGTACAGCCGGGTAACATATCTGCTCCAGATACTTGGACATACAAACTATTCATATCAGGTGGTCCTGTCTGCGATAAGACAGGAACAGAAGCGTCCTCATGCGACAGTTAAGTGACAAGCAGCCCCGCAGAAATCCCGGAGCAGGTAGAATGTTTTGTCGTTTACCGTGATGAGCAAAATCTGCCAAAATAAGCAGATTAGCTGTATCTGGGTTTGCTCTTAAAATTGTTACATCTGTTCATTCTAAAGGAAACTTTCAAGATTACTAAGTTGCACTAGATAGCTTGGGTACCATCCGATTTCTACCGAGACTCCTTATACTCGCTATTTTATTAGGGTAGCGAGTACAAGGAGCCCCGGTAGAAATGGAATGGTACCCAGACTATTATCAAGAACAAAAAACAATCAAACACACAACATTTGTTTTTAATTGGTACAATTTTTAATCAATGGAAGCAAACAGAGACCCCGAATTTTGTCAGATTTCGTTTGCACACACACAAACACAAGGGTCCTCCATAAATTTCTTTCAAACTCATTGGCGAGCGACATAGTCCTGCCGACAACACTTCGTAACAAGTACTAGTATTGCACAGATCGAGATTCTTAAGTGCATTGATCTGTTAACTACACAAGAAGCCGGTCACGGACAATTCAGTAAATATATTAGACCTACATTTTCGTCTCGTTTCTGTGGCATATGCAATCAAGTTTCGGAGATTTATTTTCTCATTGGGGAGGCCTATCTATAATATTCGCGATTGAAACAAGAGGTTAGGCGAACAGCAGACAGAACAAGCATTTCCGCAGTGAATAGGTTCATTACGAAAACAGCGAACAGAAAAACATCGCGAACATTTCAAAAGTATTTCTATATTTTATCCTCATTTTCTACATCTTGTCCAGGTACTTGTCCAGTGGGGGAACACCTTCGTTCAGACCCTTGCGTTTGCGGGTGTTGGTGACGACGACACCTGGCATGCTGCCCTCTTCAAAGGGGTCTCCCGGGAGGATTTTCCAGTGGTCGAACACGCACTGCGGGAAGGCCTTGCCTCCCGTCTGAGACCGGAGATCGGCGGTGAAGCCTGCGGAAAAAGATGCAAGTCAGTAAGGCCCGAAGCCTCTACCAGGCTCCACAGTTTGCTGGAAAAAAAGTAGAAATTGGCCAAATAAGACAGATTAAAACACGCCAGAAGTATTAGATGGCCGAGGAGTACAGTTTGCGACCAGGCCGGCCAACACTCCTATGCCAATTAACTCCAACTTGGCTTTTATTCCTAACTTGGCCAAAGTCCCATTTTCTCGATCGGCCAGGCGGGAGTCTGGTAGAGACTATGGAGCACTAGGGGGTTGGGTGGTGGGCAATAGTTAGCGCGTGTGCCCAGACCCCACAGTGAAACAAAAACAAGGCTTAAACTGTTGAAAATCAATTCTTCAATCTGGTCAGTTTTGAGCCTACAGGACTGTGGGGTGGGGGACAGGAATCTACCGTTTGGCGTTAGAACAACAGGTTAACATTTGTAGGTATGGTTTAAAGTTTGTTTTTGGACAGTAATAATGCAGCACTGATACATACTGTAAATGCGTTGTCCACACATTACGGTCATGGAAGGACTGAAGTATTACCCCAACAGGTTTATTGTGACCTCTTTAGCATATGCTCCGTTTTCTTCCTGGGGTCGGCGAAAAACGGTGTGTTTTGCCTTAAAGTTTATCTCCAATCAGTTCCTTTGGTAGCATTAGATAGTTATCAAAAGCTGGCAGAGGAGTGAAGCCGGCCTAGGAGTGTGTATGCTACTCCGGTGCCCAGCTATACACCTTGGCCAGGTTTGATACTATCATATGGCACCGTTGGATCTGGTTGGGGATTTGGCCTATATACCGGTTACGTTTAACACTTACCGAACGACTCCATAACCGGCAGGTAGGCCTTGACGACGACCTGCGGCGTTCCGATGATCTGATTCTCCTCAGTGACGTGGCCTCTCCGCTTGTTCATGCATGAGTAGATGCCCCCTGTTGAGTCCTGTGGGCACTGCAGGAGACGGCATCATCAAAGTCACACATCAACCAATTGCATTTGCACACACAATTTTGACTGCCGGTCTTGGAGCAGCTACAGGAGTTCCATATAATAAGGGGAAGAGGTGGGAAGAAAGTAGTTACAGGAGTTCCATAAAATAAGGGGAAGAGGTGGGAAAAAAGTACTAGTAGTAGTAGTGAAGAATGGATGGGCCTGGCTTAGCTGAGGCTATGAGAGCGGCAGAGAACATCTAGGTGGAAGGGATGGCTTCTCCATGATGCCCCAACAACTCACGAAGAGGTCAAGGGAAAGGTGAGATTCATAACGTGTTTTTTTTTTTTTTTGTAGAATGAAAAATAAGTGGTGCAGGTAAAATAAGTGTTGCAGAAACTTACAAGGCCCAGGCAGTCCAAGGGGCGGCAGGCCAGCCTTGTAGTTGTACATGTGTGTCATGCAGATATACATGTATGTACAAGTACAAGTGGCTACCGAGTACATGTATTTAACAAGTATAGAACAGATCCGTTGGGTCATGTCATTGAAACAGTATTGTCCTCAGGTAAGTTTAAAAAAAAAAAAAAGATAACTAGACCTGCCCTGATGAGCAGTCACAATTATATCTCATCTAGTCCCTAGCCATTATACCTTCTAATGGCATACTTTCTTGGTCGTTCTTCCAATATACATGTATCATATTGAATATAATATTGCATTACTTGAACTGAGTCTGCTAAGATCAACAAGACACCTGCATTTGCCATCCACAAATCGAGACTTGTTGTTAGTGTTCTGTGGTTCAATTCGTTATACAGTACCTTCTTTGGTAGTCCCCTAGGTAAGCAACATTTAGAAAAAAATTTGCCCACTATTCAACCTCCATTTTTTTTTTTTTCACACAAATCAACAACATCTCCACAGCTGAGCTTCGCTCTCTCATGGAAGACAAGTCTGAGTGGAGAATAAGGATCCATTGCGACCCCTGAAGGCATCTCAAAGACGTCCACGTTCAAGGTTCATTCAACCTCTTTAGCGGTCTCCAGAGGCTGTCATCCACAAAATTAAGCCAGTGTGGCCTTAGGGAAAACATTCAAATACAAATGTATCTAGTAAAATAACAGCAATGTAACAAAAAGTAGCAAACAAATTGCAACAGCAACATGGTAAAACAAGATATTCAAGACAGGACACTTGTAGATTTTTATTTTCTTTATTTAAGCCGTTTCGCAAGTTCTTTCTGAGCTATTTTCAATCTTCCATCCACTGAGTCTCTGTACACCGCCTGCGCAGTCAACTGACTTCTGGACATCCCCCGACCTGAACAAACTCCAAATTGCATAATATTTAGCTTTATATCCCCCCCCCTCATTACTCCCAGCACAAAAGAGTGAGCCTCGGACTTCAACACGAGCCCAGGCTACCTTCCACACTAGTACTGTGTGTTGCTCCTCTATACAGATGTATTCTCACATACTACATGTTATGTAAAGGGCATTGTGAGCTATGTGTGTTTGTTTCCTGCTAAGTTGGAAGCCAGATGGTCTGAAATCCACTACCTACATCCATGAAAGGGAAAATAATTGTGGTGTGGTAGTAGTAACAAATTATACAGACCTTTCTCCAATACATAACTTAAGAATTACATTTTTTATATGTCTTTTCTCTGCTGTAGAGAGAACATTTTTTATGTTTCTTTGTTTTACATCTTGTCCAGGTACTTGTCTAGAGGGGGAATGCCTTCACTCAGGCCCTTGCGTTGGCGGGTAGTTTTGACGACGGCCTCTGGCTTGCTGCCTTCTTCGTAGGGGTCGCCGGGGAGGATCTGCCAGTGGTCAAACACGCACTGCGGGAAGGCCTGGCCTCCCGTGTTGGAACGTAGATCTGCGGTGAAACCTGAGCAGAGAGAGATTACAGAAATCAGTCAAAACCATCACAATGAAAAACACAGTAAGACATATTCCCAATGACATTTCAAACACTGAAAAAAGTAGTATGGACATTTTGATTGTTTCTTTTAAAAAAAAATCTAGATTTGCTTTTGTTCACACGAGCGGCTGATCATGTTGAAGTGGCACAAAATACTTTCATTTAGTTGTTAAAACTTAAATGTCATGGTTGCAGAGTTCTTGCGTTTTTCTTTCGAGTATCGCTGCACTTGTACCTACTCAAGTCTAAAAACAGTCTTTTTAAGATTCAAGTACACGACAAACTTGCGTTCAGGACTTCAGGTATTTCGAACCTTTTCCGTGTACTCCACACAGCTGTAGATACTTACCAAAGGACTCGTTGACAGGCAGGTACGCCTTGACGATGAACATCGGTGTGCCCACAACTTGAGACTCCTCAAATACGTGGCCTCTTCTGCGGTTCAGCACTCCGTAGATGCCTCCTACCGCAGCCTCTGGGCACTGCAGGAGAAGCATCAACAAGGGTCAACTCAGCAACTATGTCATTCTTGCTTAGTGTAAGAGACATCTTTACAACCATACACCTTCCTATCCTTAACCACTTTCTAAATACCTTGTCCTTACCACCTTACCAGTTCACAATACCTTATACTTGACCACCTTAAAGGATACCTTTTACCACCTGATACATTTTCCTTGTGATTATGACACCTATTATATTTAGGTGAGATTCTTAAAAGGGTGCAATGACATTAGAAGGGTGCAATGACATTTAGTGCCCAGAAGCAGAGAAGTAGAAATCACCATCACCAGTGAAAGCAGGAAGGACAAGCACCGAGAGGTATGCACTTGAGGGCAGTTTTACCGTTTGGCCATTGGGTCTCTTGTGATGGGGATCTGCTGTAAAAGCGCGACTTGAATGCAGTGGCTGAAGCACTACTGTTGTACAGCAGATGATGTTCCTTTTGTTTGTAACACGTCTTCTCGACAACTCAGTATCATATTACTAGTTGAGTTGCAAGTGCGACAGTCATGGACTCATGGTATTAAGCAATAAGCGCAAAAGAGGATTGTTGCAGCGATCAGCAATAGCATTCTTCAAATCACTAACCATATCATGAAAGCTTTGCTAATGTTATCTGGAAGAGCTGTTGTCAAATGTGTTGAAAGTGGAAGTTTGTGATCTCAAAACAGTTAAGCTCACTAAAAAAAGTAACTCTTCCACTGGTCTTGACAAAGAAGACAAACAGTAACCTGTTACTGTAATAACTTATTTATTTCCTATGCTCCTGGGTATAATCCAGATAGAAGTTTGTTCTGACTTTGTCGCACATGATATAGTCGCTGCTCACTGACTTTTGTAATACACTATGTACAGTTCCCTAACGGGTTAGAGAAGCAATCATAGCAGTGAACTACTACCCGGATGATACCCAGGCTAGGAAGGCTTACCACTAGACTACACACACTACTGTCCGTGTTACCGACCTATTTACAGAAACAGACAATAACCCACCTGGATCTCCACTTGGTAGATGGGCTCCAGGATCCTGGGCTTGGCCGTCAGCTGGCAGGCGTACAGGCACCGCCTGGCCGTGGGGATGATCTGTCCGCCGCCACGATGGATGGCGTCGGCGTGGAGCGTCACGTCGTGGATGTCAAAGCGGACGGCGCGCATGTTCTCCTCACACAGGACACCCTGAAAAGATCACGGCATTTATATCTATCATCTTCTTAAGAGAAAAAACAAAACAAGTTTGCTCAGTGCAAGGCCATTGACCACTCCAAGTTTGCTCAGTGCAAGGCCATTGACCACTCCTTGGCATTGAACTGAACCAGAATCAGGTGGGTAGGGTTGTTGACTTAGACTCTAAAGGTTCTGGGTTTGAATTCCTGGCAGGCTCCTATGTTGTAGTCATGCGAAAGGCACTTGTAAAAATGATCATGGCATTTTATCAACTTCTTTTTGAACCAGAATAAGATGGTTTTGGTGGGTTGTTGACTTTGAATCAGAAGGTTCTGGGTTTGAATCCCTGGCATGCCTGGAAGTTGTGGTCTTGAGAAAGGTACTCAGAAAAATGAGCATCTAGGTTGGGTTTAGTGGCATACTTTCAGACTACGTAAAGCTGGACATCCCGTGTTTAAGAAGAGCAGCACCTAGGCTATAATAAATAAAAAAAGCACCACACTTGTCCTTTAGGTATTTCTGTCATCTCATTGATATCTGCTTGCTTGCTAAAATAGAATTTATTGTGGCTCTTTCACTTTCTGGCGGTTTTAAACAGTTTTCCAATTTTTTGGTGTGAACTAAATCTGATTCAGATGTATACAGGATACAGGTGTAAATGTGAATCAAGTCTGTAATTTTGAAATACTAAATGTCACATCGTGTCTGAAAAAAAAAAAAAAGCTACGGAAACCATAAATTATGTTCCTCGCTTGACCATGTGGATGCCTGGGTAGGACAACCACGCTGGGTCTTACAAGGTTTTCTCTCCAACACATCGGGGAAGGGTAAGCAGCGATGGGTCGACTCTGCATCCCAGGGTGGTGTTGGTATTCATTTAAATGCATTGTCAGGTAAGTGCAAATACTGTAGGCTTATTTACTGCCTGGGTTAGTACACAGAACTTAACTAAATTGCTCCAAACCAACTGTATTTCCAGCTAAAAATTTGAATCGCATATCTCTCTGTTTCCCAGAGAGTGCAGTTTAGACAGCCTAGTGAGCTTATAGCACCCTACAATGAAATAAATCACATCACAAGCACTGGCCTAATTTTGTTCTATTATACACTGTGTTACTTTTCTCTGTTGTGCATGTTGAGTCGCACAATCAGATCTCTACAACCAAATCCTCCCTCCTCACCTCCTTTGAGGCCCACTGGAATCCAGCGACTACGCTGTCCTTGATCTCGCTCAGGTACTGGACTCCCTTGGTGCAGTCCACCAGCATGTTGGGGCCGTTGGTGTCGGGGCCGAAGCACCAGATCTTACGGGCCTCCCCCACGTCCCAGCCGTATTCGTCCGCCAGCTTACGGGCGCGGGCCTTGGCATCGTCGCGGGGGGTGATGTCTCCGCGGTCGATATCCTCGGCAATGCCTTCCGTTAGAGGCCTACACAAGCAGGGAATTGTTTTGTTAATATTCATTGTTTGTGTGACAAATTATGTCAATATATGCCTAAAGCAAAACTAAATGCTTAGCAGAAAGGGAGTACTGGTATCTAATGAAATGCCAAATACCTCTGCTTACTCTGTACTCAAAAAATCAAAACCGTTGGTAGGATCATAAGTTATCGAGCTTCAATTTTTCCAGAATGCGATACTTGAAGAACTTTTTATGTCAGAAATAAAGGAGAGTTATGTTTGCTAAACAATAATGGAACAGCATACATGTATGTCTCGAGATTTAAACTGGCGCGCAGGCAAGGTATGCTGACTGAGCCACAGGTATCAGTTCGGCGAGTGAAGATATTGCTTTCCTCATCATACCGAAGCATGCATTGGACATCCATTCATCATTTACTGTGGCTCGAACAGGCAGGGAGCAATCCTTTCAGCCTACTTCTACTTGCACCAAACAGTTCGCCAGAAACAAGGTTTTAAATTTAGGGCTACAAAAACAAACTTTTCAGTAAGACATAGGAGTGAAATGATGGATATTCAGAGTTAACATGTCATAAGAAATGACATGAAAAGATCACGATCAATGTACTTATTACTGTACTAAGTGTATGTATCAACTTATCTTTTGGAAGCAAGAACATTGTGTCACGTGTATGCCTTCATACAATCCACAAATGTTACTGCGAGAATATCCCAACTTACTCGAATACTGAATGCTGTTACATTGCAATGCTCAGGGTTCTAGCCAGGATTTTATTTTATTGTAATGGTAATGGCCTAGTAGCAAAGTGACCAATCAGGAGGGTGGTGTCTTGGCCCTCCCAAGGTGCGAATTTGAAAAAAAGGTGGCACTTTGTTAACATCACATGTAATTTGGAGGATTTGGGGGGTCAGTTATGAGCGGCATATCATCATTTTTCATTCTTCAGACATTGATTAGACATTGCTCAAAAAGAAAATGATAGCAAAGTACTAACTCCAGTTAAAAAATTAGCATGGTGGTCACATATCGTAGCGTAGTGGCCCTTTATGCTAAAAAGCACTTGCTAGAACCCTGATGCTACAGAATCACATAACGACGCTGTTTCCCACTCACTGTGCCCTCATGAAGAGACGGTTGTGCTTGTTGGGTGACTTGGACAGACATGTGATCTCAGACTGCTCCTCCACCGTCTCACGGTAGGAGACGACGGGGTCGGACTTCTTGATGGGGATTCCTGCGTGATCCTCCTCCAGATCCTTCAGACAGATCTCCAGATGCAGCTCTCCCGCGCCCGCCACGATGTGCTCACCGCTCTCCTCAATGATACACTGTTGGCAGAGAGTAAAGCAAATTATGTAGATTGTGATGCCACACAGGTATACAATGGGGAAACCTGTAATATTCTTTTATTACTAGCCAACTTGCAAGCTGTTTGACTTTGACGTTTTCGGCAGGAGTGAGAATACGAGTCTGTATATGTGTGCATGTGTCTGTATGTCTGTGTGTGTGAACTTGATAACTAGAGAAGGCCAAGATTGACTGTCCTGATACTTGGCATATGGGTAGGCTTTGATGAGACCTTGAATTAATGAGACTTTACTTTTTACCTTTCTGCTTGTGCCTGAATTTATGCAGAAAAAGGATTTTGCCGGCAGGTTTATCCAGTTATGTGGAAGCTATGATCTGGGTTATGTTCCTCGTTTGACCATGTGGATGCCTGGGTAGGACAACCACGCTGGGTCTTACAAGGTTTTCTCTCCAACACATCGGGGAAGGGTAAGCAGCGATGGGCCGACTCTGCATCCCAGGGTGGTGTTGGTATGGTTCAAGGACTTTTGGAGTTTGATGATTAAAAAACGTTGCCTTCCAACTTTGAACCGTTACCCCAGGGGACTTTTGCCTGGGTTAGCTAACTGCCAGCACAAGTGTTGTTACTTTATTGTTGATTATAAATAAGACAAAAAGTAGGGCAAAATCTACACCCTTGTACAAACTGTTAAAAGCCATCTGCCATCAATAAAATCATGACTACAGCAAGTCGAGAACACAGGATAAAAAAACAACAGAAGTTCTGTTACAGCACCAAGTGAAGATGCTATAGGACCCATAATTGACATTTACCATTGTTGCACATAGTAAATATTACAATCCATCTAAAGCTTCTTTAATCATTCCTTGCCAAATAGACACTATGGTTACAATAAAAGGAATACCTCTTATGAAACTCCATTTCACTGAGGTAAATGAGAAGGAAGGGAAACCCGTACCTGAACCATAGGATCAGACTTGGCCAGACGCTTCAGGCCCTCCACCAGCTTGGGCAACTCAGACGGGTTCTTGGGCTCCACGGCGACACGCACCACGGGACTGACGCTGAACTTCATCACGCGCAGGTTGTGGGCGTCCTGGAACGTGGTCAGGGTGCCGGTCTTCACCAGGAACTGGTCAACACCCACCAGACCAACGATGTTACCGCACGGCACGTCCTCGATGGGCTCGATGTAACGACCCATCATCAGGATGGTCCTGGGGGAGAAAGAGGATAAATAAATGGAGGGCAAATGCAGGATACTTTTCTCTGGTCTTTCCTGCAAACATCTCCTGGGTACATCCATGACTTGTGACAAACTAGATCCAAAATGTTGAGTGAATAGCTAAGTGCAGAATGAGTCAAACTTTTGTCCAACATGTATCAATGCCCAAATTGGCTGTATTTTGAAGGAAACTTTGATGACAAACCAACCATGGATGAACTACTGCATTTCCAAAGTCAAATCCTGGAAAATGGGAGTTGTAAATTTAGAAAGATTTTGTTGCAAGGCTTGCCTATAAGAAACCCATGAAGTACTATGTCCTGAAGAAAGGAACGCTTTGAACAAATCAAGGTCCTTGTTTTCTCACCTCTGGATGGGCTTGAAAAGTCTATCTATGCTGACTGAGCCACAGGTATCAGATCGGCGAGTGAAGATATTGCTTTCCTCATCATACCGAAGCATGCATTGGACATCCATTCATCATTTACTGTGGCTCCCAAAAAATTGACATTGACTTATGTCTTACCAGGCGCTATCGACTTAGTAAATATCATTACAATACATCCAGAGTTTCAATTATAAGTAACGTTGACCACAAATATCAGGAAACACAAACACAAGCAGATGAATGTATACACACACACACACACACACACACAGACAGACACCCTAAAAACAATATCTCCATTTTTCATGGAGATAATTAAGGTCTTGGTTGTCTCACCTTTGGATGGGCTTGACGTACAGATCTTCCTTCTTCCCAGGGATGAAGTTGGGGCCCATGATGCGCACCTTCTGACCAGTCCCCACCTTGCCGGAGAAGACACGTCCGAAGGCGTAGAAACGACCCTTGTCCGTGGTGGGCACCATCTTGGACACGTACATCATCAGGGGGGCACTGGCGTCGCAGTTCTTGATGCCTGTTTAACAAAACAAAACAAACAAGAGTTCGTAGACCTCAGGCCTGCATGAAATGTAATGGGTTTCTGTAGACCTATTGTGTATTTTTGCCTTTTTGTCTGTGGTACGTGGTTGGAAAAATGAGCTTTTTACTGTGTTGGTTGTGCACCATGCAAAAGTCTGACTCTGAAATTCCATTTTCTGAATTTGTCAGTTTGGACAGGGATGAACATTACTTATTTTGGATTTCTTAAGTATGTAACCAACCACAGTACTTTGAAGTTGTTGAGACGCTACCTTTTTTTGTCTCAGATGGCCCATGCACATGTAGTTACTCTGTCACATGATATACTAATATCTTCCTATTTCAATGTACTGACCTAATGCAGCTGCTAAGTCTCCTTGGTTTGTGTTCTTCCAATGATATTCATTAAAGATTTATTTCTGGGGTGTTATTCACTTGACATCGGAATGTTACTCGCATAATTTGACCAATGATACTTTTATCTGTAGTTCCATAGACATTAGACAACATGAATAGTGGTAGCCCCCATGCAGCAGCAACAGTTAGTCCCCAGGGTGGTATGATATTTTCATTCAATCCATCCAACCCAAACCTAAATCTCCTGTAGTATCTAAGCCAAATTTAACAGCATAATTTACTATGAAAAATGTCCTTGTCAATCCCATTTATAGATGGCAAGCTGCTGGCAATGGAAGCTTTGAAAAGTTCAGAAGCTGTTGTAGTCAAAGCAAACACCCAGCAAACATCCCCACAAACCAATGAGCAGTTGCTTTAATAGAAGGGGAATTTCATCATATATTTGCCGCGACAAATGCAACAAACGATACTGAATTTAAAACAGAACAAAGCTAAGCCTCCACCACTTAACCCTGCCTGTACCATAGATTAAGCAGGCCCAAAAACCAAGCGAATATGACTAGCCCAAAACAACAAATTACCTGTATACAGTATGGAAATGGCATTACCACAGAAACAAAAAGAAACACAGGACAAATCATACACATACCTTTCTCTTATGCCCACACTCTATACAGTTCTCCTCCACATTAGAAAATTGCATCTTCTTCTGTTTAAGTTCAAGTTCAACCATGATTGCCAACAGGGTAAAGGAACTTGTACCGGAACTTAAAACTCAGTACTATACAGCTCTAGAAACACCACAAAGAGTAATAAGCAAACTCCAATTATACCTGACCAACAGATATATAATCTGGCACACTCCTGTCATCTGGCAAACTGTCAGTGCCACTAAGTAACCTGATACATTGAAGGTGGCCCAGGCCAGATGATGGTTCTACACCCAACCATGATCTGTTTTTAAAACCAAGCAGATATTGGGAGGATGCCCCAACCACACTAAAACAGGGTCAACCTATACAGTATCAAGTTCAAGCACTAGGAGGCCCAAAATCAAACCTGACCACCAGGACACCACAAACAACTCACGTACCAAATGGCAACACAATGGCACCTTGCGTTCCGGAGATACAGCGCACGCCCCGTGCCCGCACAAAAGGTAACCTAAAATGTCAAGTTCAAGCACCAAGGGCGCCAAAATCAAAATTGAGCATTATTCAGCCACCGCCGACACATGTGCCAAATATCATCGCGCCAGCACCAGCCGTTCAGAAGATATAACTCCGGAAACACCCCTCCCGGACACAAAATTCGACCTGCCGGGTCAAGTTCAAACGCGACAAGGCCCAAAGTCAATCCTAGGCAACAGGCAACAACCCCCCACCCATGCACCAAAAATCGTCGCAATCGCGCGTATCGTTCCGGACACACAGCGCCAAAAGTGCCCCAAAAACACCAAAAATGCCACCTTCAATGTCAAGGTCAAGCGCCAGGAGGCCCAAAATCACACCTGAGTGTCAAGCTACCACCCCCAACCCACGTACCAAAAATCGTTGTGCTCGCACCATCCGTTCACGAGATACAGCGCCCTACATCCCCGGCTACCGAAAAGTTTCCACCAGCATCAAAACCATACCTGCATACATGCAGGTAATAATGAACTTGCTGTACAATCAAAGAGTCTGAGGGCTAAGTTTGTGTTCGTTTTGAAAAGTTTATTTATGCTGACTGAGCCACAGGTATCAGATCGGCGAGTGAAGATATTGCTTTCCTCATCATACCGAAGCATACATTGGACATCCATTCATCATTTACTGTGGCTCAAACTTATGGCCTGCAAATAGAAAGGAAAGCCAACTACTCACCAAGAGCGGCTTCGTCATCATGAGGTCCCTCGTACAGCAGTTCCATACGGTACTTCTGCGCCGTGACGGGGGAGGGGAGATGGGTACAGATCATCTGAAGCAGCGCCTCTCCGGCGGGCAGCCACTTGCGCATGGCCACCTTCAGCAGGGGCTTGCCTTCCAGACCCTTCTCTTCGTGCGTGAGTTTCACCTCCAGCTTCTCCAGGAGCTTGGTGGTCTCATCCTTCTTGAAGTTCATGATGGCAGTGAAAACCTGGAGAGAAGTAGAGACAGGAGGGTGAATGATTTTGATTAGCAATAGGTCTTTCTTTTGTAGGGCTGTGGCAGACTTGTTCTTGTTTTAAGGGATGGGCTGGATGCCATTCATTTATGTATCTACTTGTGTTGTTTGTACCTACTTCAGGGATCGAAAAACATTTTTTTTGCTACATGCAAAATTGCAAGTTGGCAAAAATTTTACGTGCAATTTGAAAAATTTACATGCAAAATACTGCAATGTTCTAGCCAGCATCTATCATTCGGTCCTTTGGCAGAATTTTGTTGCTCAAGACAGATAAGAATTTTTGCCCATTCTGTCACTTTTGGTTGACAGAAATTGGCGCATGAAAGTATAGACAGAACTTGAAATTTTGGAAAGATATCCCCATAATCAGCATGTAAGTTTGCAGCAAAGCCAAATTTGATTATTTATAACACCTACTGACGACCGGTGACGATCCCCGTCAGACAAACAAAGGCACCATGGCCTCAGTATTTTTACTATAGGCCAGGTATTTTCAACATGCAATATTGCAAGTTCAGAATATTTTTACATGCACATCTCAAAAACTATGTGCAAATTGCAAGTTAAGTATGTGTATTTCGACCCCTGTACTTGTGCTGTTTGTTAGTACCTACTTGTGTTGTTTGTACCTACACTTGTGTTCTTTGCACCTACTTGTGTTGTTTGTACCTACTTGAGATGCATGTTTTGCTTTCTTTCATCAGTATCAAATGAAGCAATGGGTTTCCATCCTTTGTTACAGTACTAGGTGCAGCAGGACTCGAAATATCCAACTTGCAAGTAGTGATGTGTACCGGTACAGTACCGGTACAATCAATTAGGTACAGATACAAAAATACCGGAACCCTGGTGTACCGGTACTGGACCTGTATCTAATGAGTGCAAGCCAGGCAGGTCATAACAGGTCAGGAGATGGCCACTTTGACAGATAAAATTACTGTGAAATTACCATAGCAGTCTCTGAGCCCCAGTGAGGGAAAAACAACAAGGGTCAAATTTTTGTTGCATCATGTATCTACCATAATAAACACGTTTTTATTGGTTCAAACATGCTTCTACCCTTTTTAATACATTGTTTTGCTGTTATAACATATTATAATATAATATCATGATATAATATTCAATGCCATGCATTTAGGTCCGGACTCATTAGGTCCGGACCTGTACCTAAACCTCTGGATTCGAATCCGGACCTGTACCTAAACGTGGGTTTAGGTACGCATCCCTACTTGCAAGCCATTTACATATTTTACATGTGTGAAAAACTATCTTGTTTATGCAATGTGGATGTCTCGTACTTAATAACCCTGTATCCCAAGGCTGGTAATTTACACAGATCGATAGGGGTAAGTTGATGTGAAAAGTTTTGGCAATTGTGTATACTCATATGTTGTCATGCTTAACGATTGAGAGCCTTTGCATATACTACTAAAAATTTATAATTTGAATGTACATGTCTAAAATTGCATGCAAAATGTTCGCAAATTCAATACTGCATCATGTAACCGAAAAGGAAGCACTGGTTATATGGTCTCTTTTTACTCTGTACCTGGTAGATGGGGTCCAAGACGAATTTGTTGAAGCCACGCATGAAGCCTTCTCCACCAGTCTTTTGCCACTTCTTGCCGTTGAAGAACTGGTCGCCCCATAGACGTTTCATCATCTTGTGGAGATCGATCTTGAACTTGTTGGAGTACAACTCGCCGAACTGCTTGAGGGTGAAGGCCCAGCCGTGGAGGCCGGATCCAAACCCAACAGTTCCCTTCTCTGGGCTCACCTGAGCAAGAAGCAACAAACGATGGTCATCTTTTGTATATACATAAACATGCACACGAGTCAACTATGCCATTCTTTAACAAACTTGTATATCTCTAAGAACAAGTTCCTTTTATAACTCACAAATTGTTTCTGTTTCCGTTAACTGCATTGCAATATTACCCTGTTTTAGTAAAAAAAAAAATTCAGTAAATAAACTATTTTTGCTGGCTTCTTAGTCTTACTTAACTTCTACTACTACTTCTGTCTGCTGTGTCTTTGTTACTCATGGAAGTGTACTTATATGATGTGAATTGTATTGAAAAGATGTACACAAGTTATTTAGATAATAAATAACAAATTTGACTGCTTATGTCAGACATACAAGGAAACATCCACAAAGTTTTTTAAAAGGTTTGGAAATAGATACAAGAAAATTTACAAAGGAACTCACCATTATAATCATGAAAGCTCATCTGTTTTGGTAGTAATAATGGTACAATGCATAAGTCAATCACTGAACGTAAACTTGCCACCGGAGTTACAGACATGTAAACTTAAAACTCACCATGATGTTACCCATTGGACCATCCTCGTCAGCGTAGGTTGCGACAATGACATTGACGTTTTCGACGGTGCGGGCGAAGTTTTGGTACAGGTCTTCCTTTTCGAGCTGGAGTTCCAGCAGAGCACGGTCCATCTTGTTCATGAAGAGCACAGGCTTGATACGTTCACTAATAGCCTGGCGCAGCACAGTCTCTGTCTGCACACACACACCTGGAAATGTACAGCAAAAACTGGTTTGTCACTCAGGCTAGGAGATTTACTCGTCTTTACTTTGTTTCACAACAAAATTGCAAGCTGGAACAGCAAGTTCCAACATGCAGTTTTTAACCATGCACTCCATGTTTGAACTGCACATGAACAGCGTGATGCATTTGGGTAATGCAAAGTGAAACTTCCCTGAGACAAACAAAACGCTTTCACTTTCAACCTGGGAACGGGTTTTCTGCGCGTGGAGAATTTGCGCGTGCGCGTGAAAAATGTGCGCGTGAAAAAATAAAGTTCCTGAAATATGTCAAAAAATTTGCAGCAAGGAATTCTATGGCAGAAAAATTTGAACCTATGATATAATTTCCCATCTGTTACCTGAATTTTTGGTTTGAAAAAACCCTGATTTTTAGATCCCTAGGGAATAGGTAAATTTGCATATTTTGAACATTTCAAAATCACCTAAATTTGACAAATACATGGAGAAATTACTCATAAGAGGTTTTATATTGTAAAGTATAACAATTTGAGGCTTTTGTCCATTCTAGAAGCTTCATTTCATCTATTTTGAAGCAGACTGTTTCACGCGCAAATTTCAAACTTTTTTGCGCGTGAAAAGTTAACATTTAAAAATCACTTGAAAATCACTCAGATAGAGATTTTGTACTCTAGAATGCAACAATATGATAATTAATTCCATTTTGTGCCATCTTGTTTGAGCTTTTAAGTATAAAACTGCAAAAACTTTTTGAATCCCTTGGGAATCGGCTAATTTGCATATTGTCACGCGCAGATTTTTCACACGCAAATTCTTCACGCGCACAAAACCCCAACCCATATTAATGTGTAACTTTTCACTGTGGATTAGTATATTTATATATGTTAATTCCTATCAACGCATGTCTAATTTGCAGCACAACAGTTTAGGAAGGAAATATTCAAACACACTGCTTCCAAAGGAAAAAAAGGCTAGAACTTGGTGGTTCGAGACATCACATACAGTCTTGGACAGATTATTAGCTGCTGTTAAGCAGGGTTCTCCCCAGATTTTTTAGTATAGTGGAGAGGCTGGCAAAAATAACCCGAACCAACGCTCTGCTCTTTCATGAATATGGGTTCATTTTGCACTGACAGAGGGTGTCAAATAAAAGTATAATATATTATAGTGATTCCTTAAATGTTGTGAAGTGGCAAAACTACTATTGTTTTGATCATCACCCATTCACAAGTTTTTGCAGACAATGCTGACTGGAAAAGTGATGCCACTTGGCACAAAAATGTGTTGATTCTTATTGATTTTAGCAAAACTAATCAAGAAAATAGGGAAGAAACACCCTAAATTTCAAAAGTAGTATAGTAGGAGTATAGTGGAGGGCCTCCGTTATTCCATCCTGTGGGGAGGACTCTGGTTAAGATAATGTCTAGCCAGGATGACCATAAAGAACACCTACCGCTGACGCAGTCGACAACCACGAGAGCGCCGTCAGTTACACGGAGAGCAGCAGTCACCTCGGAGGAGAAGTCCACGTGGCCGGGCGAGTCGATCAGGTTGATGAGGAAACCCCTTTCATTGGGGCCCTCCTTGCCGTCGTTGGGCACAAACTCCATGTCCTTCTCGTCCAGCTCGTAGAAAAGGGAGATAGCGCTGAAAAAACGTGGCAGAACAGAAGTTAGTACTTTTCATATGGCCTCGGGGATTACATCCTGCCTAAAAACATGCTTCAAGCAGCCAAACCTGCTGACAGACCCCTCACGGAGGTAACCCCTGGCCGCAATAGACAGTAATGCAGGCTACCGGCATTTACATAACGAACCAGTCAAGTCTGGTATTTCTTTGCATTTCACTCAAGTGAATATGCATGCAAACTTTTTGCACTTATTTCAATTCTTCAGAGTCAACTTAGGCCCAAACCTTTGATACACTGATGTTTTTTTTTGTTGGCTGAACTATCTCATTTCAGCATTTCTGACAAAGTGTATTCATTCTAAAACAAATAATCAGACACCATTTCCTTACGTTGACTTGATGGTGATGCAACGTTCCTGTTCGTCTTTGCGGGTGTCGGTGAACCGTGTTTCACCGGCCTTCTGTGAGGCGATGATACCGGCCTTGCTGACCAGGGAGTCGGTCAGCGTGGACTTGCCGTGGTCCACGTGAGCGATCACGGACATGTTCCGGATGTTCTTCTTCTTGTCCATGACCTCGCGGATCTGGTCTACTGTGAAGTGCACCTGGAACACATAGTATAATGTCGAACTTCAAATAAGCAGCAACAGGCAGTAATGAAAGAAGAAGTTTTTTCGCAGAGTTAGGCATAAGCAAATAAGCAGTAATGAAAGAAGAAGCTCTTTTGCATAGTTTACTAGGCATGTGGACAACCGGAATCCTGGGTAATATTATATGTCAAAGGTGATGGCCCTCAGATGTTAGCTGTCTTGTCTCCACCATACACCTTTCTCACGCGGCGGCCATCATAGATTGAAGACGAGGTCAATGAGGCAAACAGACGAAACTTATTTCTAAAATCAGCTCCCATTTAGTTTTTCCCCAGACCACACAAATTTTCACAATATATTATAAGATCAAATAATGATTATTATAACAAGTGTTATGCACTGAAAGATGTAGCAATTTATAGTAGCGTAGACTGATCCCAGTCCTTTAAGAGACGCAAAATAAAACATGCAAATATTTGACGGACATGCAGCCAGATCTCTTATTGGTTGCTTTCCCAATTGGCAGGCTTTAATTGGTTGAACTACTAATTATGACGGACAGTCTTTTGTTTGCCTCATTGAACTCGTTTTAGATCTATCATGGCCGCCGTGTGAGAAAGGTGTATTGCCTCTATTTGTGTAATAATGTCGCCTACAAAATGGCAGAATTCTCACCTTCTGTGGCTTTGGCTTGACATATTATTACCGAAAATTCATATTGCCAGCAGTTAACTAGATGCAAAAGAACTTGTACTTCTCAACTTAGACTCAAGTTTTAAACAATATTTTGACCTATAAGGTATTTTGTAAGTTTCAAGTCCACTAAATGTTGGCAAGTGGACACAAGTTGGTTCAGTATTTATCTAGTTTATCTTTACATTCATGTTTTACAACATACTCTAATATTTAAGACAGACAAATGTAGAATCAAATATTTCTAGCCTGAAAATCTTGGGTAGCAATTCATAAAACCAGTAGGCCAGCCATTTCTCAACATTTCTGGTTATGCAAATTGGGTCCATTGTGTCGATTACAATAATCAGCTGTTTGCTTAATTATTTACTGAGGGAATGTTGCATAAGGTCAGGGCAAAGTTCAACAATGACTTTTAATTAGCAGCTGCCAAAAACTGGCATTTCGTGGACACAATATAGATGCTACCGGAAATGGCTGAATTTAGAAACATGGACACGGTTTGGGGAAAAAACGAGGTGAGTAATGCAGATTATTTAGAAATATTTGAACAAAAAGGTACTTTTATGTAGATTTGCACAGTAAACTTTACTTAAGAACACACCAAAATTAGGTTGTTGCTGCTTTTTAGGGCTATTTCTTGAGTTCGCACAGCTCGGTGTTGTCACATTACAGCTTTCCTTCAAAAGCTTTCCAACTGCGCACTTTTCCTTTTCGCCCCCCTCCCCACACAAAATTATACATGGTACGCCATATCCTGTAGGTTGCGCAATCATATGGCTGAAGAGTACATATGAATGGGTCAAACGGACCCCAAATTACTAGAAATTTAGAGACAATACGAGCGATCAAAAGTCAATTATCGAGATAACGCACAATGAAGGCCAATAACTGGCAATTCTTCGGTTTCGTTGATACTACTAGTCAGAGAAACCGGTGGAAAACTCCTCACGAAAAGTGCCAACGTGGGACCTTAGCCGTCCAAAAATGCCGGTTCGGCTGCGACACCCATACTTGGAAATCCGGCCTAAAAAAGCGAAATATCGACAAAACCTGGAACATTTTGTGTTCTGTGGATGCGAGAGTGTGTATTCTACCCGATCTGAGTGAGATGGAGGAAGGATGCGACTTACCATGATGGATTTTGGTACGATGTACTCTCTCGGATGAAAAAGTACTACCACTACAGCGGTGACTGCAGGGGAAAAGGACCGACGTCAGGCAGGCGTGACGTCACCACGGCTCTGGCGGCACCCCCTGCGAAGGTATTGCGACATCGATGACGTCGACAGTGACGTTAATACGACGTGATCTTAAAGATTCCCCCACAGATTTTTGACGGATTAAATATATCCCATCTTTAGAAATTGTTTACATGAAAAAGGATAACGGAAAGGAACGATTTGCTGATTTACTGTACTTGAAATTTTGCGTTTGCATGCCATCCACGTGTGAATCATGCCTTCTCCGAATGTTGACCTATGACCCAAATTGGCGGGATCCACCATACTACATTGCAGGAATTTCAGGAAAGGTAAATGTTTTTGTCCTATTTCTGTACTCGCGGTTGCACAACGTTGCTTGTCCAGCATGCAATAGACGAGATAAGGCAAGCCTCGATCGAGTTATATACTGACTACTAGTTTAGAAAGTTTCGAAATCGTCGCTTGCTTTGCTCAAGGAGCTTTTATCAATATCAGTAACGTTAAAGCTCCTTCCTTGCTTTGCTTTATCTTGTTTACCACCAAACCATGGATAATGCATATTTATTGCATTATGGATAGGCAAGGAGCTTTTGGTTAATGCAAGGAGGTTAAAATATTTTTTAACCTCCTTGGTTAATGTTAACGTTATCCTTCAGTTCAAAAAATTTGTCGGGCAATTATAAATGATAATAGCAATATTAATGTATTAAAATGATACTATGGCTTTCAAACCAGCTCATGCTTGAATAATAAGTTTATGCTTTATGGCCCATCATTTCGACATCCTTTCAACGTTACTATTTAGTTACAACATCTGGTTTGATGATCTTGGTTTAATGTCTAAGATATCCTTACATGAAATATACTAATCATAATGTTTAAATATGACAGATTTGACCAATTTGTATGCTCAATATTTTTATGCCTGTTGACAACAAAGTACATGTAAAAAATAGCGTGTACGTGTCAGTGTTTTACTACCATCCTGCTCTATACTCTGGACTTCTGATTTGACAGTTTGTGTCTTTTTCTGGGTCGGAAGATGCCTGCAAGATTTTGTGGTAAACACTGGGTAAGTCTTACCTTTCTTCTCCACACAAACTTCTTCCAAAGATTTGTTAACTTAGTTAGTCTGTGTAACGCAAACTCTGCTATCTGGAGCTTGTAGCCTTCTCCCCGCGGCAATGTACGACGGGCCTGAGAAGCGCGATTAAATCAGGCTATTAACTGCATGCTATCAAAATTGTACCAATCCAAAAGTCCTTTGGTGTATTTATTTATTTATTCATTTAAGGGTGGTCCCTTCAGTTTAACTTAGTAGATTAAATTTGCGAGCACTTGAGACATTGAGAGTAACAAGATTATAACAAATCTGAGATCAGGATACAAAAGCGTATTTTAACAGAAACCAAGGGGGATTTGCCTACTAGTGCTAGCAGTATAACCTCCTTGCATGAACTGAATGAATGATACATTCACAATAATACGCTTAAAATAGTAATTGTCGACCTTAAGAGTAATAAATCATACAAGCAACTCAGAATATAACTAAAAATCATAAAGGTCATTCACTGGTCTTTTAGGGTCAGAGGTCAGATTGCTGCTGATTTCAGAGCTCATTATACAATGACAGTATACACATATATTTGAATTGAATTGAACCAGCATTACATCTACTTGCCTGCTACATGACGCTTGTGCTTCTTACCTTTAGGACTGCAAAGTAATGACTTAGATGTAACCCATATAATGGCTTCATCGTGGAAAAGAAAATATGACGAAATAGCTGACAATGGTGATGATGGGACTGAGGAAGAGGAAGAGGATGCAGAGGAGGACTGGGGGGCATCCATGGATGACAACACACAAGGACAACATGTACATGTTCCAGACAAGAGGCAGAGGACACTGTCAACATCTCTGCACAGTCTAGGTACTGCTGTGGTCAAGTTAGGGGACCATCATTGTGTGATTGCTTAAAAAGGAGTTTTTGGGACATACTTCATACAAAATCCAGCCGTCTTTATAAAAAAAGGCTGTCTGTTATTTCCTTGTTGGCAGTTAGTTCTTTCTTTCACAGCCTGCTTAGATATCCTATACCACACGAAAATTGTAAGACAACCTACAAGGAATGCCCTTAATAGTGGTTACATGTCAACAACAATGTGTGTTGGTCTGGCATGAAAAGTCAAAGATCGTCGTCCACGTTACTGTGTGTTTCATGATTTTATTTTTTTACTTTTAGGTGAGGAAGACACCTCCCGTGTGATAGTCCATATCGATGTGGACTGCTTCTATGCTCAGGTGGAGATGATTAGAGACCCTTCCCTTCGAGACAAACCACTGGGTAACTTAACTTGAAAGTTCATCTGTATTGATAGAAGACCTTCTGGAAAAGTCGAACAGTAATTTCCAACACAAAAAGTCAAGTCAAATTTTTGTGTTGGAAATTACAGTTCAACTTTTCCTCACTGAGTAGATCCTAGATTTGGGTAGTAACTTCATATTCCTATTTTATGTTTTAGCAACATTACTGTAAATAATGCAATACTCCTGTTAGCAATGTTGCAATAAAGAAAAAAAAGAAACAAGTAACTTTACTCAACTTGATACATTATTGTAATCTGGATCTTGTTTCAGATAAAAGTTAATGCCAGACTTTTCACCAAAATGCAAGCTTTCTGACAACAACTGATCAATTATTACAGAGGAAGGTAATCAGCATTCAGCCCTTTTTTTGTTTATTTTTTTCATGGTAAGATATAGGTGCTAATGCAAAGTGAATACTATGTTTTCATTCCCAGGTATCCAACAGAAGTACATAGTGGTGACATGTAACTACGTTGCGAGGAAACACGGTGTAACAAAGCTGATGGGTATAAAACAGGCAAAGGACCTGTGTCCAGAACTGGTGCTGGTGAAGGGAGAAGATCTCACACACTACAGGGAGATGTCTTACAGAATAACAGGTCAGGGGGCTAATTTATTTCTAGACATGTTACATGTACAAGTGTGGGAAATAAGATAAGATAAATAGTAAAATCTTCCTCTTGATACAATTGTAAAATCACAGAAAAAACTCTTTAAGCAACTGACTGTCATCTGTCCTAAGAATTCTCTCTGCTTCCATTGTGGAAAGGTTCAGTTTAATCTTATGTATCAATGGATGGTTTCTGTCCTGATAGACTTTCCCTGCCATAGCCAAGGCTTCTTTGCAGGTATTAAATGCTCTCCTGTGATCACCAAAGCTGTGCAAGGCCCATCCCAGGCTGTTTAGTGAGTTGGCTATGTCGGGGTGTGCTGTTCTCTGACCATAGATTCTTTTGTACATCTCTAGTGCCTGTTCAAGGTAGCTAGTAGCTTGCCTATAATCTCCTGACTGGCTATATGCTTGCCCCAGATTATTGAGTGAGGTTGCAATATCAAGATGTGCTATACTCTGACCATAGATACTTCTGTACATCTGCAATGCCTGTTCATGGTATCTGATTGCCCTCTTATTGTTGTTATCAGGCTCAGGCACAGGAACACCATTCCATGCATTACCCAGGTTATTCAGTGAGTTAGCAATGTCGGGATGCACTGTATTTTGACCGTATATACTCCTGCGCATCTGCAGGGCCTGTTCAAGATAGCGGATTACTTTGCTGAAACCACACCGTTCATGATGCCAAGCTGACCCCAAGTTGTTAAGCGAGGTTGCAATATCAGGATGTACAGTAAACTTACCATGAATACTCCTGTTCATCCGTAATGCCTGCTCATAAAAGCTAATTGCTTTCTTGAAATCCCCCAGGTAATACCAGGCATCACCCAGATTATTGACTGTTCTGGCGATGTCAGAATGTTCTGTACTTTGACCATATATACTACTGTGCATCTTATGTGCTTCTTCAAGGTAGCTGATAGCTTTCTTGTACTCACCAAGATGGTTGCAGGCTGACCCCAGGTTATTAAGTAAGGTGGCCATATCAGCTTGGGCTGTACTCTGATCATAGATACTTCTATGCATGTGCAGTGCTTGTTCATAGCAACTAATCGCTTTTGTATAATCACTTGTTTTGTGCCAAACATCTCCCAAATGGACGAGCAACAACATTTTCTGAGTATCAGTTTTATCACCTTTCTCCAGTGCCTCATTGTAGTAGTTGATGGCCAGCCTATATTTACATAGCTCATAGTACATCATTCCCTGTGCTCTTTGGGAATTATCATAAAAATCATAGGAAGAATTCATAACTGGTGTCTGTTGACACAATTCTGACAAAGCTCTTCTAAGAGGAATTACTGTATAATAATATCTGAAAAGCTGTTTCTCATTTGGTAGACGGAAGACTGGAATCAGTGCAGTTGCTTTTATTGTCTGATAGGATGATTCCTGTCCATGCAGTTCTGGTTCCATTGAGGTCAAGGCTGACAAGTTTTCCTTCTGTCCACCGCTTTCCAAGTATGTTCTGAGCCTGAGTTCTGCTGAGATGCTGGTGAGCACTGCCAAGTGATGTGCATTGTTGGGACTGATAACTTGTTGGTCTTCCATTTCTTCTATTGTCTTCCAAACTGTTGTGGGCGTGATGCATGAGGATAGTGCCAAGCAGTCCACTGCGAGAGGTGGGAAGCGGTAGAGGTCTTTCTTTACATCTATCAGTCTTGCTGTAACTGTTTCTTTGTCACTGTGCGTTTTAATGTTCAATTCCTGAAGTGTCTCCTCTGCCAGTTGTCGAGCCATTTGACTCCTATCAGCTTGCAGTACCTTCACTATGATGGCCATGTATGTGTCAATCAAATCCTGGTCCCCTGCTATCAGGCATGGGTTTCTTAAGATGGTGGAAAGATGGTATCCTTTCTTCAGGTATTTTGTGATATCAGTTTTTAGTATTGACACCATTGCCTCTGGGGTACAGATGAGTTCAGCACTGTGCTCTACGTTTGTGGGCCCTTGCCTGCCCAGTGGAGTCTTGCTTGCCTTTGGCATGGAGCCATCAAATGCAAAGCCGCGTAGTGTAACAGAGTCATAGTACCAGTCATCTTGTGGTTTATTAGAGTAGAAGTCATTGAGGGATTTTATTCCCAGTGCTGGGAGAATGGTTTCTCCCAGGTTGACCACTTTGAGGTGTAGGTAGTGGGTGAGGTTGCGGAAGTACACAAGACATTCTTCACTTTTTTCCTCTACCAAGATGGCAAACTCCAGGTCTGAGTATGGAGTTACCAGCCCTGTGGCCTGTGAACCCAAACCTATCATAGCATACTTACAGGGAGGTGGGCCCATTAACCCAATGCACCCTTCTACCAGCAAGCTGATGAACTCCCTCCTTTGTTTTGCAATGTTCTCAAACAACTGCCTGACAGCCTGAGCTCGTTTTGCCTCTATCTCCCTGACACATGGGCTGTCCTCTTCATGTATGTAGGGATCCAGCTCCTTGTCAATTCTATCCATCTCCAGCTTGATCTTGTTCCTCATCTCCTTTAGTTGTTTCTTGTGTGTCTCTGTGTCATCTGGGACCACACTGCAGTGTATGTCTAAGCTACATTCGAGGAATGACTTCTCTACCTCTTTAATAGCTTTTACTATGTTACCATTGACGGCTTCATCGTCTGACCGTGCTATTGCTGCATTGTAAAGTGCCACTGCTTTGACAAAGTCTCCCCCTTCTCCTGTCTGCTGACCTCGCTTACTGTAGACATCCCCCAACTTGTAGAGGGGCTGCACCTCTTTACAGTACTGTTGACGTGGAGAATCTGGGGAGAAAGAATATGAACAGATGCGTCGACTTGGTTTTCAATAAAATCTACAAAAGCATGTTTAAACACCTTCCATCCTGCTTAAAAATACATTCGCGGTGGATTAATAATGTTTGCGGTTTTCGCGGTGACCACTTCACCGCGAACTTAAAACCACCTCGAACATTTTTCTATTATGGTGTATGACTGCAGTCTATGGTGTTACCGCGAACTTAAAACCACTGCAAAAAGTCATTTTTCCCGCTACCGCGAAATCAACTCCCCGCGAACTTAAATGCATTTACAGTAGTATAGTTCAGGATAAGCTTAGTGTATGGTCTGTTGCTTGCAGTCTGCTAGACTTGCTTCTAGAAAAAGTACAAAATGTATATTGACATGACAATACCATGCATTGTTTCACTATCTTGTTCTGTTTTCATAGTAGATCTCAAAAACTCACAGTTATATAGTTATAAGTTTCAAGTATGTCAAAACATACCACAGATGGTTTCCTTACCTCTTACATGCACCAGCTTGAGTGCAGCTGCAAAAAACTTCTCAGCCGAGTCCAGCTTTGCGATGGCAAGGAGTGCTTCGCCGTCCTTAAGGTTGTTTTCATAGTGCCTGGAAATGAGAGGATGGTGTGGGGTTATTGTTTGCAGCAGGGATCTGCCTAGCTTGATTTTTTCCCCATCACCTATTTTACAAATTGCCTGCCTGCCTGCATTAAATATACATCAAATATATACTATATAGCACCCCAGACGATAGAATATTGGTGCTATTTTTTTTCCCCTCAAACTCTTGTGCAGGGCGCTTCGATCTATGATCTGTCTGGGAAGGGGGTGTTATGGGTGTGCCGACGGCAGGGCATAACTGACTCAATCAACAATTTCTGCCGCGGGTTCGGTCAAATTTGGAGGTTAATAACAATATTGCTGCCCTTGTTACATTGAACAAGGAGATATTAATAAAGAAAACAGTAGAACGTTTGAACCAAGACGTATTATAATTTGAGACCTACAAGCTTGAATACTGGCCGTCTTATATGCATGTGTAGTGATATTTTTCTTTCAACTTAAATAAAATCCCGTGGTATTTGGTTTTCTCACCTTATTGTATCATTCGGACGAAGTTGAATTTTCCTTGTTTCTTCCTCAAGTTGCTTCAGTCTTGCTTTATTTTCTGCAGATTTCCTCTTGTGCTAGAAGGATACACAGATAGTAACATTTAAGTTTGTATGTCTGAAACTATTGTTCACTCAGCCGCGCCACATGTGCTTGTGTTTTGTTGAAGTAAATCCAAAAGATTGATGATATTTCTGTCAATGTCAGATTACTGCATGGGCTGTTTTCATCTATGTTTAAGACCCCCAAAACAACAAAAATTTCATTTTAATTATTGATTTGCCTTTTTTGTTCTTGGCCCAACCAACTTGGATTGAACACCTTTCAACAGCAAGAACAACTAAAGATTTTGACCCTTGCATTTTTGTTGATTTAAATTGAAGCAAATATCTCAACTATACTTTTCTTCTAGAGGTGCCATAAAGCCTGTATATGTTACCTTTATAATTTAAATCAAGCTTTATTTGAATATGACCCCAAACTGTTTTAAGCTACTCACCTTTTCCACTTCTTCCTTAGCCTTGCCCAAGAAACCAAGCATAAAAGCAGCTTTTCTCTGGACCTGGGACCTGCACATGGTAGTCCTCTTGGACAGTGTTGGGCCAATGTGCGATCTTCTTTCTCTGACATGTAGTCTTGGGTTCTTTTGAGATGGTTCCTGTATGATTTAATCCATACTTGTCAACAACATGTCATCCATTCCACATTGTACAATCATGTATCTATTTTATACATTATAATTAATGTGTATCATGCATTTTTTATACTATACTATAGGTATACAAATACGATGATGACCTAACATGATGATAGGTATACATGTCCGTGGGGAATAAGATAATACAGGGCTTGAAATACTTTTTTCTGCATACCTGTACTGGTGCAGGTAACATTGAAAATTACCTGAACCAGACAAATTTTACCTGCACCACTCTGAATTTAGGAAGTATGGATCATACTAAAATCGTTCAGGAACCATTGCTATTTTTTTATACTTTATAGGTAGTATCATTCAATGCAGCTAATAACAATCCACATACCCTTACATCATATGACATTTATGTATAAAACCCAGTACATGGACCAGTGCAGGTTAGGTGCAGGTAGACACCAGAAATAACTGCACAGCTCCAATTTCACCTGCACTAACCTGCATATGCAGGTGGTATTTCGAGCCCTGCAATACAAAGATCCACAATGATGCAAATACAGTCATGTGTTGTTCAATGCAATGAGAGTGTTGGCTTGTGTTTTGTTGAAAACAAATCTGTATGAATTATGTTCTATTAACGTATACATGGAAAAAGAGAAAAGTTCAGCAAAAGTTTTTTTCCTGGCTGGGAAAAAATAGTGCATGCCCAAATGTCATCCTTGAACCAAACTAAAACTACCGGTACTCACTTTTCTCAGAGCTCCCCTGATCTTCACCATATACCTGATACGGTGATGCAGAGTCTGCTTTTGCCCTGGCTCCTCACATCTTGTCAGGGCCTTGTTGTACATGGCAGCTGCTTTGGAGAACTGGGATATATCAGAGTTTTTCTTGCCTCTGACAAGGTAAAAGTCACCAAGTGATTTTTGGACCTCACACTCCAAAAGCATATCTCCCTTTTCTATTGCAGTCACCAACATTTCTGTGTAGATCTGCTCAACAGACTGCTGAGATTTTCTAATGCTTCTGTCCAGTTTGTCACATATTTCTGCCACTCTTAAGACATTACTATCAGGAGTACCCCAGTATTCTGGGGACAACCACTGATAGTTTGGAGTGTACCCCTGTGGCAGTTTTCTATAGAGTTTCTCCATGTAGCCAATTCGATGTTGAAGTGTTTCTCTCATGCCTGGACTGCAGCGCAGTAGTGCAGCAGCATACAGGGCAGCAGCTTTGTCAAACTCATCTGAATCTTTGCCGAGTTTGCCTTTCTGAAGATGCAGGTCTCCAAGACTTTTCAGGACTTCTACCTCCATGAAGCGATCCATGCTAACAATAGCTTCTCTCAGTGCATGCCCAAAGCCAGCTTCCTGTCCGTCCTGAACCCTGAGGCATAACCTCTGTAGCTTTTTTGCAAGGCTGGTCATATTGATGGTGGACATGTTCCTGTTTCAATTCCAATGATAAGCCTTCAACAAAAGACCAGATTTGCTGTTTTGAAAAATGAGAAAATTAGGAATTACTAAAGATTGAACTTTTTTTTTAGACAAGGTACATGTACTCCATAATTAAAGTATGATATAGTACACATAATATATGCAGTATTTTATATATCTTCAACAAGATAAAAGGCCAAAGTACAAGTACCTTTACGACTATACAAAGTAAAAATGCAACTGTTTACAGCACAGAGTACTTTGCCATTCTAAGGTTTTCTTTTTTAACACAAATGCGTTTCATTGAATGCTTCTCCCTTGTGTTTTAAGGCTGGTATCAACAGGAAAAATATGATCTAAGGCATACAAAAGGGCAACACACATTAGGCTAGGTTTAGATATGTTGCAGCTGTGGTCTAAATTCCACATACTTGTACATTGTGCATTAAATCCCAGGAAACCTGGTAAATACATAATGATAACCTGTTGTCTACTCACCTGAGACTCTATTTTTCTGTAAACTTGCCTGCATATCATAGAGGCTGGCCTGCTTCTCCTTCAGTTAAACTGTGTACTGGTGAGAGTTCTGCCTTTTTTCTCGAAAGGAACTTTCTGTATGGCCAGTCTTGTGACTGTGAGTCAATATCAACCTGGGGATGTGGGTCAATCATTACCTCACATGTTTATACTTTGGTCACTGCTACATGTACTGTGAAGTTAGGCATGGAGCACTTGAATAAACACAATGGCTGATGATGTTTTTCTCATTCTGCAAATATAACTATCAAAACGTATCCAGGAATACTTTGGTACAATTGTCTGTATTGTGACTCTCAGCTCTAAAAATTTTGGTGTTGGATGTCTTTCATTAGCATGTGGATATTTTTGTGTCCATTTTATTATCAATTTACAACAGTCTAAAGTGCCCATTACAAATGATAAAAAGACTGATGAGTATGTTACCTACCCTTTCCAGGTCACAAATGTAGAAAGTACAATGTAGGCAATATACATTTGTAAGTCATTGTGGTTTTGGATTCTTCTGCATCATTATTTTGTGTTATGTTAAAAAAATTTATACTTTGATTTTGCAGAGACTTTACAGAAGTTCTCCCCACTTGTTGAAAGACTTGGGTTTGATGAGAACTTTGTGGATGTGACAGAAACTGTTGAAGCGAGGGTAAAGTCTGCCTTCTCTCCCCAACTTAATGGCCACATCTTTCCTGAAATAGAGATAGAAGGTAAAATCATCTAAGTGTCTTAAATGCCCTTTGAGTATTTCCTCAAATAGTCTAAACTAAGACTACTCCTGAACTTGATAATTCTAGGATGTGCACTTGTGCAAGCATCACTTTTGTGTAGACCAGAGGAGTCTTCACTTTAGATTTGTAAAGAATTTGTAAAGCAGTTTTTTGTAATATTTCTGATCTCCCTTAATTGACAGTAACAGAGTATCAAGAATGAAGAAATCAGAAATTGTGTAACACTGAAAATAAATGGAGGTAAAAAAATAAAAAAATAATAGCAGCTTCTATAATTCCTTACAATGGCTTGCCCAATTAACCTTTGCTTCTTTCTCTACCACAGATGACTTACTGAAAGATGAGAGACACTCGCGGGTTGCGTGTGGTTCTCAGATTGCAGCGGAGATGCGCGAGGCCCTCCACTCCGACCTGGGCATCACGTGCTGTGCAGGGATCGCACACAACAAGCTGCTGGCCAAGCTGGTGGCAGGACAGCACAAGCCCAACCAGCAGACCAGCGTGCTGCCTGGGGGGGTGGGGAAGCTCATGGGGACACTCAAGACTGCCAGGAATATACCAGGTGCAATTATCTGTATTATTCTGTATCTCCATATCCAGAATGATGGCCCTTCATTGTAACACACCAGCTTCTGCATCTTTCTTTATGTAGCCGGTATAATCATGTGCCCTTCGGAGTAACACACCTGGTCCAGCTTCTGTATCTGTCTCAAATTCTCAATGTACCTGTGCCCTTCTTCATGCTGTGATTTGTCCCTTGTCTGGTATAGGGTCCCGCACCGTTAAGAGACTACAGACGTTGGGTACAACCATGCATTCTTAATTCCCCAGCAGACATCTTATATACTTATATCTGTGCTGTGATCTGTCCCTTGGCAGGTATAGGGTCCCGCACCTTTAAGAGACTACAGACGTTGGGTATCAGTACAGTACAGGATCTCCAGGATGCTCCAGCTGACACCCTACAGGCAGAGTTTGGCTCCCAGACTGCACAGGTCATGCAGCAGCTGTGCCGTGGTGTGGACCCTTCTCCTGTCACTCCTACTGGACCTCCACAGGTAGGCTGGGGAAACGTTATAGGGAGGGGACAAGGAAATTAGTAATGAGATGGGGGTCAATGTTGTTGTCAATTGCTTTTCATAAATACTGTAAATGTAGAAATGTTGGTTTCATGATGCTCACGGTCTTCACGGTGGCCGCATCACCACGAACTCAACATTTTTCTATCCAGTACATTATGACTACAGTATACATTTGTATGGCACTATGGGAAACTCAAAATTATTGCAAACACTCCATTTGCCCTCTACTGCAAATTAAATGCATTTACAATAGATGTTTGTTACTACCTGACTGCATGCAACTCTTTCATCTTTGATGGAAGAGATGAAAATGAAATCCATGTGTAGATGTTTGCATTCAATCATTGTTTTCTTCCACAGACAATCAGTGATGAAGATTCTTTCAAGAAGTGTGCATCTCTTCAAGATGCCAAGGAACGGATGACAGGGCTTCTACAAAGTCTGATGAAAAGGTAAGGCAGATTTAGAGTTCAATGTATGATATGTATATGCAGGTAAGTGAAAATAAAACTGGGGTTGGGCAGGTATTCATTTTATCTACCTACACCTAACTTATACCAGTCCATGATCAAACCAGCCCATATACGTCATGTATGTATCCCTTGATGGGAGTTTTGTATAGCATAAAAACAATGCACCATCATGTCTGAATATTCTTGTTTTCCAGGCTGAAAGGTGATGGAAGATTTCCACATGTGCTCAGAGTAACAGTGAGAAAGTTGTCAGCATCCAACAAGTGGACAAACCGGGAGAGCAGACAGTGTGCCATACCATCACATCTGTTTGGCACTCAGGGTGAGTTGTTTAGAGATTTGGAGACTAGAGAGTGAATGAAAAGAGAAACAAACCTACAACAGATTGAACAAACTAATGAATGAATGGGAGATGTAAGTGAGGAATACATCTATTGAGGGAGTAACAGAGAAGTGATGGAGCAAGGAATTATCTGAGTAAGTGATACATTGATCAAGGGAGAGAATCAAACTTATTTTTTTATCCTTAGCACCAAAAAGATTACTCTTTGCATCCAACTTGCTTGAGGTATTTCAGTATGCTTGATTTAAGAAAAGATGTTATTGCCAAATATACCAATGATGGCAAGCATAGTGAGGTTTAATAACTTCACACATTTGACTTTCACCTTACAGGTGATGACAACAAAGATCAAGAAACCATCTCCCAACTCCTGGATCTGTGTGTTGTGTTGTTCTGCAAGATGGTTGACGTGAACCACCCCTTCCACCTCACCCTCATCAATATCTGCTTTGCCAAGCTGGAGGCAAGATCCAAACAGTCGGCATCCATCAAAAGTTTCTTCCAGAGTGAGCCTAACTCAACACAGACACTTCAGAAGAATCCTAGTCCTAAGAAAGCTCCTGAGCATTCACAGACACCCCAGAGAAAATCTTCAAGATCCTCCATAGAATCCTTCTTCAAACCACAGCAGAAATCTTCAGCATTCACCGAGACCCAAACCAAGTCCTACCTGACCACTACAGTTCACTGTGCACCATATACAACAACCGATCAACAAAATACAGAAGCTACCCCATCAACATCATTTCAGCATGACTTTATAGCAAAAAATAGCTCTGTGGAAACTGATTTTGCTGCTGAAAGTTGTTGTAACAGTGATCATATCCCATGTTCAAAGTTGAATGACGCCAGTTCCATCAGAACATTGAGTTCTAAACAAGGAATGATTTCAGAGCCCAACACATGTACACTCAGCAGAGTCAGAACATTACCTTCTGGTATTGACCCTGAGGTTTTCAGCCAACTCCCGCCAGAAATACAGAAAGAAATCTGTGCAGACTATCAAGAAACTGGAGATACTGACAGAACTTCTACCTCAATTCAGTCTCTTGGCCAAAGGCATCAGAACACACATGTAGAAACCCCAAGATTCAGTGACAACCCTCCACGTATTGAAGGCCAAAGAGGCAGTACAGAAGTTTGTTGTACAAAACCAGAGTCTGTGGCTGCTGAAGACATTATTCTTCCTCCAGACATTGATCCTGCTGTGTTCAGTGAGCTTCCAACAGAGATGAAAGCTGAGCTGCTCAAATCTTGGCAGAGAAAGAATTCTTTATCAGACAGTGCACAAACGGACAGAAGACCTCAGGCTAGAAAGACTGGAAAGTCTCCAAGTATTGCCAAATACTTTAAGAAAACAAATAGCTAGTGAGAAAAATTAGATGCAATTTTGTTGTCATCACTAGCAAGGCAACATGGTCTTGAAAATCTTATGGTACTGTATTCTTAAAAGATTTTAATATTTCCTTATACCAGTATGCAAAATGAGAAAGTATAGTTACCTGTTCACTGTATTTTAGATAGAGCCTTAATGTGTCACCTAACAATTATTCACAACATTACTTTAAAAAGTAAATATTTCAAGTTGTTCACTTTGTTCCATGAGTTACTACTTGGTACATGTATTTCGTCTCCTTACTGACACTATAGTTGATGTCAAAACTGCTATAACTAATACTGTTCTGAACAATTAAATCCATTTATTTTGTATGGTTGCAATGGGTATTGTTTCTCTGAGTATGCATGGTTAAACTAGTAGGGGAAATAAAAGCCTTTGATAATCTTGGGCAGAGTGTTCATACAGAGCTGGACGGGAGACCTGGCGCATCCCTGTCTTGTGATTAGCCAGCGAAAGGGTACGTCACCCCGTAAGGGGTGGTATAACCCTGCCGTGTGTGTGTATGTTTGACACCTGTTCCACCATACCCTCCATTGCCATTGCATATGGAGAATCCTAATAAATAAATTATAAATAAATAGACCTTAGGGATTGAAAGGTTCTTAATTACTGGATGCCACCATAGTTCCTAAACTTCAAGCATGAAGATGGGACTAGTTAAACGTAAGGTAAAATATGATATGTTAAGTTTCATATTTTGAGAGCAGCCAAAGACCCTACTGAGATTCTACATCTCTTCTGGAAATTTGAAAGTGGAGTGAATGGAAAAGTGTGATGATGCAAATGCAATAAATCTGGAGGATTGTTGAAGGGAATTAAATGCATCTAGAAATTAAAAAAAAGCTTGATGCAGATTGAAGAGAGCCTTTGTAAGATTGGGTAAAGGTCTACTAATTCCACAGAAACAACTGTTGTTGATTATGTCCCATTTCTAATAATGAAAATCACGGTCAATTCTTTTGATGACAAAATTTATGCCCAAACTTTAAAGTTAGGGCACTTTTATAATGACCTTACAATTTAAGTGATGTTGCTCCTTCCCAGGCATGTGATTGGAGGACATGAGTGAGTAAACTTGACCATGGCTGATGCTGGAGGAGGTGATGGTGGTGCTGATGCTGAGGACGAGGAGGAGGAGCTGGATCCTGACTTACTAAAGAAGATACAGGAGAGATACATGCCTGTCAAACCTGACAAGCTGTATGTACACTTTGCATTTTAGTATGGTTGTACAGAGTCAAGCTTAAGCCCTGATCATCAAACCTCTTCACATGAAAGAACCCAACACAATCATCAAGAAGAGTGGCACGGTATTCTTTGCCCAAAATGCAAGCTGTGGCAAAAGCCACATTCCCCAAGTACCACTACTTCTACCTACATCCGCTAGCTACATCATATGGCATTTATGCCTCACCTCAACATTGAAGATGACTGCTTTTCCTTTACCTCACAGAGGTAATACTGATAACTGTGCTTTTTTGTTCAAACATTTTGATGTAAAATATCTTAATACGATGTATTCCAAGTTGTAGTATGTCTTGCCCTTGATTAGGTCTTCTTTTTCTCAGGTATTCCTTCAAAACCATCAGTGTTGGAGACATTGCAGTGGACATGTACTGTCTTCATCATGTCACATCATGTAAGTAGCTACTGTGTTGTACCACTGGTATTTGAGTCTGTATCTTGTATCGGCACCATGTAACACGCCAGCTTTGCAAATTGCAGTGCTGCAGCAGCTGTTGATATTACACGGAACAACCTAAGCCTTTGCACATTAAGTCATTTTGAAGAAAGATTTTGAGCTTTTCAAGAGATGAAACAACATGATAACAGTTTTCATGATTTCAGGGGAAAATGTAGAAGTGGGAGAGGCAATATGGCCATCTGCAAAGGTAGGTGTCTGTAAATCTTAAATAAACAATGTGACAAATTTGATACCTCTTATGCATAAAACAAATATTAGAAGTTGTCAAGCTATGAAAAAGAAAAATAGTGTCCTTATAGATGAAAATATCAAGTCATAGGTTTGGCAGCATAAATACTGAAACTTAAGTGAGCTGTGAATATCATAATTGTAGGTTGTTAGGTAGAAGCTACAGAAGATTTAAGATATGGGAACATTTTCCTAATACTGAGAAATGCACATAAGCATTAGACTATATCATGGGGATAGGATCTGATAAGAAATAATGAATCAGATAGGTTACTGGCTTCTATTGATGATATATTTCATTGATTCTTTCATGTTTCTGACCTCTTTCTAAGTATTATCGTTTGCAACTCAACTTCTCATCAAATTCCTGACTTTTCCAAAATCATATCCAGTTTGACTGTCCATAAAACCGGGATGTCTAAACTTCATCTCCGTAAATTTCCACTTTGTTCCAGATCCTCTCCAGGTACCTGTTAGACAACCCGTCCCTGGTGAGAGATGTTCCTGTGTTAGAGCTGGGGTGTGGCCCCGGGCTGACAGGACTGGTGGCGGCCAGACTGACCAGTCATCCCGGCAGGGTGGTGCTGACCGACCACTGTCACCTGGTGCTGGGGAAGCTGGTACCCAGGAGCATACAGCACAACTTTCCAAACTCAGGTCAGTTTTATGACCAATGTAACCGCTTTGTTTCATAACACTCCAGCTTCTCAGGCACTCATGCTAATGCGAATGCTGGGGCTGGCCCAGTATGTACATGGGCCTCGCCAACCCACTGATGTAGTTAGAGGTATCGTTATGTATAGTGAGGCGGACACTTTCCATTGTTTTATTTTCACTTTTTGTTCTTGTTCATTGTATCTACTCACTACCGTGCACCTACCTGCATGGTCAGGATACCCCAAAAAGGGTTTTGACCATTACTAAAATATAAGATAGATAATGTTAGGTATATACAGAATGATCCATCACACCTAATTTGCACATCAAGCTACAAGCTACCTCTCTCTCTCTCCATAGATTGCCCTAAGTGTGCATACCTCCACTGGGGATCAGACTTACCAGCCTTTCAGCAGAAGTACGGAAGATTTGACATTATTCTGGGAGCTGATGTCATCTACTGGACAGAATATGTGGAACCCCTTCTTCAAACTGTGTCTGAACTCCTGTCAGCAAAGGTAGGTGTACTATAACGCTAGTTCACCTTTATCCGCCGGGTAACCTTTATCCGTTTTTATTCAAAGCAGGGTATTTAGGTACATCAAGGGAATATGTGGTACTTCTAAACTGCAAAATACTGAAAATATTGTAATTTGAAACCAATTACTCCATTGATGTGATATCCCCAAATAACCCTGCAATGGATATAGGTTACCCAATGGATAAAGGTGAACTAGCGTTAGTTGTGTATGTGTATTTTATTTTGTGTCTAAGGACTTGGGTATAATTATAAGTTACTGCAAGTTTCTTTAATTTTGTGATGGGGAGAAAATGGAGTGTTTGTGATAGCACTGTAGTCATTTACTTGACTGTAATAGAAACACCAGGTTTACACCAGTAAAAATGTGTGCAAATGTCAGGAAATACAGTGCTATTGTTGGATATTATCAGACTTGGTACTTGGTGGTCATGGGATTGATTCCTGGCAGGGACAACGCGCCAATCAGGTGTATATATGCATGTACTTTTAGGTAAATGATATAAGTTGGGGTATAGGAATAAAAGTTGATGGAAAAAAGTTTGCTAAAAATTTGTTCTTACATCTTCTAGTATGTTTGTTCAGTTGAAGCAAGTTATCATTTTGATGATAGTTCTGTATTGAAATTATTATTTTCGTCGTTGTCGTCATCGTATCCATTTTTTATTATACTGCTACTGGGATCCCTGTCACAGGGGTAGGCAGCAGTCGGATAGTTTTAGTTGTAATAAATTCCTCTCGTTATTATTTTCCAGCCATCCTCCTGTTTCCTCACTATATATGAGGAGAGGTATCAGAAGGCACCAGACACGACCGTCCCAGAAATGCTGAAAGTTGCACACAAGTATAGCCTGACATGTTCTAGCATTTCACTGGATAACAATCCAGAATATCAGGAAGCCAGGAAACAGGAAAAGTGTGACTTCAAACTGTATAGTTTTAAGCATAAGTCATGAATATATGTGTATATTTTTTAATGATATTTCATAGGATCAGTTAAAAGTTGTATTAATTAGTGTTTTAACAGATTCATAAAGAAAACACATTTTCTGATGGGAATGATTAGTCATAGTGTGAAGTAGATCTATTTTAGATAAATAATGTTGAAAAGTTTGATAAATTTCGATATCATAGATCTATTCAATAATGGATCAATTGTACAGACTGCTAATCTCTAACTTTTAATATGGTTAATTCCTCCATTGTGTATTTGATGACCATAAATGTATGGGAAAATCTTTTGATAAGATGTGATTTTAGGTTACAAGTATCTTCTTTACAACTAGTGCCAAAAATAGTCTAGACTGTTCTTGTTATAAAGACGGATGTGGCAATAGATAAACCTTACCGGAATGCTAGATATGGTAAACTGAAAGCACTGGTGATGACGAGATGGAATGGGATGAAATCACCTCAAATAGTCTGCGGGCAGATGAGGAATTTACATTATATTTTATGAACATTATACAATGTATATGATAAAAGATAATGTCAACACTAGTACTCGGTGTTGTAGAAGTTTGTAGATTATTTTTTTAGAGGCAACAACGACAAAAACGACACAAATACGGGAAACTATATGAAATGAGAGAAAGGAAGATTCATTCAATATCCAGTCCATGAAAGTATCATTTTGTACAATTGCTATATAGATATCAGGACACACAGCAGGAATATTGTACTAAGAACATTGTTACCGTTTTATTATCATGATTCATGTCCATATCAAATTCCATTTGTATTGTCCTCGTCTCTGTCACCAGGGCCAGCCCTTTGTAACAGCCAGAGGCTAGTTGCAATTGAACAACACTGGCTTTGCGTGTGGAACAGCCAACCCAATAAATAAGATAAACACAGCAGAAAGATCGGTGGCCGATGAGGGCTCTCAAAGACGTTTTCGACAGTAATACGATTGGTATTATCTCAACTATCGTGTGATTTTAGGAATCAGTTGGCATTCGCAGGTCAAGCTACGTTCAGTGTGATAGGGTCGATTTTCTGGCGAAAAATGATCGTAAACAGGACCCTTCGTCGATTTTATAATCAGCAACATACTGGCGACCCACAACGACGACCAAAGCTCATCAGCTGACTGTGTGACGGGATCTTCACGCGGAAGACGAAGTTCAAAATGCGATTGGACTTTTCTGATCGTGCAAGTGACCAGGCGACATGCGATCGCATTCTCATCGGTAACAGCAATACGTTCCCACACTTATTAGAGACCAGCCGTTTCGGGCATAGCAATTTAAACCCTCCCGAAGCGCTAATAATACATAATCTCCAACATCAGCACGTCGTGGCGAGGCGATGGAATCTCACCCGTGACGTCAATCGCAGGTTCTTGGGAAGGTCCGCTCATACTTGCCGGCGCCTTGAGACAGACGCAAGTATGCAGGAGTACGCGTTCTTCCATTCTCTACGTGCATGTAGCTGTCTCAGTCCAGAAAATGTATTATGTGCGACTTATTATATGTTAGGACATATCCATAACTGAAGAAGTTTTTACGTTGCACTTAACGTTTTCTTGCACTTGGACGTGATGAGTAGGTTTCTGCCCATGACTGGCATGTCCTGGACCCACGTTTCTCTCTTCTGTAGGATGAGGTCCCGTCAGTTTTAGGGGCTACAGTTTTGTGCACGTTATGCATTTTCAAACCAAGATCGTCTTTGTTTTCCTATATGATGTCGTATGTGTCATCTGTTACACGTTACAAATGACAGTATTCCGCCCAATCTGAAGATGAACCATGATACCTCTTGTTGTTCGTTGAGTGACCAGCTAAGCCTGAGTTTGCTGTCCGACATCGGTGGACTGTTTACACTACATGCACTGGTTGTGGACAAAGCCGTATAGAACACGGTTTGCCTGAAATACTTTAGATGTTTGTGACTGTTTGCTAACGCAGAAGGCTAATGCTTTTTATAAGCTATTATGTTGACGCATGATAACGGAGATGTTCGGTTGTGCGGTTTTTTGTTTCTTAAAGTGATATGGTTGACCTTACACTCTTGTTTGTCTGTCGGCATCGACGATGACCAGTGACATCACGTTGTCTCGTCAGGATTGGTGAGTCCTGCTGTGGCTGATGAGTCCAATACGAGCTCTGACTTTACAAATCAAAGATAAAACGACAATCTGCTAATGTTTCACACCGTCTTATTGTACGTTCAAAGACAACATAAGACTCGAGCATAGAATGTGGCCATTCCGTAGAGAAGTGTGTGTGTGTTACAATCCGCGTTGATACGTGTATCCCTAAGTACTGCTGAGTTGCTTTTCAATTACCAAATAACCCCACACTTCAGTCGTGGGTGTCAGAATAGAGTAGACAATCGTTTTGCCGACTGAGAAATCCATTAGCCTATGAGGTGTAGTATTTTCATACAAAATATATAAGGAAATGAAGTTTATTTCACAGGAAACATTGATATGTAAAGTCCAAAGTACAGTCCTGTCTGGTAGCAAGTCCGTTCTATCTGCCGTTACATTGTTTCTTCGTTTTCGTCTTGAGGGACTTCATTGGCAAACATTCTTCCCTCAATGCCGTGCAGTTATTTCATAGCCCCCTCCGTATCCATCTCATAAAGACTAAGTAACGACAGCGATAGTTCAGTTATCTGTGAAGTGCGTCACTTCTTACATCAGAGGCGAGGTCAGGTTTCGCGCTACGGGACCGTCACTGTAGAAACTGTCAGGGTGGGATCAGCCTCGCGGTGAGGGCCGGAACCGTCTGGCGGGTTTTATTGAGATCGTACAACGCCAGAACTGCTGATGGAGTACCCTGGTTACCACACCGACGAACGGACCGCCGGCCGGTTTCTTCTAGTCTCTACCAGACCCCGGCCTGCCTGGCCGAATAGTTATATAGGGGACTTTGGTCAAGTTAGGAATAAAAGCCTAGTTGGAGTTCATTGGCCTAGGAGAGAACTGACCGACCAGCGGATAGACGGATAGACTGCAAAAGATTGACTGAAATCCCATGGCAACTTGTTCAGCCAAATTCTTCTCTTTCATCATCTAGCTAACACGTCTGATTGGAGACTAGGTTTCTTCGGCGGCCCAAGGTAGTCTGCCCGCCGATCAAAATTTGTGCTCAGAGACTTTCGGTTTCGTCTGGCCCTACTCTCCACGGAGAGGCAAATGATATCGTCGGGTACACTGTATTGGGCCGCCGAAGAAACCGGTTGCCGGCCCGGGTATCCGTCTGGTAGCCGGGTACTGATGAATTGGCATCGTCCATTGCCACGGACCTGCTTGATCCAGCTTCTGTCACGCGATACGTTTAACCCACTGACGCTTAACCTTTCGTGCTTTGGAGTTTAACGACTGCACAGTTTTATCCTTCTATTTGAGATCTTCTTAAATCATTTCGGACGTCTGCCTCGAATCGTCAGCAACAGGTGATAGCTCAACGGCTTATCTGAGTCTTAGATATCGCCTTGATAGTCTTTCATGAGGATCGGGCGAATGTCGACGTCTTGTATGAAGCCAGCCACCCGTGGTATCTAGGCGTCGCCAAATAACTGTGTGAAAGGATAGCACTCCGCCCCTGGAAGGTCAGCTACTGTCGTGCCCAATGTTTAATTTAAGCTCGCCGTGTTATATCTTAACGGTGCAATAGCTTAGGGCCACGTAGTATATTTGCCAACGCTGTAAACATCTGAATAACTGGGGAGACATTCCGGTATCTCTGGCTGACAGCCGCGGGTAGGACAGCAGTGAGGGGTACAGAGAAGTGTCGGGGCGCCGGCAGGAGCTGGTCACAAGGGGGAACAATCATGTAAATCGCTCGCCTGGAAAGGACTGATCGCTTGGCAGGCCGCGAGACCAATAGAGATCGGGGTAGCAAATAAGTGGCGAGAGATTCCTTGCAACCTCGTGCATGTTGAGAACTGTCTCCGGCATTTGTGAAGACTCGGAGACGTGAGGACTTTTTGGCTAGACATTGCGGATCTACCTGTGCCGTTTCTGTCGCGACTTGAGCCCGCTGTAGACCACGGGGATGGCCGACTCGGACGCAGCTCGGGCGGCTGACCGCCTGAGGAAGGAGGAGTTCCAACAGCTCGAGCAGGCTTTCAAGAAGTTCGACAAGGACGGCAGCGGCTCCATCGACTTTAAGGAGCTGGGATTCCTCCTGCGGTCCCTCGGGCAGAACCCCACCAAGCCCGAGCTGCACAACATCAGGAACCTGGCCGACGCGGACGGCAGCGGCTGCATTGACCTGCAGGAGTTCGTGGGGCTGATGTCGCACAGCGCGCGGGAGCAGGCCATCGAGGCGCGGGAGACGCTCCGGCACGCGCTGAAGCTCTTCGACAAGGACGGGTCCGGCTACGTCAGCGCCACCGAGCTGCGGTACGTCATGACCAACCTCGGGGACAAGATGAGCGAGGAGGAGGTGGAGGAGCTGCTCTCCTTCGGCCACATCGACTCCTCCAACCTCATGAACTACGAGGAGTTCCTCGTGTCGCTGATTCCGCTACCACCAGAACCTGAGGAGGAAACCAATAAGAAAGGCAAGAGATGATGGCAGAAGATGAAAATATTGTATGAAGGTTTGACTGTAAGTCGATCGCTGTTGTATATTTTTGAAACGTCTTGATGTACCAAATACATTGATCTTTGAATTCATGAATGAAGAAAAGTCGGTACTAAAAGGTCGTGTGCGCTTAAACTGACACCGACAACAAACTTGTTTGTTAAGCCAATATGTTTCAGGCCTGTGCAAATTGATGAATTCGATATTCTTCTTTACGGCTTGCAGACTTTGGCTGTTAGCAAAACGCCTACAACATTAGATCTCCGGTAGCAGTCACAAAGTGATGATTTCATGTCGAAAATACAGCTAATATATGATGCTGAACGCGCCAAATGATATTCTAATGAAAGGTTAAACTTTTGTAGAAGATTGGAGATGCTACAGTTATTTCACATTCAATCGCTAGGAAGGTCTGTATAGCCTGTCGAGACTGTGACAGACAGACTGCTTATCGAAGTGCCATATTCGTCAGCTCTCTCAGCACTTCTTCTGAGAAGACCTTTAAACCAAAGCAACTGTATACGTTACACAGCAGAGATCGCCTGTGTAGTAGTCTTTTCAGTACCAAGAAACAATTACAACGTGTAGATATGAATTATTGGATGTATAAATGGCCTACTGTCATGTATAAAATGTGTGATTGCTATCTGTATGATAACGGCTTCTAATATTGTTTAAAATTCGAACGCAAGACACATTTGAGTGAGCTTCACGTTCAAGGTATAGGTCGAAATTCTATATAGTCTATATATGTATACAGAGCGAAGGACGTTAGATTCTTCACAATGTCAGCAGTTACAATCGCAGTCGTCAACGCAATGCTGATAACGTACGTACTCCCAAGATCCTGTCAGGATCAGTAGCACTGAACATCGGACATTCGCTAAGCAGCTGGGAGTATAGCGGCTGACGTACGACAACGAGGAACGGCGTTGCTGCCGTCGACTGGATTCTGCTGGCCTGGAGGTGTAAACTGACACCAAGTTCTACTGGATACGGGAGCAAGTGGAGACATATCAGTCTGTCAGCGGTGTCACCTTGGACCACTAAACGGACAGTTGTGGCTGCCCCGCCCGATATGGACATCACAGGGTAACAGGAACCCGTCACCTGATCTTGTTGTGTAGATCTCAATGGCCTTACATTAAGACTGCAGACATGTATGTTGTGAAAGATCTATATAGATCTGAGGGGAACCTGAACGTTTGATGTCGTACGCAAAGTAGATTTTCCAATCCTCTGCAATTCACAGAACACTGAAGCAGAAAAATGATTCTTAAATCTTAAATTTACTTCAAATGGCTTCAATTGGCTCCTTGATATGTATCACCAGATAATGTAAATATTGCAAAGATGATTGTCAACATAGAATGGTAGTGCAGGTACCGTTGTTCAGTGACATATCCTTCGTGAATCCGGTTGTTGCTGTCAGGTCGCTACAGCACACAGAAGTCTTACAGCACAGAGTGTACAAATTCTCAAGGGAATTGTTAAAATGAAAGGTGTTTTGTTCTGTTATATATTAACTATTTATGATCAGACAAGGAATCAAGCTAGGTAACAGGTGATATGTCTTTTGTCTTCACATAGTGATAGCTCGGCCTGCGAAGCTTTGATAATATAATGATACTTAAATCGGCTCTCTCCATTTGTGGGACATCGGTGTAAATCTACAAAAGTGTATATGGACTAATAATCCCCATGAATCTGTTTGATGTCTTAAAAATGTTCACTGACAGGTGTTTAATTAGCTATCCGATCCTCCAGCTTATGAAGATATCTTCCTGCCTAGCAAATATGTCTTCTTTTCTCTCCTTCGCAGTGTCTAGACAATAAATGATGTCGATTTTTTTGGTACCGATAAAACAAGATAATTGCACTTGTAATCTCAAGGGAATCCGGCAGATGATGAATATGAACACCAGTAGACGGAAGTTTATGCGAGTTCAAGGGCCGTCTGCTCGAGAAATGTTTAGTGACAATTAAGCGATATATGGAAATGAATTGATGGTGCATGTAATTTGCTGAAGGAATATGCATTGGTATCGCCCATTTTTTGTATTTTTTTTCAAATAACCCTAAATAACCCTAAAGTTAGCTTCCCGGGGCTCCCATGCTCTCCCCTAACCATGTTCGGAGAGAGTAGGGGGTCCCCTTAAACTAACTAGGATGGCACCCAGACTACTCTCGCACCATAACTCTACGATACACGCCGCGACGTTAGCCGCACAACTCTCTGGATGTTTAGAATAGAGTCACGTCTGTTCCCAGTCGATGACCGTACGGATATAGAAGGTGAGGGCTCAGTGAGGAATGTAACACCATCCTGACACCAGCAGGCACTGCAGATTCCCGCAGGGTCATGTAAGAGCAAAGTGCTCTGATTCAGGCCGTGCAAAGGAACTGCATAGACTGTAACAGACTTACGCTGGCCATTGTAGGGATAATAATTTGCTAG